>CM062240.1:10248146-10675381 GCA_031216185.1 Syzygium aqueum
GGAGATGCGAGTGATTTTGTGACAATGTATGACCTATCTAGATAAGTGTCGGACCGAGTCCAAGAGACGATAAGGAAGGAAGGCTGTGCAGCCATTTGCGAAAAGATATGATGCTTAGCGTTTACGCGGAAATTGAATATTCGTAGTGTTCACACTTGTCTCCTTTTCTTAATACTATGATCAATTAGTGTCGGTTTGTTTATTCCAGATAAAACTAAGTTTCGTTGACCCCTCCGATATGTCAGGACTAGATTTTTCTCAAGCTGGTCCACTTCCTTCGATGGGTGGCAAAGCTAATCCAAATCGGATAGAGATGAAGTCGAATTAACGGATCGTTTCGATACTAAATCATGGCTCCGTCATCATATGATTATGACAAGTTGAAAGACCTTTATAGAACGTCCTTACATGATTTCAAGTTGATACCGGTGTGCCTACACTATCAATCTCGAGATCTCATGCCATTAGCTTTGACATTTCGAGAGATCGATTGACGGGACCGTTTTTAAACCTCGTACCTTAGGATTGAAGGCCCGGTCAGTGTTCCTCCCGCGATCATTAGCCCCCACGGAATAATGACAGTGATCACATCCAATTTATTGGATCGGAGTCGAGCGAGGAGAAGCGGCATGTGGTGCACCCGGCGATTTCCCACCCCGCGAAAACTTTTAGCATGAGAGCGATGCTACACCTACTAAAATTTTACTGAAGGGTACATACTAAATGACCAGGCAAACCAAGTAGCATGTGCTATGTTTTCTAGTAGCATGTATTTGATTGAAGCGAGTCGCACCCTAAACGGCTTCTTACTTTACCCAATGGGCCGGTGCGGTCTTATCTCTGGCGGGCCTAGGCTTTGCTGCTTTTCTTTTGGGCTTGGTCCGAGAAACGATATTCTTTTGGGCCCATGCTTGCCTAATTGGGCCAGAATTAGAATAATAATAATAATAACGACGACGACGACGACAATGTTATTAATTATAGTAATGATGATGACTTTTATATGAACTACATATTTCCTTTTCTTCTGCGGAAGCCGAATCTATCAGCGTTGATTTGAGCAAGTTAATTGCCAAAACAATTATAATTATGTCTTGCGAAGATTCCAAAACAGAACCTAAAGTGTCTTTATTTTTTCAAACAAGGGCTTGAACCCTTGTTTTCTTAAATAAATGCTAAAAGTGATCATATCAATTTCAAAGAAAGGCGTGACCTTGCCAGTCGAAGAGTATTTTCGTCATTTACTCTTCTTTTTTTCCTTTTTTTCTTTCTTTTCTCCTTTTTCTATTTTTTTCTATTTTTTTTTTTCATTTTTCCTTTTCCCTCTTCCCTTTATCGGCCATCAATGAAGCCCAATGATGGCTAGCGGAGATCGCCGAACTCGGGTGAGGGTTGCCCTCGTAGACATCGAGCAAGGGTCGCCCTCACCCAAGGCCGGTGGCGTCCGCCAGCCATCAATGAGGCACAGTGATGGTCAGGAGTAGGAATAGGAAAAAAGAAAAAAGGAAAGGAAAGGAAAAGTAAATCAAAATTTTTTTTTAAAATATACTTAGAATTTTTTTTATTATAACACCCCTTATCGGAATAGTCACATGTTAGCCGCCTAGCCAAAAGTTCTTATTTGATAGGGTTAAGCATGGTTCAAATAGGTAGTTCTCATCCTAAATCAGGAATCGCCCACTAAAGACCGGTTTCAAAAAATTGAAATCGGGAACTGCTCATTAGTTCCACAGACCCACCAATCAAGGACGGAGATGGAGAGACGGAAATGGAGACGGAGACGGAGACGGAGAGGGAGAGTCAGAGACGATGAGGTGCGCATTGATTGAGAAGAGTGAAATAGTGAGAGTGAGCGTAAGCGTGAGGCGAAATCAAAAGAAGGAATTTCTCGACTCAATGTAAGGTTGTAATCGTCAAGCGAGTTAAATTTTGTTTAGAGATTTAAGATTTTTCTTTTTTAAAATTAAAAATTAATTAAATAATAATATTATTATATTACCGATTCAGTTCGAATGGCGCGGTTCTACACCTGAAATAGACCACTTCCCTTAGAAATCACCAGTTTCGGGCGGTTTTCGATTCTTCTGCACACTCCTATTATTTGAAACGATTTTGCCACTTTAAATTCTTATTTGAAATAAAATCTATTTCAAGCTTTTATTTAAGAAATTTGGACACTTTGGCCCTTTATTTGAAATTTTCCCACATATCTTGAATTTGGGGATGACTTGCATAAAAGAAAATCGTTTTATATCCTATATGCCAAAAATCTAGAGGCAAGTATCCGCGACACGTGTCTGATCACGATTCGTGCACCTTGGGTTTCGCATGGCCACGTCGAAAGCCAGAAAAAAGAAAAATCTGGATGCACGCGGTGACTGAATTCCTTTGCCTTCGGCCTCGGAAAGATAAGATCTTCTTCGAACACTTGAACATACTTCATGGCGGTCGAACTCGAAGCCACCACCACTTCACCGGAGATGGCTTCCTCCACGTTCAAGTAGAGCTCAACATCTTCTCAGTTTTCGTAGGAATCGCCATTACCATCATTACCCTTTTTGAGGATGAGCGTCTCCGCCGCTTTTCGCGGGACTTTGGTATCTATGTCGCAGTGCAGCTCGTGCCGCGATCTCCGCCTCCAACCTTGGTTCGACTCCTCCGCGATCTGCCGGCACGAACGTGCCGGCCGGGGCAGCTTGAAGCTGCTCGTCTCGAGGTAGGTAGCCGAGTTTTGTCGTGCCGTTTGTGGGGTCGGTGGTTTGTGAGCATTTTTGGATGCACGCGGTGACTGAATGAATTGGTTTGGGATTGGCGTTGCAGCTCGAAGTTGAGATTGTGTAGCAGGAGGAGGTTTTTATGTAGAGTGACGAACACAGAAACCGAACCCGAGAGCAATGACGATAAGGTACTTGGTTTTTCTTGACTCATTTCGCATCACGAGCACGCGGACAGATGTTGTGATTCTGAAGTTTAAAGTAGGATGCTTGATTGTTTGGACATGCCACCGTGTTGCTTTCCTGTGTTTGACTATGTGAATGGAAGGCTCTAATGAGGTTGGGTTTGAGTTCTTAGATTTTGGGTTTCTTGTCAGTTTGCCAAGAAATTCGGACTTTGCTTTAATCTAATTTGCTCAAATCCGTGAAATCGTGCTTATTGCGACCTGTAGTGGTTTGATTGTCGGTTAACATTATCAGGGAGATGAAGTGCCGATTTGAGAAAGAGTCAGCTTTTAGAATGACCGGCCGTCTCATCAAGCTAGACAAAAGAACTAAGTTCTCATTTTTAGAGTAGGAAAAATGTTCTTGCTTTAGAGTTGATAGCTTGGAACTATATTTTCAAATTCCTGCTGTGGCAAATGCTGAAACCATTGCGACGAGCATGGCTCGGTGCTGTACTTCTTCCCTTTGATTTTCTCTTTGTGGTGTTTGCTAAATAAATTTGAGCATCGAGTAAATCATGCCATCTGCTCTCTCTCTCTCTCTCTCTCTCTCTGTCTCTCTCTCTCTCTCTCTCTCTCTCTCTCTCTCTCTCTTATCTTTGTAGATAATAAGCATGCTAATATGTCTAATTTAATTGCATCTTGCTCTTTTAGGAAAAAGAAATACATGGGGATGGAGATAAAGCATCTTCTGCGAATTCTTTTAAGGAAGGGCAGCTTGGTCCTCAGGCTTTAGGCAGAGATGAAAGCATCAACGGCGAATCAGAAAATAAGTCACAAGATGGTGTCCAGGTGCCTATTTATTGTGATCGGCCAATATAAGTGGAGCTCAAATTTTCTTGTTATGCTATCATGTAGGTTTTATGAGTCAATAGCTAAAGCGGTACTTTTGTTGTATATGGATGCATTTTAGTTTTTTCATACATTCAAATAATTACAATATCACACAAAAGATTAGCTTACAAGAAGTTTTTTAGGCCATCTTTTAACATTAAGCAGGCACTGGAAATTGGTTTGCTTCATCCTAATTGGTTGGGTGGTATTTCAGCAGGGTGTTGATGATATACAAGTTACTAGTGGCTCACCTCTGCCAGGTGTGAAGGTAGTCATAATTACTATATTGCAATATTCATCTGCTATAGACTTTGGAGCTCTCTCACTCTCCTGGCCTCCCTCTTGCTGCATGCACATGTTGATGTCTTATGGTTAACTTTGTTCCAAAAACTTGTTGACCTAGCCACAACAACTAGATGAGTCTATGAGGATCCCGAAGGAGACAATTGAAGTTCTTAAGGATCAAGTATTTGGCTTCGACACGTTTTTTGTGACCAGTCAGGAGCCGTATGAGGTATGCACACATAGGAAGTTTCTTTCTGTATTTATTGCATTTTATTTAGAGAATTTTCTACTGAAAGATGTAAATGAGTATAATGAACCAAGAATTCAGCTTTAGGTAGGAGATTGATTGAGTATGACAAGTTTTTAATATAACATGATAATCTAGCATCAAGATTTCTGCAAACAGATTAATTTATGCCTTTTATCTTTTTCATGCTGTCTATTTTTAACTTATGTGTTGTTAAGGTATTTGCCAAGTGTTTGAGGCTTCTCTTTTGCCTTTGACAGGGTGGAGTGTTGTTTAAAGGTAACCTCAGGGGGCAGCCTGCCAAAAGTTATGAAAAGATATCAATGAGGATGCAGGTGTCACCCTCTTCCTTTCGCATCGTTCAATGACTTCTTTAAGTTTCTCACTTGTCACCTCAAATACCATGCACTTCCATATACAGAATAAATTCGGGGATCAATATAAGCTTTTCCTTTTGGTCAATCCAGAAGATGATAAACCTGTGGTAGTTGTTGTTCCAAGGATGACTCTGCAACCAGAGACAACTGGTAATTATGGAACTTTCCCTGCATTTCTCATTGATAATATCTCTCAGATTAGTCATCAATAATTTGAGAAAGTTTGTGGTCATTGAACAGCTTACTAATCGATGATGATGTCGACATCTTGTTGTTTTCCCTTTTGCAGCTGTCCCTGAGTGGTTTGCTGCAGGGGCTTTTGGATTGGTCACAGTGTTCACTTTACTTCTGCAGAATGTGCCTGCGCTACAGTCCAACTTATTGTATGCAATTGATTCTTTGGTTATTCATTAGTTACACAGAGCAAAAACAGTTTTTTTTTGGACATGTGGGACATGATTTAGCCAGAGAAGGAGAGTTATCTTCTCTTTCCTTCTTGAAACTTTGACATTGTCTAGTTCATAATGGCATTTTTGCTACTACTTTAGGTCGACATTTGACAACCTCAACTTGTTAAAGGATGGTCTACCTGGAGCCCTTGTAACTTCACTAATTCTCGGGGTCCATGAATTCAGCCATATTCTAGTAGCAAAGAGCAGTGGAGTTAAGCTTGGAGTGCCATATTTTGTTCCTAGTTGGCAGGTGAGATCTATGGTTTTTCCATCTCACACGAACTTTTACAAGAGAAGAATAGACAATCCTCGAAAGTATGCCATAAGGCTATTCTACTCTACACTTGCTCAAAACAAAATGCGGTGGCAATAGCATGGTAAGAGCTAGTTCTGAAATGTAGAAAGTCAGTTCCTTATGATCTGCATGCCAGAGTGCTGTAAATCACTCTCCCCTCCCCCCTCTTTATGTGGATATTCTAAATGTCTCAGGGGAATGAGTTCTGATCCCAATTTGAGCTCTAACCACCTGAAGATACAATTCTTTTAAAGTCCTTTCTGGGTTTCTATAGCTGCAACATTCTGGAAGATTATTATGGCCTTTGGATCATTGAGACATCTTTGAGTCCTTTGAGATTTGTGCAGACTAATTACACGATCTTGCCAGTTGAACTGTCCATTCACGACGTGTGCGAATCATAAACCAATGATGCTGCACATTCAGACTAACAGATCACTTTTTTCACTAGAAGCACAAGGGATTTTGCTTCAAAGCTTAAGCCTGCTATGCCGCCACCAGGAGTATAACGAATAATAGTGTTGCTGAAGTGCTAGTAATATTTTTTTTCCCTTAAAAGATAAAACAGCTAGGCTACATGATAGATGATGCCCTGATAAACAATTCAAGTTGAAGGCTTGTTTGTTTCTACACCTTGTATTGGTATTACCTCCAAGCACTTTTATTATCTCTCTTGGCTGGCACTTATGAGCTGTTTTTTTTTTACCTAGTGCTATTTCAGTGATGAAACTGCAGGCATCTCCTTGTGTCGCATAGGTCTTTGTTTGTGAACACAAAGGCGACATTGCTCTTGAGTGTCTATGTAAGTCATTTGCATTGTCTAATTATTTCTGTTGATGGCAGATAGGCTCTTTTGGTGCTGTAACAAGAATCGTCAATATTGTGCCTAAGCGTGAAGATCTTCTGAAGGTTGCAGTGGCAGGACCCTTGGCTGGATTTTCCGTGGGTCTCGTGCTTTTGCTTCTAGGATTCTTTTTACCTCCTACAGATGGGCTTGGAGTTGTGGTTGATGCTTCTGTGTTCCACGAGTCACTTCTTGCCGGAGGAATAGGTGAAGCTCTCTCAAAAAGTGAAAATTAAAGCTAATAGTTTTGTTTTGTTATTTTTTAAAGTATGCAGCCATAGGAAAACTATGTTAGTTGCCGTTTTTATGCAGAAGAGAATTTAAATGGCGGGATCATATTTAGTTTAATATATCAGGTGTGTTATTGTTTGTATCAACATCACTGGCTGAAGATCTTCCAAAAAGCTTCCAACTATATCATTAATGAGATGAAGATAATTCTTTCTTTACAGCAAAGCTTCTTCTTGGCGATGTTTTAAAAGAAGGCACTCCCATATCTGTCAATCCTCTTGTTATATGGGCATGGGCTGGACTTCTTATCAATGCGATCAACAGTATCCCTGCAGGGGAGCTTGATGGGGGGCGAATATCATTTGCCATATGGGGTAGAAAGGTATGCCATAAAGATTTAGTGATGGGTGTTTGGTGAATGTACGGGTGCGTCGGTAGTTCTCAAATTGAACCAGAAGGGGCATGTTTTAGTGGGAAACTCTTTCACTTGCCTAATATGTGACCCAGAATTTCGGAGACATCTGCTCCATTTTTTTCCCTATAAAATGATGAAGAGTTTGGGTAAAAAAAGGAGTAATGGGAAACTATTCTGAACATTAAAAAGGTTTTCATTGTGCAGGCTTCTGCTCGATTTACAGCTGCCTCAATTGGGCTTCTTGGTCTATCCTCTCTGTTGAACGATGTTGCATTTTACTGGGTAGTTTTGATTTTCTTCCTGCAACGGGGCCCGATTGCACCACTCTCAGACGAAGTCACTGATCCAGACCAGAAGTATGTTACACTTGGAATCTTAGTGTTGTTCATAGGTCTGCTGGTATGTTTGCCCTACCCATTTCCTTTTACTGATGCAGTCATTAGCAGTTTCTAGTTATAAATGCTTTGTATACGTTGGTCTTATGTAGAATGTGAGAATATAATCTGTAGGAGGTAGCAAAATAAGGGAGATGCCCAGTCATTTAGTCTATTTTTCATAATTTCACTTTTGAAAAGGAAATGTTCTCCGGATTCATTTCAAGCTATATCCGGGATACTAGGGCTGACTTAGATGTGGGAATAAATTTCCTGAATATCTGTAGTCAAAGTCAATAATGACCAATTGCCGATGCAACATTTTTGATAAAGTAACTTCATAGTTTGCTAAACTTGTCTGTTACTCGAAAGAAGAACTTGTCTTGGATTGGCCGTGCATGTTAACTGCTGTATAGACGACAGATCCTTATCAACCATGCTTCACCAGGAGTAAGCTCGCTTGATATTAAACTTTGATACCATTAATCATGGCCTCTTGATAAAATGCGCTTAACATGTATGATCAGAGTTGGTTCATGTGGTAGATGCTTTCCTCCAAATTACATCAGGAGTTATATGCAAATCCTTTCCCATTAAGTTCTTTATTAAAGTTAAAACACTTGAGAAGCCAACAATACAAATATTAATGTCTGACGAGCCACTCCCAGTCCAACAATACAAATGTAAATCTCTTGGATGAATGTATGGATATATAACCGGTAGCAAGTGCAGGACATATCACATAACATCACTAAAAGTGCGAGCAAGATGCTTGCTGTCCTATGGATAAAGACAGTTATGAGGATATAAAAAAACAAAGAAAGGGCACATCAAATTAGATCCTTCAAGAAGCCGAAACCTGCTAATTACCTCGCAATTTTTCACTCATACTATGACTTAGCAACTGAACAATTTTACTATTCACAGAGATGTTGGAACTTACCCAAAAAATGAGAGCTCACGTGCATTTAACCGTGCGGATGAGTGTTAAGAATCTGGCCAGACATCCATAACCTTGATGCCTGGAACTAGTTTTTGATCAAAGCAAACTAAATTCGAACTAAAGGAACCTCCAAGCAGAAGCTCTAGACAGTGAGTTCTCTTGTCAAGAGCAATATAATGTGGAGCAAGTTTGGGTCATATTGCCTAGAAGTTGCTCTTGTCAAACAAGTTGTAACATGACATGGACGAGGTTTTAGATTGCACAGCATTAATGATTACTTTTCTGCCAAAGCAAGTTGGCAACAGATGATCCTGAACCAAATTTATTTTGTTAAGTGTTTTCTGATGTGTTCTGTTTTCTTGATTTCCTTTTGAAATTTCCGGTCCACATTGAATCAGGCCATAATGACCCATTGCTTGTTGGCTGTCTTTTCATTTACTCTTCAAGCATCGGCATTAACATCATTGAGAATGAATTACCCATAATATATATTGTATCAGCAGGGAAGATTACTCAGTCATTGTTCTTTTTTTTTTTTTTTTGGTAAGTAAGTTATACATCATTCCTCAACTAAAAATGTCAAATGAGACCCGCACACAAGCCATTCCAACACAAGACGGAGCCAATATGCCAAAGAAACCACGAAACTTCATTAGTGACTCAAAATCCAATCACCAAATGACCTTAAAGGCAAAACCCACATTTCCTTTTGAAACCCATTAGGCCAACAAAATCCCGGTGCGTTATCAGCATCACTCGAACGAGCATTCTGATCCTGCCGAGCAGCCTGTCCACGAACTTCAACAGAGAACCACTGGCTTTATAACTTAGCCTTTTGGGGAACAACATGGGTATGCAGCACCTCATTTCTCTCCTTCCATTTCATAAATGGTAAATTGCAGCATCCCATGCAAGTTGTTGCCCAAGAAATGGCCCCTTAAATCTGCACCAACACCTCAGATCTTGTTGAAGGCCAAACCCACTCATTTCCATTTATTAAAGAAGCTGCCAGAAAATCAGGACCCAAAGCAGCATCATATAACACTCTTGGAGGATAAGAATCAATGAAAACACCGTGAGCATACCATGGATCACACTATAGGACTGTATGCCAACCAGTCCCATCGATATACTTGATGTAAGGCTTAAGAAGAATTCTAGCTTTAAGCAACTTTCTCCACACATAAGTTCTATCCGCTTTAGGATAGAGACCAAATAGAAATTCTGTAAAACAAATGTGTATTCACTCGTGCAACCCAAATAGAGTCAGCTCTCATTACCTGGTTCCAAGTGGCTAACTTCCTAAAACCCAAACCACACTCACAGTCACTATTTTTCACATTTTGTGTTAAAATTTATAATAAAATCTTCACTGGGAAAAAAGAGGAACGCGAGTGATGAAGCTGATGTTTTTCTTAGGCCTAGTATTCTTAAGATGGAAGCAAGTATTCCGGAATCTTCCTTTGCAAGATATACCACACCGAGGACAAAAATTCTCTGCAACCTTTTTGTTCTACCAATCAAAACGATACAGACTCAACATTATCTGATTAGAGAATGCCCGAAGACTGTCTATTGCCAAGACACTTCGCTAGTTCTTCTCTAACCAAATGCAGCTCAGCTAGTACGTCACTGATGCTCTTCCGTTCCCTTGGCAGCTCCATCGAGCATGCAACCCCAATTTCGAATATCGAAACTAAGCACTCTCGAATTTTGATATCCTTGAAGTTGCTATGCTTCTGTGAATCCTCTATGCTCAAGCCTTCCACTATATCCGCAATGACTGTTGGGTCTACAATTTCTGTGACTCGTTCAGGCAAGGCCATGACAACAAAGTTATGCAGGTTGAAGCTTCCTTTGAACTTGTCATCAATAGGCCTCCTACCAGTAAACATTTCCAGCAGAAGGATGCCGTAACTGTATACATCGGCATAGGTCGTCACTCCGCTTCCCATTCCATACTCTGAAATGAAATTAAAGTGTAAATACACGCTGTCTGTGGTTAGATTGAAACTGGGTACCAAGAAAAGACACTAACAAGCGACAATGTTGACATAATCCTAAAAGAAACTAGAGTTCTTCCGAGGAAAAACCAATTTCGTGAAATTGCAAGAAGGGATTTTCCTTTTTGGCGAAATATTTTTCATATACTGACCTGGTGCAGTGTAACCAATAGTTCCTCTTATGCCTACTGAGAAAGATTGATCTTTGACACCGCTAACTGAAGATTCCGAAAGAAACTTAGCTAATCCGAAGTCACTTAAACGGCCAGTCATTTCGTTGTCAAGGAGAACATTCCCCGGTTTGATATCGCAGTGGATGACTGGAATTTTGCAATGATTGTGCAGATAATCTAACGCACATGCTATGTCGATTCCAATATCAAGTCTTTCAAAAAGGCTCAAAACTCTCGATGCTTTTTCAGTATTATTATCTGGTCCAGCCACCGGGTGCAACCAATCCTCCAGGCTCCCGTTAGGCATAAATTCGTACACCAGAGCCTTGAAATCGTTTCCACTGTAATCAACTCCGGAGCACGCGGTGAGCAATCTGACAAGATTGCGGTGCCTGACATTCTTTAGGACATTGCATTCAGCTACAAAGCTCTTGGAAGCGCTACATTTTTGCAGATTTAGCACCTTCACAGCAATCAAAGTTCCATCTGCATTGAGAATCCCCTTGTAAACGGACCCGAAACTACCCATGCCGACCATTTTCGCTGATGAGAAGCTGTCAGTCGCCTTTAGAAGACTCTGATACGACAGGGTTAGAAGGAGATTCTCAGTGAAGTCTGGCAATACTTCTTTCCTCTGTATCCCTTTCTTCTTCATCCTTAAACAGAAGAAGCATAGAAGAGAGAGCAAAATACACACTCCAGAAATCCCAGAAACTGCGCCAATTGCAACCTTCAACACGACTGGCAATTTCTTCTTCTTGGAATTCTTGGTGCTGCATTTAGGCAGATTTAATTCAGTAATGCCCCCACAAAGCTTTTTGTTTCCGAGGACGGAAAACGCACTGGCATTCATGAAAATGCCACATGTAGGAACCGAGCCTTCAAGATTGTTGAAAGACATGTTCAGTTTCTGCAAGAAGTTGAAGCCTTCCAAAAATTCTGGAATTTGGCCCGATAAGTTATTGCGAGAGAGATCTAACTGCTCGATCCCTCTTAATGAGCTCAAAGACGAAGGGAAAGTCCTGGTAAAGAAGTTCCCCTGCATGTTCAAGATCTCCAATCTTGTGCAGCTGCCTAGAGTGCTTGGAATTTCCTTAGATAACCTGTTTTCAGAAACATCTAATAGGCCAAGATTTTTCAGATTTCCGACTTCCACAGGAAGCAGACCGCTCAGACGATTCCACGATACATCCAAATAGATTGATAACGATGTGAGACTAAAAACTTCGACTGGTATGGCTCCTATGAGATTATTAACGGAAAGATCCAACAAAACCAAACTCTGGCACTCACCTAGACTTGGAGGGATACTACCCTGAAGATTGTTATCTCGCAAATACAATTGGTTCAATTTCTCCAAACTACCAACAGATGATGGAATATTGCCAGACAACTTGTTTCGATTCAAGTACAGCATCACGACTTTGTTGAGGTTTCCAATATCAGGAGGAATGTTGCCGGAGAGTTGGTTTTGCCCCAAGTCTACGGCCTCTAAACCAACAAGGTTTCCGAAGCTGGTCAGGATGATTCCGGATAATTTATTTTGGCTCATAAGAAGTTTTGTGAAAGTGGACGAGAAATTGCCAAGGCACTTGGGTAAAGCCCCTCCGAGATTGTTGTTGTTCACAGCGAGTTGCTCGAAGTTACTTGCATTGGTCAAGGAGCAGATGAAATCCAAGTCGTCAGCTACCCCACCTGTACCATGGAGATTTGAGGAAGTGTGAAACCACCGAAGTTCGTGTAGCTTTTCCAGAGAAGGGATCTTGCCAGACAGTCTGTTCTGTGTCAGCTGAAGCCGTTGCAAAGTCGAAGCATTGGTGATTGAAGTGGGAATAGTCCCGGTTATTTGATTCATAGCGATGCCAAAGTACTTGATATTCGGAAGTGCAATGAACAGGTCCGAGGGAAGACTCCCATGAATCTGGTTACCGACTATATTGAAAATGGTCAGCGAGGAAAGATTGAACATCGAGGTAGGGACAGTGCCGGACAACCGGTTCCCTCCAAAAGCAGCATATGTTAGGTTTCTCAGTTGGCCTAGTGTATCAGGAAGACCAGTAAACATGTTCTCGGTTAGTGATAGAATCTGTAGAGACGATAAGTTACCAAACGAGGGAGGGATTTCTCCATGTAGATTGTTCCGCGTCATTGAAACAAAGTTAAACTTCCCCAGATATCCGAACTCCGCAGGAATTTCTCCTTTGAACTGGTTGCCTGCAAGACTGATTGACCTCAGGTTAGAGCAACCAGATATATTAGACGGGATATTGCCAGTGATCGAATTGTTGAACAACCGCAATATTTCTAGCCTTTGCAGACGGCCAATTTCAGGTGGAATTTTACCGACGAAGCTGTTGTTTTGAAGTTGCAACTCCCTCAGGAAGCTCAAGTTCCCAATACCTGGAGAGATGGACCCTGCGAGCTTCGATGACTGTAGGTTCAGTACCGTGACCCTCTTGTGCCGGCGTCCACATGTGACACCAGGCCATTGACAGATGGGAAGTGATTCATTCCACGAGCTCGTGACTCCTAGAGGGTCATCTGTCAGTTTATCTTTGAACTCTTTCAGCGCTTCACGGTCTGCCTCGTACTCAGCCAAGACTCGGCCGACAAAGCATGGGGAGGAGAAAAGAAGAACCGAAAGGATCAAAAAAGGTTGAGCACCATATTCCCAGGTGCAAAGTCCCCATTGCTTTTCAACAGAAGCAACCTAGGGTTCGTGCATGAGAGCAAAAGGAGAAGATATGTATTGCAGGATCAAGATCCCAGAATAAATCCTTACACTGTTTTCACTATGACGATGACAATTTGTATTGTACTGCCAAAGCAAAATCAAACTTTGTCATTCTGTCTACAGCCTAAGATATTGAAAGAAAGCGCAAGCACTTCATTTTTCCTTGGATCATACCTGTATTTCAATGACCTGAATCATTTCTCAACCAAAGTCCATACTCTGGGGAACTTCGCGGCAATTTCTGCTTTCATTATTACACATTTGACTCACCGAAATCAAAATTTTCTTCACTGGCTACTAGACCTGTCAAATGGATGGGTTGGGTTGGGTCGGGTTTGGATCGGGTCATAAATAGTCCGACCCAAATTTACCCATTAACCCATTTATGCATAATGCAATTTTCTTGACACATACTCGACCCAATCCATATCCAATCCATATTTGATCAGATCCATATTGCTATAACATTTTCATATTTAATTAAATATAGGAAAATTCATATTCAAACTGAGATGAAGGTGCGAAGTGAGTGAGCGCAAGGTTGAGTGAGGGCAAGAGAGATGAGTTGAGTTTAAATTGGTCGTAAACTCATTTACGACCCATGTACGACCCATTTATGACCCATTTAATACTAATATTATACTTCTATCCATTTATGACCCATTTACTAAATATAACTAATCAATTTATGACCCATTTACTAATATAGGGGTTAAGAAATGAGTTTATGACTCATTTTGACAGGTCTACTGGTTACATCCAAATCCAAGTGTGATTATCTAAATATTTGACTGATGGAAATTTTTCAGGATTTGCATCATAATGATAAGTTGAAGATGCTGTCACTTGACTAAGCACCTCCTAAGGTTAGCCACTGCCAAAAGAAAGAAGCATTACTTTCTGAGGTCAAGTTCAACAATCTTGAGTCTGTTGCTCGAGAGCGTTCTCGCAAGACAAGTTAATAGGGAAAAGTGTCAAAAAAGTCTTAAATTTTTGGCATTGATGCCAATTTAGTCATAAACTTTTTTTTGTGCCAATTTAGTCATAAACCTTTTGTATTAGTGTCAATTCAGTCCAAAACATTTTGCAGTGCTGCCAGTTCAGTCTCAAACCTTTTGTTTTTATGTTAATTCAGTTATTTCACCCAATTTTTGCCAGATTTTGCTAATGTGGATGCCAACCGGCCGGCAGTCCGTCACTGGCGTTGACGTGGACAACTTTTAATAATATTTATTTATTTTTTTTTTTTCACTCCCCTCCCTCCTTCCCCCAGTCGGTTGCCGCACTTGCGACCGGCCAGAGACCGATGAGGCTTAACCTCACTAGATCTGACGAGGTTGGGCCTCGCCTAGCCACTGGCGAGGCTCAAGCCCTTCACTAGAGGCCTTCGACATCACAGCCTCCGGCGAGGTCGGGGGCTAGGCTCAAGCCCTAGCCGTAGGCCTGGAGATCGAAGGCCTCAAGCGAGGGCTCGGGCCTCGCTCGCCCAACGCAAGGCTGTCCTCGAGGCCATCTAGTGAAGGCTAGTCTCGCCGGCCTCTGGCCGATCATCGGTCCGGTGACCGGCTAGAGGAAGGAGGGAGGGGAGGAAATAAAAAAGAAAAAGAAAAGAAATAAATAAATAAAAATTTTAAAAATATTAAAATATTATTAAAAAGTTGTCCACGTCAGCATCAGTAGCTAGTCGCTGTCCATGTTAGCAAAATCCAGCCAAAATTGGCCGGAAGGACTGAATTGGCACAAAGACAAAAGACTTAGGACTGAATTGACACTAATACAAAAGATTTAGAACTAACTTAGCACCAAAAAAAGTTTTAGAATTAGATTGGCACAAATGTAAAATGTTTAGGACTGAATTGGCACAAAAAAAGTTTAGGACTAAATTTGCACAAATACAAAAGGTTTAGGACTTTTTTGACACTTTTCCTCAAGTTAATATGAGTCTGTTCTGTTAGTTAATCGCTTTCGTTGCTCTATGATTTGAGTTAAAGAAAAACCATGTTTGTGTCCCCATGAAGGGTCGATCTTGAGCACGAAAACTAGATCTTATGATTATGGGAGCATCATTCCCATTAACTGGACTTCCTTCAAGGTTCACGGGATGCATGGGGCGATAAAGAAGCAAACAACAATGGATGATGGATTTTCTGTTCACTCAAACCATGTGGTGAGTATAGCATTCTTTGAGTTGCTAAGTATTGCTTTATTCCATTGAGCATATGAGTAACGTAATCAGTGAAGGGAGATCGCATGTAAATAAAGAGCATATAAACTCCATTATCAAGTGACCTGATATATTTTCATGCGAAAAATGAGTAGAATTTGACACCGATATCATGTTACCAAGTTTAGCTCAAAAGTTCGGCACAAAAGTTGAAGCCATTATCTGGACATATATTAAACCATATAGCACATAAAAAGAGAGGACCGGTTTGATTAACTTCGTGTAACTTAGATCCTAGGAGATTCGTGGTTGTTTTTTGTCCATCGCGTTAAATGGAATCTCAGATTCTTGTAATTTTAAGGGAGATAAAATGACTGGCGTGCGCCTCATTTCAAATTCAAGAAGTCAAGGTCCTTTGAGGCCCAATATCTTATTGGGCCCAAAATGAAATTAGCCCAACAGGAGGCTGGACAAACTGGGGGCTTCAGGCCCATAAAAGATGCCCATTTCGCTCGCCGCCGGTAAAATCCAAGAAGCTCTCTTCGAACTGAAGCTCGGAAGCGAGAGGAGGAAGAAGAAGAAGAAAGAAGAGTGACGAGCTCGCGCGACACACGCTCTGCCTCGTTCACGATGTCCTCCTTCTCTCCGCTCGACGACAGCTCGGTCCTCTCCCCGGGGTTCGAGCCCTACGCGGCTCACCATTTCGCCGAGCCCGGCTCGGCCGCCGAGGACGACGGCGACGGCGGCCTCGCTCCCGGGGACGGTTTCTTCCCGGAGCAGGCGCCGGCGGCCGGGGAGTTCTCGGCGGAGGCGGACGGCGAGGTGGCCGACGGGCAGGACGGCCCGGCTTTGCCGCCCCCGATGGAGATGCAGCCTGAGGAAGGTTTCGCTTTGAGAGAGTGGAGGAGGTGAGGCTCACGATGATGCAGAATCTTGAGTTTTTTTGTTTTTTTGGTTTTTGTTTGTACAGCTCATTCTGTCTGGCGTGAGCCGAGGATTGATATCTTGTGGTCATCGGCGTGGTGGTTTGAAGAGCTTCGTCGTGCTCTGATAGGAAGCGTATTGCGATGATTAGGTTAAAGGGCAATACCGATGATCCTCGCACTATGAAAGCGATGCTCTTGCCGCCGAGTCAAGTCGGAGAAATTTGACTTCTTACAAGGGAAAGCCGCACTTTGAGTGAATAGAGGCAGTTTCTTTTGGGCTCTTTGAGCATCTTAGTGCTGTTATGATGTAGGATCACGTTAGATGACATCTTGGTGCAGCTAATTTTTGTGGGGAAAAAGGTTATGATCTTCTGCAATGCTTCGGAGATTGAATTCGCAAAGTCGGGGATTAGAAGTGACCTGGAACAGTTAGGAAGGGAGAAACTCTGAACACTTCTGAGGCCTCGAAAGTCTCTCGCTTCTCGAGAACCTTGTCAACTTTGTCCGATTGTCCCAGGGCTTACGGAATCTCAAATTCCCATCTGCTTATGAATTTTCATGACCTTCACAACTGAGTCCATGAGATCTTATCAAGATTTTGAAGAGTGATTTTGCTTACCCAATATAAAACTAGTCTTCTTTTTTTTTTTGGGTGATCACATGCATTTTGTCGTAACTCCTATAGAAAAATTCTTAACACGCAATAACTTAAAAAGGTTATGATGATTAGAACTTATTCTTGCTTGATCTAATGGTGACAAACTCGGGCAATTGTAGAAGCCCTTGAGGAGAGGGATAGGGATTGAGAGGAGGGGGAACACCTGACTCGATGCTGATGACTACTTATTGATCGAAGGACCAAACCACTATGAAATGACGAGTGGATTGCTTTAATAGCTCTATTAGTATGATTATGCCATTGCTTCAAGGTTTTTTAAAGGATAATAGTGGATATTAGAAATACCAGAGTTCCTAATGAAGGGGTGACAAATTTAATTACCCATATTTCAATTCTGTGCACGGACTCCACCAGAAAGGATATACGGTCTTGCTTTGCTTGTAAATCCCTTCAGTGCCGTCGACTGTTAACCTCTATTTTGATCAAAGCAAAATTCCTGCTTTTGTTGAGTACTCTGTAATTTTTTTCTCTTGACATCATATATTGTAAGACTGTTGTCACTAAAAATTTGTTTGTACATATATTTCTGTTGCAATGCAAAGACAAAATGCAGTCCGATTGGAAGAGAAGGAGAAGATGGAGAAAGAGCTGTTGAACCAAATAATTGATGAAGCAGATGAGTATAAAATTGAGTTCTACAGGAAAAGGACAATAACCTGTGAGAACAACAAGACAACCAACAGGGAAAAGGAGAAGGTAAGCCCTAGCACTCCAATTGCAAACTTAATTCATGACGTTCATCTCTTGTTAATACTTGAATTTTTTTTTTATTTTGTGATTGTTTCTGGAACAATTTTGCTAGGTGGTTCTATATGATTCTGTTTTATCACATCAGTGCATTGAATTGTAATTTTTCTCCCTCAAATAATTTCATGGAAGTTGTGCTGAAGACTGCCAGTGGAATATTCAAGCCATGGTATTTGATTTTTTAAATTTGCAACAGTTAATCCAATTGATTTAAAATTGATCATTGGTAGTCATTGTAAAGAACTGCATAATGCTGACCCAGAGTTCAAAGTTAAGTTCCAATGCATCAGCTTGCTTTTAATATCCAAGGTATGAGATGCATTAGTAGCTCCCGTGCTTGCAAATTAGAGTGAATCGAGTTAAACTACCCTTTAGAATCAATTCTAAGTATCGACTGTCCACTACAATCAAATAATAGTTTTGAAAGGGAGGAGCACGCCATTGGTATATCATGTGTTTGAACTGCACTTAAGCTTCATATTTTTTTATGGTAGTGCACACCATCCGGACATTATTGGATATGATGAGGTAAATGAATGCGCTGTAGTTGATGGAGAATGATGAAGGGCATGGTGTGTCTGGGGATCTGTCACTAGTGCTATAAATACCCTGGCAATTATGGGAAATCGATTTTAGGACCAGATTAAAGTAGATTACTAGTGCTTGTTCATATGATTTCAAAGTGATTAGGATCTCAGTTATTCCCTTGGACACTTGGCTATCATGCAGGATGGGGAAAATCAGAAGTTCTTTGACCTCAATTAATCGGAAATCTGACTAATGTCATATGTTATACTCAGTACGATACATCTAGGACTTGGTCTATTGTGACTGGGTGAAATAACACAATCATTCATAGCATTATTAATTACGTAGAATTGGGAAGAAACTGAATGTGGTTGAATTCAAGTAGTTGGAATTTAAATCTGATTTATGTTACAAGTTGATTCTCGTTATGATACACTGAGGACATCGTATCTATTGTTTAATCTAGTACAGGGTGAAATAACACAAACAATCATAGCACTAATAGTTGCACAGGACTAGTGCTTTCGAGGGCATGCTTCATGCGGATGGTGTCACAGTTCTTTTTATTACAAAGTGAAACCGAAATGTTATTGGCCTTTTCTGATCCTATGTCCTGGGTGGTTCAGTTGTTTTCGGCCAGCCTAGAGAAGTTCCACACTGAGGCTGACAAGAACTATTGGAAGGCGATTGCAGAGCTTATCCCTAATGAAGTTCCCACCATAGAAAATAGGAGAGGAAAGAAGGATCAAGAGAAGAAGCCCTCTGTTGTTGTTGTCCGAGGCCCTAAGCCCGGAAAACCAACCGAACTTTCAAGGATGCGACAGATTCTCTTGAAGTTGAAGCACGGCGCTCCGTCCCACCTTAAGCTTTGTCCACCATTGCCACCCACCTCAGATGACTCTAAAGTCAGTGGTGCCACGGTGGCTGATGCTCCCGAAAAGGCAGCAACTGCTTCGGTGGTGGCCCCTGAAGCTGTTGCTGCTGCTTGAATAGGACTATAATTTCGTTATTCTCGTTCTTGTTTGGTAACTTAATAGCGAAAATACATCCTCTGGAATGTCATTACTCGTGGAGTTCCTCTTTTTGGAACACGCATGGGGTCAAGTGTATCCGATCTCGCTGGACTGGCAAGGTAAAACATCGAGGTACGGACTTGTTATTCTAATAGGGTCTGCCTAGATAATGCTGATGCTATGCTATCCTTTATGTAATTGACGACGATCAAGGTGATGGACTTGTCATCTCTTCGCATCACATCTAGATTCATGGGGGTGTGAATGTGATGGATAATAATCATATTAAGTCGAAAAGGCGGTCTGGTCTGTTCCGGGCTTCTAGCCTTTGCATAATTCTCAGGATCAATATGAAAAGGGTCAGGATTGACTATTATCTACTAATTCTCTGAAGGAGAATGCCTTTTCACTCTACCGTTGAACGGAGTCACTTTCCATCATCATCTATCGAAGGCAGCAATTGAATTCCCTGCGAACTACAGAGTTCTTAAACTTTTTGTTGGTTAGTGGTAAGGTAAGGCTTAACTGGATTTTTGGTGGATAGAGAAGACTTCAATGTGGAATCAGAGTCAGAGGGATCTGAACGAAATACGTCCCCCGTGCATGACATGATTGGTGGAGAGTATGGATTGGGGTGGAAATGGATTTGTTAACAATGGATTATCAAAGACCGCCAATTGACTCTTTTACGTAATGGAAAAATGGAAATTTTTACGTTGCAATTGAAGCTTGAGCTATCTTTTGGTAAAATGGAAACATGTTCGTGGAAGAGGCTCCCAGGGGGCGTGAAAAAACCCAAAAATTACCGCTCCTTTTCAACGGGGGCCCATCCAGGTAAAAAAGTTGAAAATTTTGTTCCTCTTGGGGAATTATTCTCATAATATGTGGGGAAAATTTCAATTAAGGACCTCATTTTTCTCAAAAGAGGACCTAAAGTGAACAAGGTGTCAAATAAGAGCCTAAAGTGCTCAATCAGTCCCAAATAGGGGCCCAAAGTGCTCAATTAGTCTCAAGCAAGGGCCTGGATTCGCCGGCCGGTCAAAATTCACCAGCCGGCGAGCACAGTTACTGTTTCAGCGACCAGAACAGTACATTTCATCTCTATTTTTTTTCTTTTTATGTTTTTTTTTCTTCTCTTCCCTCCGCCGGCCATAGCCGGGGCCAGCGGAGGTCGCCGGCCTCAGGCGAGGCCGCCCTTGCCAGCATCGGGTGAGGGCTGCCCTCGCCTGGGCTAGGCGAGGTCAGCCTCGCCAGTTGCCGGCGAGGTCCAGCCTCGCCAGATCTAGCGAGGGCTTGGCCACGCCGGCCGCTGGCGAGGCTCGACCTCGCCGACATTGGGTGAGGCCGGTCTCGCCTGCAACGACAAGGCCCAGCCTCGCCCAACGCCGGCGAGGTCGAGCCTTGCCAATTTTGGCGAGGGCTCGGCCTCGCCCGACGCTGACGAGATCAAGCCCTCGCCAGATCTGGTGAGGCTGGTCTCGCTCGACTCTGGCGAGGGCGGCCTTGCCGGCGACCTCCGCCAGCCCCAGTTATGGTTGGCGGAGGAAGAGAAGAAAACAAAAAACGAATAGGAAAATGAAAAGAAAAAAAACAGAAATGAAAAAATAAAAAAAAATTAAAAAATTACCATTCCGGGCTAGAATAGTAACATTCTCCTCGCTCGGCGGGTATTTTGGCCCGCTAGCGACTTAGGCCCTTATTTGAAACTTTTTGGGCACTTCGTGTCCCTATTTGGGACTGATTGGGCACTTTAGGCCCTTATTTGACACCTTGTTCACTTTTGGTCCTCTTTTGAGAAAAGGACCCCACTTGGGGTTCTTAATTGAAATTTTCCCAAATATGTGACCAGAAAGTGAAAAATGATGAAGATAAGTACTTTTTCTTTGAGTTAATACTACGAAAAATCCCATACTGGTATGAATATGATAAATTTACTCAAAATCAATTTTTAACTATAAAAAACTCCAAACTGATACATTTGTGATAAATTTATCCTCCGTTAGTTTCCATTAAATTGAATTAATATCACAAAAAATTACAAACTAGTATGTCTGTGACAAACTGAGAGCAAAACTCAAAACCGGTATATCCGTTAACTGTCACGTGTCATTTAACAGAGTAATTTGACAGTAAAAATTTAACGGAAACTAATAGAAGGTAAATTTGACATGGATGTATTGGTTTGGAGGGTTTTTGTGATTTGATATAAATTTGCCGCAGGCGTAACAGTTTAAGGTTTTTCGCGATATTAATTTTTTTTCTTTTATATTATATTCGAGAGAAATATAGGGGGAGGAAAAACAAGTCGCCGAGTCAACTCAGCTCGGAGAGCCCACAGATTAATCCAATTCTCGAAACGGACCGCGAGGCCTGGTTGTCTGTCATCTTCAACCGATTCGGAGCTCGTCGAAATTGGAAGACGTAGCCGATTTGCTCTCTCTCTCTCTCTCGCTCTGGCTCTCTCTTCCTGGTTTGGTGACGAACAGTAGCTGAAGGGAAGGAGCTTCCGGGCGGCGAGATGGCGGTCAATCAACGCGGCGAGGCGAGCAGCAGCGGCGGCGGCGGCGGCGGAGGCGGCAGGGGAGAGACGGTGGTCGTGGACTTCGGCCAGCGGAGGAGCTCTTGCGGGTACTGCAGATCTCCCAATCGGTCCAGCGTCTCTCACGGTCCGTACGTTCGTTTCCGGTTTCTTTCTTTTGTTTTCTTGTGTTTCTTTACCTGTGTTGTGAGGGAGTGTTTTGGATTGGCTGGAACTGGGAAATTGCTGCGCTTCGGTTTGCTTTTCAGCTTCGTCCTCTATTTGAGGTTTCACGATTGCTGGAATTTGCTGATCGCGTTGGTCTTTATTTCCAATCTGCTGCTGCTTCGCATTTGTGTGTGTGTGTGTGTGTGTCAGCTCGCGCTGACGAATTTTTCCCCTTTCGGGATTGTTTCGTTTTAATTGTCTCTTCGACTTGGATCGCAGGCTTGTGGGCGCATAGCCTAACCGTGGATGACTATCAAGGTTGGTACAATTTCCTCTTTTGAGAGTCTGGGCACTGCTCTAGCTTGTCGATGCGCTGTTACTAATCAACTCTCGACGGCTGTAGATTCCTAATGTGCATATATCTGCTTGGAACTAGAGAAATTTCGAATGTTGTACTCATTCTATCAACTGTTAAGACGTGCACTTGTGCTTCCATATGTGCGTATTTAACTGCCAGAGCTCAGCGAAACCATGCGGGAGTTACTGTCGATGCTGAAGTGCCGACTTGAGTCGTTTGTGTTCCTATGTCTTCCCTTTGCCTTTTATTCTTCTCTCATATGAACCCGTTGGACTTCTCCGCTAGTTTTCTTACTGTGGCAATAATGGTTCGGATAGATGTTGTAGTACATTCAATGATTGTGCATTTTTCTTTTGAATGGCAATTCATACTTTGATACTCATGCTGTAGATCTCCTTGATCGAGGATGGAGAAGATCTGGCTCTTTCCTTTACAAGCCAGATATGAGTAGTACGTGTTGCCCTTCTTATACTATCCGCTTAAAAGCAGCAGACTTTTCTCCTTCCAAAGAGCAAAATCGAGTGTACAGACGGGTGGAAAGGTATTGCTTTCATAACCTCTCTACATTATGGATTCTATTCATTGGATCGTTGCATCTTCGCATGTGACTTTTGATCGTTCTGTCGTCATTGCGTTTTGCAAATTCACCACCACCCTGTTTTCAAGACAGCATTCAAGTTTGGAGTCCATTCTTTGTCAATTGATTAGAAGCACTGGTCATCAAAATACTACTTACCCAATCTGAGGCTAGTGGATATTGGAATGGTATTTCAATGGATAACTCCATGAGTGGAATTTTGTTTGACTTCACTAAGATTTCCAACGTAGGAGATTTCTCTAAGTGAAAGAGCTTTGCATTCTTCGCTCCTTAAAAAATTTCTCGGAACTTTTTACTCCATGAAGCTAAACTTAACAAGTGAAATGGTTGGTAAAATTGTTCAGCTTCTTGTGCGTGTCAACTAAATTATACCTTTTAGGTGAGGATTTAGCAAAGTTGCATACTATGAATATAATGTACAAGAAATTCTCACCATGGTGATTAGTTTCTAGGTTTTTGGATGGTACATGGGACACCGAAGCCAAGTTTGAGCTCCTGGAGGATTTAAGTACTTCTAAAGTGGCATGTGATTGTGAATGTCATGGAAGGTCAAGCTTGGCAACAGCCGAACCTTCTGTGGGCAAGGAGGAGGATAAGAATGAGCCAGAACAATTTATGCATTACTTGTCTGATGCAATTGATAAGGCAGTGCATACATGCGTTGAAAGTGAGACGTTTCCTGCCAATGTTCAATTACCTAAAGCTTCTGTCAAAGGAGTCTTCCCGACCAAAAAGAAGTTCATCAAAGGATTAGAAAATCTCTTGTATACCAGTAAAATTGCTTTCCAATTGGCTGCTGCTTTAAGGCGTGCACGGTCAGAAAAAAAGAATGAAAAACAGTCAAAGTTATCTGGAAATTTGGCAGAGGACCAGCTGCCTTCTGAGTTGTTACCTCAAACTATCGGAGAAAAGTTGGCGCAGTCATTGTCTCAGATGGGTGAAACATCTGGCCTCTTGACCCGAGCATGTGACGGACATCTTAACTTTTATTCTATTGCTGAGCACACTTCGGTGGATAAGGCTGGCCAAGAAAAATCTCTCTCTAAAGAATTTTCAACAAGAAGTGGAAACAAGAGAAGATGTTTGGCGAGGTGCCGTAACTGTTGTTCAGGAAAAAGCCGGAAGCTTGAGATTCTTCTGAAAAGATCCACTTTTGAGCCTGAAGAATTTGAGCTGTACAGACGATATCAGTTGAAAGTGCATAATGACAATCCAGCCCATGTCACAGAGAGTGCGTACCGGAGATTTTTGGTTGACACACCATTGGTTTTTGTTCCCTCCACCGGTGATCGTTCAGTTCCTCCCTGCGGTTTTGGATCTTTCCATCAGACATATGTTATTGATGGCCGATTAGTTGCAGTTGGTGTGGTGGATATCCTACCGAAATGCTTGTCGAGTAAATATTTATTTTGGGACCCTGACTTTGCCTTTTTGTCTTTGGGAAAATATTCGGCTTTGCAAGAAATATCTTGGGTGAAGGAGAATCAAGTTCACTGCCCCAGTCTTGAGTATTATTACCTTGGCTATTACATTCATTCATGCAGCAAGATGAGATATAAAGCAGAGTATCGGCCATCTGAGCTTCTATGTCCCCTCCGTTACCGGTACGTCCCTCTTGCACTTTCTTTCTTCTTTGCATGAAACTTTATTTTTCAGGGTCTTCCAAATGTGAGGAAGTTAACTGTCAAATTCATCATCCCTCCTAGTTCAACTACTTTACACTTAATAGTCATTACGTAAGCTCTATAAGCTCTGTTATTCTTTTGCATGTGCAATAGTACCTATGCATATTATCAAATTTAATGTGCAAGCTAGTTAATGCATATCTCAGGTGGGTTCCCTACAACGTTGCAAAGCCTCTGCTTGATAGAAGTAAGTATGTTGTCCTGACAGATTATAAAGACCAAGATGAAAAGCCGTTGCTGCCTCCGGTTGCTGATCATATCAGTGAACATCAGCATGACGAAAGTGAGCATAAGGACTTGAATGATCTTTTAGTTGAAGATGAAGAAATGGTTGACCTTGAAGAGGAAGAGTCTGATGTTGAATCAGAAAGTGAAAGCTCTAATGTGGAACTCTCTGAAACAGAGGATAGTGAAATTGGAAATACTCTAATAGGGTTACGGGGGTCTCGCCTGAGATACAAGGTATGAATAGTTCATTGGCAACTCTAAATCTCCTTTCTTATTGGTTCACAAGCTCCTTTTGTGTCAGTTATTTGATGTTTCGCTGTTGAATGTCATTTTGAGTTTCCACTGGCTTTTTGGTGTTTAAAATAAGAGAGGAGAAGCCAATGGGTTATTTGTCTCGACAATTCTTCAGCTAGTGCCCTGCTTTCTTTAATTCATGCCACCAATTATTTAGTTGATTTCACCCGTCCTAGAATGAGACTTAGGGTGCATTTGGCAACCATTATGTTTCGGAGAACAATTTCTGTTCAGAAATGATTATTTTTTATTCCGTGCCCGGGAACAATTTCTAAGTATTTGAAAGTGTTTGGTAACTACCAAAATTTCTATTCTTGGAATAGAAAAAGAATAGAAATGCGTTTGGTAACTACACAAAATTTCTTTTTATTAATAATATTTTGAATTTTTTTTGTCTTCTTTCCCTTCCTTGGCCATGGCCAAATCGCCAGCGTCGGTGACCGGCCATAGGCCAGGGCCGGCGAGGGCGTCGCAACCCTTGCCACCTCCCTTGCTAGATCCAGCAAGAGTAGCTCGCTACTTGGGCGAATGCCTCCCTCGCCAGATTCGGCAACTTGGCCATGGCCAGGGCCAGCGAGGGCATCGCGGCCCTTGCCGCCTCTCTTGCTAGATCCAGCAAGAGTAGCTCGCTGCTTGGGTGAGTGCCTCCCTCGCTAGATCTGACGAGGGCTGGACCCTCGCCGCTGCCCTCATCAGATCTGGCGAGGGCAGCTAGCGGCCTGGGTGAGGGCGGCCCTCGACATCTTGGGCGAGGGTCGCCCTTGCCAGCCCTGGCAACGGCCGGTGGCCGGCGACCGGCCATAGGCCAGGAAGAAGAAGAAGAAGAAAAAAAAAACTTCTTTTCCATTTCTGATTCTTATTCCCAGAATCAAGAACCAACTATTTTTTGCTTCTTAATTCTGTTTTAAAACTGATTTTGGAAACAAATTTTTGCAAATTTGTGCCCGGGAACAAAAAATTTACCAAACGGATTTCTGTTTCAAAACTAATTCTGGGAACAAAAGAATAAAAATAGTTACTGTTTGGCTGGTTGCCAAACGCACCCTTAGTGTTTTTTTCTAACTAATGGAACTCACATAATTACATAATATACTTGGTGTCTAGAACAGAGATCCGTCTCGTGATTTGCCTGTACATACAGTTGATATACCAAATGACTCGCTGTCTATTTCTTCCATGAAGGATCTGCAAGGGGCCTTTGGTCTTGTTGACGGGAGATATATGGAAGCCCAAGTGCGGAGGTACACGAGGGTGGTCGGTCGAGAGTTGTCCAAGCGAATGGTCTATTCACTTGGGTGATCTATTTTTTTGAAGAATTACCAGATTGGACAGGTGATGTTAAGCGGCCACTGATTTGCTGCCTGAATAATGTCATTTTTGAGGACTATTGGGAAGCTCTGACAGTTCCATCGCATGATCAAATGTCAATGGTTCCCTCAGTCTTGATTGATGTAAACTGTGAGTGCGTGCCGGTGTGCCGGTATGCCTTATGATGATCTTCCGTTGAACTGGTTGTGTCAGTTGACAAAATTTCAGATGAACCTTGCCCCTGAGCAGCATTATTTTCAAGTGTCGTGAATGTTGCATCATAAATAGACCCCTAAAAAGGCATTGCCTTTGGATTTTTCTTAGATTTTTCTGTCATTACAATGGCTCTCTCTCTCTCTCTCTCTCTCTCTCTCTCTCTCTCTCTCTGTTGTGCATGTGTTCTCACATTGTTTTCTTCATAGAATAAGTGAAAATGTCAAAAAACATCCTCACATTTCAACCTCATGGCCATTTGCATCTTGAGCTTTCAAAATTTACTCTTAGCATCTCAAATTCATCTGACATTTTGTCCTATTCACAAATTGTTATTTTCATTTCAATTTCGCCCCTTACCATTTCAAATCCACCCACAATGAAAGCTCACTTGCTCAAAATGTTAATCCACCCACTGCTTAGCCCCGCTCTTTTTGGTGCTGTAAATGCCAATTACGCCGTCGCTGCCACCTCACACGGCCCTAGTTGAGCTGTGCCTCATCAACCTCCGCCAGCGTGGGGCTTGACTCAAATCTATCAAGTTCTGCTAGTGTTGTTTTAGCAAAAAAAAAAAAGTTCTGCTAGTGTTGAGCTTGACTAGGATTTGTCAAGTGCAACCTAGGTCTGGGTCGAGCTCGATTTGACAGATTTGTTGAGCTCTGCCCGCTTCAAGATGGACTCAGATCGAGTTTGACCCAAATATGAGGCCACGACCTGCCATGGCACAGAGAGAGAGAGAGAGAGAGAGAGAGAGAGAGAGGTGCACAAAGATCTCAGTTGGGGTTGGTGGCAATGCGGCATAAATCGGTGTCGGTGGTGGGAGCTCATGCCGGAGAGAGAGCTGCGGCCGAGAAAAAGAGAGTAAGGGTGAGAGGGAAAGAGGGGGAAGGGGATATGGTTTCGGGTTTGGATGAGATTGAGGGTGGATTTGGTCTTTTTGGATTTGATGGTTCTATATGGTGATACATATTGCGAGTTTTCAAAACTCAAAATGCAAATTGACGTGGGAATGAAAAAGTGGAGAAGGTTTTTTGAAATTTTCTTTAAAATAATTTTCATGCGAAGAAGGTTGAAATTGTAAAAATTAACAAAATTGTAAACGACTTGCATGTATGTAAAAAATGGACATTCAAAAGATTTTGTAAAATTGCTTTATTACGAGATATTTGATATGCTAATTAATGGAAAGAAATTATAGAGGCAACATGAATAAATTGGACACAAATATACAGAAAGAAAAATATTTCGAAATTATGGCTCCTTTTGATAAGGTAAGGCAGATACGATTCAAAATTTAGAATTGAAATGTAGAGAAAGATAAATTAGAATTACAAATTTAGGCACTTATCAATAGATAGAATATGTCAAAGGTAACTAACTAAGGATACTTTTGACAGGAAAAATGTGATCTCCATAAGAGGTTATCTTTACTTTATGTAACAGCATATGTGATGCGTATGGTAGTAAATGTGCAACGTGAGTCGCCATGAAAGGTGCCTTAAACTTTGAATGGTGCATTCACTAAAATTTGAGTTTCAAGATTGAGCTATTGTCTTGTTTCAGTACAAGTTCCAACCTCTCTAGGAGGGATCATCGACGATAAATTGAGTCACGGCTTGGATCATCGGTTTATGATCCATCGACTTGGTGGCCTGCCTGCTCGTGCAAGCGGGCCGTCCATCGGTAGAAATGTGATCCCGTTCGCTCGAGTTTATTGATACTTTGAGGATATTAAGGATATAAGATGCCAATTTGTCGAAAGATTTCAATCATTTCTATTTAGTTTGGTCTCACAATCGTGGTATCAAAGCAAAACAAAGAAGCAGGACGCTCGCCTGATGCTCTCACTTATAATGAATGAAAAAATTACCAAAAAAGTCATAAACCTTTTGCAATTATATTAATTTAGTCCTAAACCTTTATTTGGTCAATTCAGTCCTAAATCTTTTGTAATTGTGCAATTCAGTCTATCCTGTCACTTTTGGCCAACTAGCGCTAACGTGGACGCCGGCCGGCTACCGTGACAATATTTTAATAATTTTTTTTATTATTTTTTGAATTTTTTTCTCTTTCTTTTTTTTTCCCTTATCTTCTTTCCCGATCGCCGGTCCGGCGATTGACGAGAGGCTAAGGCCAGCGAGTTCCAACTCGCTAGCCTTGGGCGAGGTTGGGCCCTCACCGTTGCCGAGCGAGGCCCCACCTAGATCTAGCAAGACCTCACTGTCGTTGGGCGAGCTTGACCTCGCCTGGCAACGATGAGGTCAACCTCACCTAATAATGGCAAGGTCGCCCAAATCTGGCTAGACCTCGCCCTCGCTGAGCGAGCTTAGCCTTGCCTGGCGACAGAGAGGTCTCGCCAGATCTGGGCAAGGCTCGACCTCGCCCAGCGACGGAGAGACTCGCACTCGCCAGTGCCGACGAGGCCACCTCGCCGGCCTTAGCGTATCGTCGGCCGGTGACTGGGGAAGAAGATAGGGGAAGAAAAAAGAAAGAGAAAAAAAATTCGAAAAAAAAAAATTAATTAAAATATTACCAAGTCAACCGGTCGGCGCCGGCAAGTTAAAAATGGCCGGATGAACTAAATTGATATAATTGCAAAAGATTTAAGAATGAATTGGCACAATTATAAAAGGTTTAAAATTTTTTTGGTAATTTTTCTTATAATGAATTACCGCAAATCACTCACCATGGTCACCATGTTACAGGATGGAAATCGTGTCGTTTTCTGCAAAAGGAAAGAGGAGGGAAATTGTCTTTCCTGTCATCCCGGGCATGACCACTTGGGTTTGACGAAGCGATCCATCAATCATTAAGATTTTTATATTTCAATACTTCAAATCATCTCCAGAAGCTGTTGGGTTTGACAAAAGCGAGGAGATAGTTGAAGTTTGGTGGCAAATTGACACCACCTGGAATCACGAACTCCGCCAGAAAGGATGAACATATGACGCTTTTGGATGGTCAGTTGAAGTTAATGTAAGTTACTGGTTTCAGGTCACATTCGAGGCGTTACGTAGCTCACGCGATGAGATTTAAGAACTTGAAAGAGGCTATTATCGAAGACATTTTGAGCTGTGAGATTAAACGAAATCAAAACAAGTGACGTGCATTGAACTTACGCGAGGGGGATCCATCAGTCCGACAGAATCGCACAAGGGTTGCGTTCTTGATATGAAAATATAGGCAGTTCGAGAGTTTGATTGATGCACTGAGTTGTATCGAATGGAAAGAAAGTCCGCTTTTATCCCAGGAGCAGTTCGTAGATGATTTCTTCTGAATAGGGAGGAAAAGAAGTTGTTCGCCCTATGTCGTAACTTTGATTAACCTTTGAGAAGTCACGGACAGAATAAAGGGAATTCCCGGGGATTGAAGTGATTCTCCTGTCCTAGTTTCATGTCCAGGCCCCTGTATGGCTCTAAGATGCTATCCTGTGATGTCTGTGATCAAGTTTCACTTGTTCAACCACACAAATAACCAGCAGCAAGAACATGTACTACGTACTGGAGAAGATTGAAAATTCAATTTAGATCAGAATGAAACAATCGAATGTTTGTTTTCCGATCATGTCATTTGACAGCAAGTAGCAGCAGCTGCCGAACAACGAATATTCAGTCGAAAATAAATTCACATAAGCTGAAGAAGAATATTGGAGGTTACAGAATGTATATTTGGGGAGTTCAAATGGGTAAATCAAACGTCATCAGCATCGCTCCCAAGGATATGTGCCTCATGAGTGGACCAGTAATTCCTTCCATCAGGACCAACCAACTTAATCCTGCTCAACAACAGAACATTTTCAATTCCCACAACCTTAATCGCCCTAAGTTTTCCAACGCACAACTGAAATGACCATCTGTAATTTCACAATGTCTACTGACCGCTCAAGAACAGATTTTCCTTCCTTGTACTTCTGACCCTTTTCGTGAGCAGTCTCCTGTAAAAACCACCCGAATCACTTGGAGCAACAAAACTAGTGTGTTTAAGCCATCATTTTAAAGTCACTGCATCCTGATCTTACATATGTCCACCCAACAATTGCTCCACAACCAACACAGAAAATATCAGCGACGGTGTGCATCCCAGTCGTCATCATTCTGTCTTCTGTCTCACCAGTAGACACATTCACACTGCCAAATATTGAAAAGATGAACAAATGTGCAATATAGAGAATATAATTACTGTTCATCACCTATGATTTGAGTATGCTACAGGAAAGTATCATTCAATTTCACCACTCTAGCTTCTTGACATTTTCATGAATACCTGCAGACAGATATCCTAATTGCTCAATTCACATGTGTAATAAACACAAACAAAAATTTTCAGATGCAGGTTATGGCCAAAAGGGCTGCCTCTTCAAGCCAGTTAGTCACAATCTTAGACAGCTCAGGAACATTCTAACACCATTAAAGGAAGCCGAAACTGCCAAGTAAATAGAGCCCTAATCCAGTGAAATGCTTCAGACGTATCAAGCAAACTGAAAAGCTCCTCCCCCCCAATGAAGACATGATTTTCTACACAAATTGCAAGCAAAAATGTTTTCACTTAAAAAAAAAGTAAGAGAATTAAGTCTCATGGGCATCCATTTAGTTTCTCCTTTCAATTGACACGTGTACTCATACTAAAGGGCGCCAAAGTCAAGAAAAACTTACACCTTGTTGAAGAGGTAAGCTCTCCCATGCCTGCAGTGGAAAGACTGAGTCAAAGAACACAAGCAAACATGATGTCAGAATGTGTGAGCGAGAGGACAACACACTAAAGTATCCTATTGTGTAATGTAAGTTGCAGCAAAACTAGAGAGTGGTTCATTAATTAGAACTCGGTATTCTCAGTTTGCTCCTAGATAAACCCATTTTTTGGTAAAGAACCAAGTCAGGAGTTGCGAGGGTAGGTGACAGTACTCTCAACTTATCTAGGATCATAAGTAGGGAACTGATGGAGCAGTAAGCATTACAACCTCATTCACTCTACATAAGAGTGGAAAAGGACAACTGGCAGTTAGGGTCTGTAATCATGAAGATCTAAGGCAGTCTAAGTTCTATGATTATTTTGTCTTGGAATAACTACCCCTCTCTAAGATTGGCTTCCTCTTATAGCCAAGAAACATCAATAGCATTCTACCATGAGATGGAAACTCCCGTTCTTGCTTCAAAATCAAATAAAGATCAAATCTTAAAGATGACACAGGGAACAATTGCAAGAGTGAGAGGCCAATGTTTTCTCAAAACCTATAAAAGCCGGAAAGAGAAGCTTAGCACACAGGAAATAATTTTCATGATCAAATCTTAAAGATGACACAGGGAACAATTGCAAGAGTGAGAGGCCAATGTTTTCTCAAAACCTATAAAAGCCGGAAAGAGAAGCTTAGCACACAGGAAATAATTTTCATGTTGAGCAAAAGTGAATGCTGAGAGTATCAATGAGCAACTGATGCAGAAGTATATGAGATCCATGGTCCTCCCCACCTCCCCAAGCAATGCATTTTTTCGAGAACTAAACAAAAATCATTTCTTTTTTTTTTTCCAAAAATAAGGATGCAGCCATCACAATTTTGCGTTGTTCATGTGTTAAACTAGAAAGTAGCCAAGGATCGTCCCGTCGAACAACCCTCGGAATCAAGCCAACCACTAAAAAACGCGTCAGCTGCAAAAGACCGTAAAGCTCCGAGATCATCTTATCGACATTCCAGATGAAGCATCCATATACACAGACTCGAGGCCCAAACTGCGCGCAATGCCCCATCTATTACTTCAAACAAAGACCAGATCTTTAATTCAGCATTGCACCAATCATCAGCTTGAAGAGCCACACAATCGTTGCCCCTCAGCTAGTTTAAGCTTAATTCATCTTTTCCTTCACGATGAAGAACGCCCACAACAAGAACCCCGGTGGAGGACTGGAATTTCTAAAGCACCCACGGGCGATCATCACCGCAATCAACACATCTAAGCCCTACAGTAACGGACATCGCCACACCGACACCAACACCATCATCATCATCATCTACGGGCAAACGCCCCCGGATCAAGAGCTCCGGCACGACAACCGGGGGGAACCCCGAGCAAAACGATCCGCGGATCAACGGGAAGGAAACCCAAGAAGGAGAAAAAGGAAGCGGAGATCCCACCCCCACCCACCTTGGAGTAGACGTCCTCGACGAGCGCGAGGTGGGTCTTGCAGTGCCGGCAGCTGTAGATCTTCCCTTCGAGGGTCACCACGAACACCCTCCCCATGCCTCGAAGCCCGGGGGAACCCCTCTACCCGCCCAAAAGTCAAAGAGAACAAAGAACAGGGACGGAAGGGACGAAGGCGACGGCGGACGAGCTGGAGCGAGGAGGGGGAGGATGGAGCGGTTGGAAGTACGTGAAGAATTTCGGAGTTGAAGAGGAAGAAGAAAGGTACGATGTAATGGCGTGAGAGAACGAGGGGGCGGGGAATTACTAAAGAGGATCGAAGCGCGACGAATAGCATCTATGCGCTTCTGCCTTTTTGGGTGTGCGTGTGCAGTGATGCCATTGCGTGATCGAGAGAGAAACGTGGGCACCGAGAGGGTGGGGGAAGCAATCTCTCCAAATTTATTAAGAATCTTATAATTAAATAAGATCAGATTAAAACTCGGTTTACAAAAATAAATTAAAAAAAAAAACACACTCATAAAGTGTTTTTGCCGCCTAAGATGTGCAAGGCCTCGAATTTTTCTTCCTTTATTTTTTTTATTTTTTTTATTTTTTGGGATGAGTGGATCGGGAGTCCTGGAGCTTGCCGTGAAGGTGCGGCCGAGTCCTGAAACTTTCAGAGAGTGCAAACGAGTCTTGAAAGTTGTCAAATTTGTGCGATTAAAGTCCTTCTATTCCGTCGGTCAAATTTGGCTAACTAAAAATGCGGACATAAATTTATTTTTTTTTGCATTTTCTTTATTTTCTACGTGGCTTCGTGCGTGGCCGTAAGATTAACTAAAGCACTAAAATGATTGTCATTTTGATCAAAATCTTGATTTTTAACCTAAATTTTAATTAAATTAGATTAGAAATAAAAAATCTATGAGTTTTAAAAAAAAAATACACAGGCGAGAGGACCTAGCCCTCTTGCATGTGGCCGCTGCCCCATCCCGACTCTCAACTAGATTTGGGCGAGGACCGGCGACCCTCGCCTAGATCGGGGAGAGGGTTGCAGCCCTCTCCCGGTTCTCGCAAGGTTCGTTGGCCATCTCCGACGCCCCACCAACGATGGCGTGCTGGCCACAAGCGGAGGGCTTGGTCCTTCTGGCTGTGGTTTTTCTTCTCTTTTTTTTAACTTTTAGCTTTTTAGTTTTTTAAGTTTGTCTTTCTAAAAAGAAAAAGAATTGGATTTTTTCAATCTAATTTAATTAAGATTTGGGGTAAAATTAGGATTCGGATCAATCTGTCTTTTTACTTTAGTTGGATTTCGTATGACTAGGGTTCCCGTGGACCGCCGTACAACTTGGGATAGTTAGATAAACGCCATGGAATGCAAAAGTAGCAAGTTCGGTTCGGTCTCCTTTCTCCTTTCTTTCTTTCTTTCTTTCTTTCTTTGGACCGATGTAATTTCGGGTCACTAAAACAAACCCAAAAATGAAAGGAGAGTCTCGAATACAGCACCATTGTTGGGCCCTTCATAGTCCAATTAAATTGGGTAAACGAGCACAAGCCCATCTTCAAATCCTTCTCTATATATGTTTCATCTTCCTCCGTACGCCGCGCTTGAAAGTGTGTAAAGATGATGGATGATTATGCATTGCAATCGGCTTCCGATCGATGGGTTTTCTTCCTAGGAAGAAATCTGTCAAGAACTCGCTTCATAATCGTAAGTCATCAGCTCCGCCGGCGATCAGACGATTGTCGTTCATCCGATCAAAGGTTGTCCTCTGGGAAGTTTGAACTAAGGGAGGTTTGGACCGAAGTGTCTTTACGCATTGGGCCAAACGAGTGAAATTTGCTTTGGTGTAAAGGAGTAATTGCGATCCGAGAGAATCTTGAAGGCCCATCTTGGCGAGTGGGACTTGGTTTTTGCACTTTGGCTAGGAGTGTAAAAACGACGTCGTTTCGAACTTTCTTCCTGGAACACCCCTCTCTCTCCCTGTGCTCTTCCTTCAATCTTCATGTTCTACATCCCGCACTGCACTGAACCAAATCAACTTTCCCACCAGGTCGATAACCAATCGAGTATCGATAACAAACCAGAGATCCCCGGTTGCGATCGACCGAATCAGCTGGTTCCTAAAATAGGGCCAAGTTTTTTTTTTTTTTTGGTAAAGTAAGAAAATCCGGCCAAGTTTTTTCTGTCTGGTAAAAGCTAAAATTTTGGTTGCACAATGTAAAAGTTGCAACTCTGTTGCTTCGTGGAATGATTGTCCAATTAAGTCGATAGAAAATGTTTCGTTATTAACAACTTATGTTTAAACATTTTCGTAAACGATAAATATCTATTCATTCATTTTTTGTAACCAATATAAGCGGATATTTTTAAAAATGTTACATTATTAATTTTTTTGTGAAACAAACAAACCCAAATTATAAGAACTCCTCATGTTGGAGATATGATTTGATATTAATGAAGATTCATATTGTGGGCATTGGTCTTAATTATAGACTGATTGATTTAGTCAATCGGTGATTGGTTTGATAAATAGGAAGTTGTAATCTCATGTATATCATTTCCTATTCTTTTCTTACATTCATACAATATAACTAGATCAGAGTGTACATGTATGCGGACAGATCAATACAATACAAAATTCCTCCAATTCTCTTCATTTTCTGTCGTGGCATCGGAGCCTTCATTCCTGGCCTAGCTTCCGCAACTCTAGAATTGCCTCCGTTTTTTGTTGTCTGGTTTGGTTGTTGCAATTCCTATCCTGCGCAACAAATCAGCAACCACGAGTAGGAATTCAAATTTTTCGATACCATGACAAAATATAAGAACACCTCTTGAGATTCGCGACCCTTCAATGAAAGAAGCCTTGAATTCACCTCAGATTGATCTAGCTGAAGAAGTGCGTGCTTCTGTCCGACAATCAACCGGTTTTGCTCCTTGCTTCAGTTCAAAGTTTCTGGCCAAGTTCAGTGGCCACTAATGCACAATGGTTTCTGATTCAAGGCCAATGGCCAACAAGGCCAAGTCAGACTTGGACTCAATATGGGCCACCCGGAAGACGATGGAGGCCCAAAGGTTGGAACTCAGGCCCATGCAAGTGGGCCGGCTCCCTTTACTCCCAGGTCAAAACAAAATAATGGATCGGGTCGGATGGGTCAGGGCCACAAGGGACGAATCCCCACCTGGCTTTTCAACCCGGATTTTTTTTTTTCCATTAAACACCATTCCAGCCTGAGGCGGCCGGCCAGAACCCAGTGATCCCCCTTCACCCTTCGCCGGCCGGCGGACCAGAATTCCGACTCATAAACATGTAGCTCGCCGAACCAGACAGCTACACCGCTTGGGCTGGTGACTTCCGGCGAGCCCCCTCGTTGCGAAAGATAAGGACAGCTTCATCGACGGAGTCATCCCCTTTCTAAACGAAGAGCGACTACAGTGGCAGTGGCGACGATGCAACCAACCGGTCCGCACCTGGATCGGAAACTGCTTGACGCCCGATGTCGCGGTCGGCCTATCCGACTTGAAGCAGGTCAAACCATTCGGTCCCCACAGTTTTCAACCGACTCTCGGCCCTATGGAACGAGCTCGAGGCGGTCGAGGAGCGGCCTGAGGGACCCGAAACCACGCTTCGTCAATACAAAGAAATCAAGGAAAGGGAAAGAGCCACGAGATTCTTACTGATGCTCAATGACTCTTACTCATCCTTCCGGTCACAAATTCTTGCGATGGAATCCGCGTCGTCGCTCAATCGGATCTATCAGTTGGCCATCCAGGAGGAAAGCCAAAGGCTGGCCGCGTCCGAGCATGCAAGAATCGGTGAAGGTGTCACCCTCGCCGCCATCCCATGTGGTGTCGTCGTGACAGAATTGACGGCCGGAGGACGAGGAGATCTCGAGAACATCGCTACTCAACGAACCGCTGCGACGGAATCAACGGCCGGAGGTCAAGGAGCTCTCGGGAGCATCAGGACACGACGCGCAGCTGCGGCGTCCAGAGAAAACGATGGTTACCCTAGGTCTTCACGCATGGACGGCTGGGATCGATGGACAAGATCGGACGGCTCGTATTTGTCCATCAGCTTAGCCAAATCTAATGGCCCCCATCAAGCCACGTCAGCACCAGCTTATAAAGGATCGTATGGCTCATGAGGTGCCACGTCATTAGGAAAGGTTAATGGGCAATTTTTTAAATTCAAAAATAAATATTGTAAATATTGCAAGCACCCAGGTCATATTGTTGACACATGTTGGAAACTGCATGGAAAACCAATTGATAAAGACGAAAAGGAACATGAATTTTCTGCCTATGGGGTTTCTACACAAAAAATTGATAGGGCACATTAAACAATTACTCAAGAGCAATAGCAAAGTATTATGAAGGCTCTGAGTCAATTGAAGGCCAATGACAAGAATGCTGATTTCTCAAGTACTTTTCTTTATAAAAAGAATTTGATTTCAGTTGATGCATGGATAATCGATTTTGGGGCGAGTGACCACATAATTTGCAATAAGCATTTATTTTCCCATATTCATAGTGATCCGTAATCATCCATATCAATACACCTTTCAAATGGGAATGTCACTTGTGTTATTAAAATTGGCACCGTTCATCTTGGTTCCAATTTTATCCTAAAAAATGTCCTATATAATCCTGACTTTGAATTCAACCTCCTTTTTGTCTCGAAAGTCTGCAAGGATAATTCTTGTCGTGCCATATTCAATTCAAAAAATTGTTTCTTTCAGGATCATTCGACTGGAAACGGATGAGCTTAGGTAATGTAGCACAAGGACTATATTTTTGGCTAGATTCCTCAGGAGATTTAGATTCATTGAATAAAAGCATTTCTTGTAATGCAATCACTCGCAATAAAAATCTCCTTTTTCATCAACGCTTGGGTCACGGTGCATGTTTCCCTCATTCAAAATGTCAAATATGTCATTTGACCAAACAATCTCGAGCATCTTTTCCAAATAGTACATCTCGAGCAAACAATGCTATTTCCTTACTTCACATGGACATTTGGGGTCCCCATCACACTACTTATCATATGGATCTCGTTTTTTCCTCACAATTGTCGATGATTATATACGTGCTAGTTAGGTTTCTCTCGTGCAGTCTAAGAGCCAAACTTTTTTCCTCCTATCGAATTTCTTTTCTCTTGTTAGAAATCAATTCGAAAAATCTGTTCAACGAATTCATACAAATAATAGACGAGAATTCTTCACTTCTGATTGCAAATCATTTCTATCTTCCCATGGAATACTTCATGAAAGCTCTTGCACTTACACTCTATAACAAATGGAATTGTTGAGCGCAAGCATAGACATCTTTTAGAAGTACCGAGCACTAAAATACCAAGTTCCCATTCCTGAGATTTTTTGAGGAGATTGTGTGGTCACTGCAGCCTATTTGATTAATCGCATGCCAACTCGAATTTTTTATGGCTGAACTCCTTTTGAGATTCTTCACAAAAAAGAACCAAAAACTGATTACCTTAGAGTTTTTGGTTGTTTATGTTAAGCGACAACTGTGGGCCCTCGAGATAAAATGGGTCCCCATGCCACTCAATGTATTTTCACGGGATATCCTCCTCTTCAGAAAGGATACAGAGTTATGGAGATATCTACATGGCATTTCTTTATTAGCAAGGATGTTATATTTTGTGAAGACGTATTCCCATTCCAGGAGATGACATCTTCATCCCAATTATCCTTATCATTACCAAACATCCGTCCATTCTTATCAGACGAGGATTTACAAGTGGCTTCCCCATATGTCCTTGTTCCACCAGAACCATCTGTTTAAGTTATGAGGGATTCTCTAAGACAAGCAGATGAATTGCCAGTATGACTATCTGCGGATATTCATTCTCCTGCTTCACCCATGGCGGTCTCATATCCACAACAGCCTGCCAAAGAATCTTCCCCAGCATTATCTGAATGACCACCAATAGAGCAACCTAGATGCTATCAACGGAATGTTCATCTGCCTACATGGACAAATGACTACATATGTTCTGCTCTGAGCTCTCTAGGTACACAATGTCCTGTATCCTCATATGTCTCCTTTAGTGGACTCTCGGTAGATCATATGTGTTGTATTAGTCGCATTTCGAAAGAACAGGAGCCATCTTCATATAATGAAACTGCGCGTGATCCTCGATGGCAAGACGCAATGGCATCTAGAATTAGTACTTGGGATATTGTTCCATTATCCTCCCCCCCCTTCCTTCCCCCATCGGAAGCCAATTGGATGTAAATGGGTGTACAAAACTAATTTCAAAGTTGATGGCTCAGTTGAACGATATAAGCCCGTTTTGTTGCTAAAGGATTTACACAACGAGAAGGGTTTGATTATCACGAAACCTTTTTTCCTGTTGCCAAAGAGGTAACCATCCGTTCGTTCCTGTCAATTGCAGCCATTCGCAATTGGTCACTACATCAGATAGATGTACACAATGCCTTTCTACATGGGGATCTCGATGAAAAAATTTACATGGAACTTCCATATAGTTTACGTAGATAAGGCGAGAATTGAATATATCGTCTCCGTAAATCCCTTTATGGGCTGAAAGAGGCATCTAGACAATGGTATGCTAAACTCACTGCTGCACTAACAAGTGCAGGTTTTTAGCATTCCAAACATGATTATGCTTTATTCGCATGGACTACAGGTGCGCCATCAATTTATTTGCTTATATATGTTGATGATATTCTTATCATGGGAAATCATGACTCTCTTGTTGCGAAATTCAAAGAATATTTGCATTATACTTTCCACATCAAGGCTTTGGGACCTCCTAAATATTTTCTTGACATTAAGATTACTCAGTTTGACAAAGGAATCAATCTTAGTCAACAAAAGTTCATCTTAGATATTGTTTCCAAAGTAAGATTGTCGGGATGTATACCGGCTATCATACCAATTGAGCAAAATACCAAGGTGACAACACGAGAGCATGATATGGGTTCATCTTTATCTGTCGAGGACGATCTATTACTCAAGGATGGAGGTGAGTAGTTCCCGATCCGGTCCGGTCCAATCCAATAACGGGGAACAAGACCAGGAGGACTGGTTCCCAATTTCTAGGACCGAGAATCAGACCAGCTAGTTTTGGGACTGTGGACTAGATTGGACTGATGGTCCGGTCTAATTCCAATGGGATCAATATTAAATATTATTTGTGAGCAGGGAATCGATTGCTCCGTTCTTTCCTTTGTAGTTCTGATTTGATCCATAAGGCCATGGAAAAAATCGGAAAAATATATAATATATGAAAAAATTAAACAGTCAATTCCAATGGGACCAATATTAAATATTTTTCATATATATATTAAATATTATATATATGAAAAAATTAGAAATATATATTTGTCAGTCTGGTTCGGTCGGTCCGGTTCCCACCCTAGAATCAGGAACTGGACCGCTCGGAAATCGGTTTCACTTTTAGGAACCGGGAACCAGATCGATATTTTCGAGAATCGAACCAAACCGTTCAGGCCAATCTGATCCCGAGTTAGGCGGTCCATCTTGCTTACCCCTACTCAAGGATCCATTGGGATATCAACGACTTGTTGGAAAACTAATATATCTCACCATGACAAGACCAGATAATTCATGCTTAGACCAAAACAGTCCCATATGAACGCAGCACTGAAGGTAGTAAAATATTTGAAGGGATGCCCAGGACTTGGTATATTCTTGTCTTGTGACTGCGACTTGAAGATGACAGCTTATTATGATACAGACTATGCTACTTGCCCAATGACCAGAAGATCTATCACTGGTTTTTGCATCAAATTAGGAAAGTCCTTAATTTCGTGGAAAACGAAAAAACAATCAACTATATTACTATCATCAGCTGAATTAGAGTATCGAGCTATGAGAAAAACTATCTATGAGATAGTTTGGATACGGAGACTACTCTCACATCTTGGAGTGCAAGTCAATGGACCAAGTGAACTGTTTTGTGACAATGACAGCACACCCAAACTAACGGCAAATCCAATATTCCATGAAAGAACAACGCACATAGAGGTTGATTGTCATTTTACCAGGGATAAGATTCGAGAAGAGATCTTTGTCACAAGAGGTATTAGAACTATGGAACAACCTGCAGGCATCTTCACCAAACCATTATGTCAAAGATAACATACTTACCTACTGAGTAAGCTAGACGTCCTTGACATATATAGGCCACAAGCTTGAGGAGACTGTTGGAGATATGATTTGATATTATTGAAGATTCATATTATGGGCATTGATTTTAATTATGGACTAACTGATTTAGTCGATCGATGATTGATTTGGTAAATAGGAAATTGTAATCTCTTGTATATCATTTCCTATTCTTTTCCCACATTCGTACAATGTAAATAGATCAGAGTGTACATGTATATGGACGGATCAATACAATACAAAAACTCTCTTCATTTTCTGTCCCCCCAACCCAAGTGTGAGATTAAGTCCACTTCTCTTGCCCGGTAACAAAATACCCCCCCGCCATTCGCACTAAGATTGAGAGATGATGCGCAAACATTTACTTCCTTGTGACTAGAACTCCCCAATTGCAAGGTAACGACATTCATGTTAAAAATCACTCACCACATTTGATTTCAGAGCGGACTCTCCATTCGTTAGATCAACCATATCGGTTACTTTGATTTGAATTTAGCCATACGTACGAATTATTCTCAACCAGCCGGACTTCCGCCATTAGATCAGGACTGAACTGTTGGGACGAACGAATCCCTTTCCTTTGGGGTTCTCGAAGAAGAGAGGGAACGAACGCCTTCCATTTTTCTAACTTTCTTCTTTTGGGTAAGCGCCGTGGACACTTTCCAGAACCGAACGCACCTCACTGCACAAGCAACATTACCTAGTGTCCACGCACGTATCTTTGCCTTCCTCGTTACTGTTTATAGCGCAAAAGGGAACTGCTGTTGAATGCCAAAAACACATCTCGCCAGATGCAGATAAACTGTCGTTTCTACCACCAGACAACGCATGCATGTGACCAAGATACAGCAGCGCGCGTGAAACAGCGCGTTGAGTTTCGATTTCCATCGTCCCGCCCAGCGTTTTTCGATCGGAATTCGAATGACCCTCGATTGGAGATGGCACGGCGAGCGCACGTAACCAGCGACGCGGCGTTAAGAAGATTCAGCCACGTGCCCGTGCTTCGCCGGAGAACTTGGTCGGATTGCGTCGATGAAGAGATTAACAAAAAGTATTCCGCATTCGATGACTGAGGACGACGTTCAATGATTTGTCAATACGACAACACGATATGTGTCGTAGCTAGCGAAAGTCCATGTGAACCCCTCTCGGCGATAAGAGGTCGCTGTCGGACTGACTTTTCAGACTGAGGCTGTACCGCACGTGCAAAGCCTGTTGGGGTCGTGGAAACCCATTCGTGCGAGACAGACGTTGGGAAGTGAAATCAAACCCCTCCCTTTTTCTTTTATAATTCGTACGCTTTGGTGTCGTCCCTGCGGTCTTTCGGCTGCACACGTGTGACGCAGACCTCGTGTCTGGTGGTTGACTGCTGCTCGCTCCGCCATTAATGTCTCTCTTCTTCCTTCCTTCCCTCTGCTTTTGCTTCCCTCCCTTCGTTTTGCTATCATGATCCCTACAACTTAGACCAGACCGCTCTAGAAAGGGCACAAAAACAGAAGAAGAAGAAGAACCCTAATGACAAAAGGGCCTTGGATTAATCCGTATCTTTGATTTTTTCAAGTATAAAGTCCACGAGTGATTTCTAACATACAACTTAAGCATGTCTTTAAAGAATTTTATGGATTTTGAGATCATCATGATATAAAGCAATAAAAGGATATTCCTTTTTCTTAAAGAAGTAAAATATTTGAAAAAAATTGAAGATGTAGAGCATATAAGCACCAATAATTAAAATGATAATATATCTATAGAGACCGCTATCAATATATATTAAATGGACAAACTGTGAAGATCTAAGCGATAATTTTGGTTCCTTTTTTTACAGTGAGATTACCCCTTTACCAAACACCTATCCTAAAATATCCCTGGTCAAGAGGTTACCTCTGAAAATGAAGATGGAAAAAACGAACGTGTCGCTCTGTTGTAGTTGATTCTCCACTGTGACAGCATGATTCTACCGGCAACCATGTCTCCCCAAAAGTACAGTGATTTGCGGGTTTGGTCATTCTTCATATCATAGCTACTAGCTAACCTTTACCAAAAAAAAATAGCTACTAGCTAGTGTAGTAGATCCATAAGAAAGAAAGCAAAAGAAAAGAAAGAGAGGGAAGAAAATTGGGAGTTATATTTTGTTTCTTTGCCACCCGAAATTTGATTTCGACCCGGACAAATCATGGGTGAGAAACCCACGGGCCAAACTATTCCCTGATTTGGTTTTCTGGGTTGCTGCATTGACTAACTCAATGAGACAAAAGACGAATTCGATTTCGCAAGAGTCCACAAGAGCTTGGTCATCCAATTCGTCTCCTGGTAGATATGCAAGGGAGAAGAAGGTGCAGATGATGGCACGAGGCGGGTTGATTGATTTGACTTGATTGGTTGATGACGAGATTAGATTAGGCCGAATCGCGCTTGGTTTGTTTGATGAAAACAAAAGTTATGACGGACCACCTCGTGAGTGCACGATAATTTTTTCCAAGTTTCGTGACACATGAAAGGGACACCGGGGGACTAGAGCGCATGCCAAGGTTGAATATTAAAATTAGTCTATGAGTAGCTTAATTGACCCCCTATCATTGCTAATTTTAGTGATGTGATCAATTGGACGCACGTGTTTGGTTCGCATCCCATCTTTGCTCCAAGATCATGACAATGCACGATGATGCATGAGACAATTTCTAGCACTTAAAGTAAGTGAAGTTGCGAAATTTCTCCATGAAGTGACTATCTTTGTTAGGTGCACGTGAGACTGAGAAATGTCTTCTAAAAAAGAAGAGCAAGAAGAAAGACACGTGTCGACGAATCAACTGTATGATTTTCATTGGATCTGTTCATTTTTTTAATTTTCAGATTCTGTCGTTCGTATCGACCAAAAAAAAAAACAAAGATTCTGTCATTCGTAGTGTTGATGCAAGCTAAAGAAGCAAAACACATGCATCACATAGTTTAGTCTGCCAATAATGAGAACGTACGATGTTGTATCATCAGAGTACTTGATCACTAAATTTCATTGAAGGGTCCCTAAGAAAACTCATTTTGCCATAGTACTTGCTCGCTCTTTTACTTGTCTACCTAAATATTAATGAATATATACATTCGTGCAGTACAATGAGGTTGATTAGCTAGTTCAAATGCAATCGCATTTAGATAAGATTTTTCATATATTTGGCCTGACAAGGATATGTGATTTGATCAATTAAATTTTTACCTTATCCAATGCATAAGAAAATTTTGATACCCGTTAAACAAAATTTCTTCATCTTCACCTTTAGATCAAATTTTTAAATTTTGGGACTCGATTACCATATTTTCCTTTCTTTCTTTTGCGCCGAAGAGTTACACATTTCTCAGCAAGCTGTCACTATAAAAAAACACCGGATTTGCGACGGAAATTTCGCAAAAATCCGTCGCAAATCGAATTTGCGACGGAAAAATTTCCGTCGCAACTAGCGCGTCGCAAATTTTTGCGACGGAAAATTGAAAAATTCGTCGCAAATTTGCGACGGGAAAAAGTTCGTTGCAAATTTCGTCGCAAAATCCGTCGCAAAATTCGTCGCAAATTTGCGACGGAAACAATCCGTCGCAAAATTCGTCGCAAATAGTCCGTCGCAAATTTGCGACGGAACATGTCCGTCGAAAATTTCGTCGCAAAATCCGTCGCAAAATTCGTCGCAAATTTGCGACGAATTTATAAATCCGTCGCAAAATTCGTCGCAAAATTCGTCGCAAATTTGCAACGAATTTATAAATCCGTCGCAAAATTCGTCGCAAATTTGCGACGGATTTATAAATCCATCGCAAAATTCGTCGCAAAAATCCGTCGCAAAATTCGTCGCAAAATCCGTCGCAAAATTCGTCGCAAAATCCGTCACAAAATCGTCGGACATTTGCGACGAACAAATTCCGTCGCAAAAACCCGTCGTAAATTACGTCGGCAATTTGCGATGACCTCCATCCGTCGGAAAATTCGTCATGCATTGCATCGGAAAACGCGTCGCGAAGTTCATCGCAAATTTGCGACAAACTTTAATAATAGCAAAATTCGGCTTGGAGATTTCCTCGTTATTTTTAGATCATTTCGACCGTAAATTATTGTCCATATCAATCAAAATAGACAATGACATATAATTGAAACATAAAAACGAACAAAACATACATTCTGACAAACCGGCCACAACGACATATAATTAAAACAAATAACAGAAGGAAAGTTTTATAGTTTGACGTACTTTGCTATTTGATATCAAATCGTACAATACATTCAAAACATGAAGTAAGAGACGGGACAACCATAGAAGACGCAACAAAAACCATACAGAAGAAGACGCAGCCTTGCCTTGGTACGATGGCAGGACACCAAAAGTAGTCACCTCCGTCGAGACCTGAGGAAATGTCGATACATAAATCAGTCCAGAATATTAAAAAAAGCAATTATGCATGGATGTGGAAGTAACTAGGTGTAAAATAACACAAATACGTTTCAGAACGAACATAAAATGTTCATACATATGAATATGAGTGAAATTATGAAAAACCAAGATTGCTTACCTAAAAACGTCAACTACAAATCGTCGAGAAAATCATCATCATCAGCATCAGCATTCCCGTCATCAATGGGTTGGTCATCATTGTGCTCATCACCTATTGGATTGACTGAAGGTACAGGAGGACCGTAATTGTGATCCATGTTAAGGCGTTGCATAACCATTCTCATTTGTTCTTCCAAGTTATATATTCGTTCATCCTTCTTAACAAGTAAATCATTCAAACGATGCACTTCTTGGGTCAATTGCGCGTTTGGTTGTGACCTCCTGCGACTAGTTCCAGCGCCTGATGAACTTCCAGGAGTATTCGGCATAAACATCCTTGACAACGATCCCAGCCCAAATATTTTCCCTTTTTTCACCCCACCCGTTGCCTCCATCCATAATGCCACATTATCAACTGGCGGCCAGGACTCAGGACAATCATCACTACCACTAGTAGTGCTCATTACAAGTTTATCATAGTTGTCCTACATTAACAATTGAAAATGAAAGTAAAATAACTATATATAATATATATATATATATATATACCATCAATCAGCAAAGCATTCACGGTTAAACTTGTAGTTTATATATAAGCTAAAGTATAACTTTACATACCTTAACAGTTTTTGCTCGCTCGCCAGTCCATGTCTTATCTTTCTTTTGAAATGTGCGTTCAAATGTAGCTGCAAATGTCGGTTCCGTCCCCAATTCTTGTGCCTACAAAATGTAATTTTCAGTAATTGAATTAAATTAACTTATAACGCATTTAACAGTCTTACCAATCGTTTGCGATGCTCCGCAATGTTGATAGAGCCCCCGGCATATGTGGCTGACCCATCACTAGAACTAGAAGATCGATTCTTCTTATTCTGCGCACAGAGTTGCCGACTCTGTTCAGATTCCCAAAATCTGGTAATTGCCACCCAATTGTCAGCTGTGAAGAAAGACGGCTTCGCACGCCGGCTTTTCGCTCTATTCATGACATTTCGCATAAAATCACTTATTTTCCTATCGAAAATTCTTCTCACTTCATTGTCTTCCGCTTCCTCCCACTTAAACCTCCGCTGCAATAAATAAAAACATAAATTGAAAATTATGTTGATGATCACATATCCATAATCATGAACCAGACACATATAAATATCTTGTACAGTTCATGTCGGGAAACTATCCGGTCCTTTAGGTATCGAGAACTACAGAGTTGTTCTGGTCCATTTACATCATTCTTGACCATCAATATACTACACCAAACTGAATTGACGAGCAAATAAAATATGTAAAACTTACCTTGAACTCATTCCACCACATTTCTTTCGCTTCTTGTGGAACACTTCTGTAATTAAGATACTCTCCCATCCAAAAGTTTCTTACTATTTTGTTCAATTCTTTGACAACAGACGTAGCATCCGTGAATCTGCATTTATACGAATATTGTGCAACATGGACAATTCAGTTGACATCAATATCTAAAGCCCTAAATATGACATATACTAAAATAAATATGAAGCACTTACGAATCTCCAAATGGGCATATGAAGAATCGGTTATCTTCTTGACCGATGTTTCCGTCAATATTCGATCGTTCCGCCGAATAATTGGGTGGAACGGAAGGAGAGGGAGCTAAAGGAGATTGAACTGAAGAACGTTCAGTTCGCATATGGTCAAGTCCCGTAACATGTTGTTCAATGTGGAAGGAAGGGCCAACGTGCCCATATTGCGTAGGATCATATTGTGGTTAAGGGTTAAATGCCGGGATATGAGAAGAGGAAAGGGACGGGGACGAGGACGAGGAGGAGGAATGGCCTTGTCTTCTAGGCATGTGACCTCCACGTTTATACTGACAAGTAGGAAAGTTATGCGAATATGTAAAGAACTATTGGCTCGTATTACGAACACATAATGATGTTACCGATGACGAAGCTTACCATTTTGATGGAATGACTGAGAAAAAGTTTCCTTGATATGAGCCAATGTCGAGTGTTTATGACGTGCAATTTCCTACAAACAAATATACTCAAAATCCAATTCATTTTTTATATGAAACATCAATGTATGTGCACGATATGGGTGGCCACCGGTATGAAACATCACTATATGAATCGCATTCATTTTGATTAAATTTTTTTAACCACGTACAAAAATATAAATTTCACTGAAAGTGGGTGGCCACAAATATTCTAAGTCATTCTGTAAAGTTTTGTAAGAAATAAATTATTATTATTATTGTTAAATTTTTTTTGGGACCTAACAAAAAATTTCACTAAAAGTTGATGGCCACCGATATTCTAAGACATTGTGAAAATTTTTGAAATGTTAAAATTTTAACAATTTATAAATTATGAAATTTAATATAAAATTTTTCCGTGGAAAAAAAATTTCCATACTAAAATTGGGTGGCCACAGGTAGTCTAAGCTATTAGATACAATATTCCAATTTTTTTAAGTCATTCTTTATTTTAATAATTTTTAGGGCACGTTAAAACAATTAAATATAACTAAAAGTGGGTGGCCACAAGTATTATAAGCTATTCCGTGAAATGTTGAAAATTTTTAAATTATGATTTTTTTTGCCATCTAAAGAAATTTAAATTTCACTACAAGTTGATGGCCATCTAAAGAAATTTAAGTTTGTTATAAATTTTTAAAAACTTTTACGGTCAAATTTCATATTTGTTGTCAACATATACCGTTTTTTAAATTTTCCATAATTTTGCAGGAATTTTTTTAGACTTGTTTAATTTTCGAGCATTTTCTGTGAAAACGCCTAATTAACGCTAAATCATCCACATAATAAACAAATTAAACAGTCGACCATCAATCAATGCCACATGCAATCCTGAAATCGACCCGTAATTTAACTAATGATAAGTTATCCTAAATAATCCCTAAACAACTCCGACTAATTACCTAATTATACTAACTAGTGCTTAAAGAGTTGACTTACTTGGTTCAAGCACAACAAAAACCGGCGAAATGGACACTGGCGAATCCGGCACGGGCGTGGGCGACGGCGGCAATGGTGATTGCGGCGTCGGCGGCGGCTGTAGTGCGACCACGGTCGCTGTGCTCCAGTGCGGGCGGTAACGGCCGAGGGCTGCTCAGGCTCGAGCGTCGGCGCGCTAATGGTGGGCAATGAGGGCGACAGCGGCGGAGGGCGGGGACGGGGCCGGGGCGCGGAGGGGGCGCGGAGGGGGGCGGAGGGGGCCGGGGCCGGGGCGGAGGGGCCTGAGGGGAGCGGGGGCCGGGGCGGAGGGGGCCGGGGCGGGGGGCCGGGGCGGAGGGGGCCGGGGCGGGGGGCCAGGGCGGAGGGGGCAGGGGCGGGGGCGGACGGGGGCCGGGGGCGGGCCGGAGGGGGCGGAGGGGGCCGGGGCGGGCCGGAGGGGGGCGGGCGCAGAGGGGGCGGAGGGGGCAGGGGCGGGGCGGAGGGGGCGGGGCGGAGGGGCCGGGGGCAGGGGCTAGGCGGGGCGGAGGGGCGCGGCGGAGGGGGGCAAGGCGGGGCCGGAGAGGGAGGGGCAGGGGCGGGCCGGGGCCGGCCGGCGGAGGCAGGGGAGGGGGCGGCGCGGAGGGCGGGGCGGGGCCGGGGAGAGGGGCAGAGGGGCGGGGCGGGGCCGGGGAGAGGGGCGGAGGGGCGGGGCGGGGCCGGGGAGAGGGGCGGAGGGGGCGGCGGGGCGGGGTGGGGGCGGGGCAGGAGGCGGGTAGGGGGCGAGGGGGCGGGGCGGAGGGGCGGAGCGGGGCCGGGGCCGGGGGCGGGCTGGCGGCCGGGGGCGGGCGACGGGCGGCGGACCTGCGAGGGCGACGGCTGGCGGTGACGGACAGCGGGCGCGACGGCGACGAACCTGCGTGCGAAGAAAAGGGGGAGGACAGGGAAGAAATGCAAGAAATTTGCGACGGACACGAACGTCCGTCGCAAATTTGCGACGGACCGCGTGCGTCCGTCGCAAATTTGCGACAGACCCGTTCGTCCGTCGCAAATTTGCGACGGACCGCGTTCTTCCGTCGCAAATTTCAACTTTTCGCAAATTTCTACCGGGAAAAATTCCCGGGAAAAATTTGCGACGGAAGAACGCGGTCCGTCGCAAATTTTGTCACCGACAAATTTTGCGACGGACCGCGTTCTTCCGTCGCAAATTTCAACTTTTTGCAAATTTCTACCGGGAAATATTTGCGACGGAAGAACACGGTCCGTCGCAAATTTTGTCACCGACAAATTTTGCGACGGACCGCGTTCTTCCGTCGCAAATTTCAACTTTTCGCAAATTTCTACCGGGAAAAATTCCCGGGAAAAATTTGCGACGGACAAGAGTGGTCCGTCGCAAATTTGCGACGGACGAGTGTGTCCGTCGCAAATTTGCGACGGACGAGAGCGGTCCGTCGCAAATGTGCGACGGACGAGAGCTGTCCGTCGCAAATTTGCGACGGACACACTCTTGAGTTTTGAGACGGATATAAATTTTTAAATTTCGACCGGTAAATATTCCCTGGCAAAATTTGCAACAGCCAGGTCTGAGTCAGTCGAAAATTTCGAACGGTAGAAATTCCATAGCAAAAATTGCAACGGACCAGTTTTAATCCACAAAAATGTGGCGTCGCATTGGTATGGATCCTAAATGTGCTACATGTGTTTTTTTTACTTGTCTTCTTTTTCAGTCTGAAATTTCAGATGATACATTAAATTAGAAAGAATAATCAACAATAACAATAATAAAAAAGCACAATAACAATAACAATAATGATAACAGCCAAAATAGCAATTGTAGCATTCATAATTACACATCCGTAGTGTTCTGTCACAACAATGTCAATCTTCGTCATCGGCTTCGTCTTCGTCGTCGTCGTCGTCGGCTTCGTCTCCATCGTCGTCTTCGTCTTCGTCCTCGTCTTCGTCATCTGTCTGCAAATCAGATTCGGAACATTCTGGTACATTTAATTCGTAAATTTCTGTTGGTTCCACATCTGTCATTGCTCCGGACGGATCTCGTAAAGTTGGTATGTCATATTCCTCAACTTCAACAATGTTACACACTTCCTCTTTTTGGTAGGCTCTATCCTTCCAGTGTTCCTCGATTTTCCTCCGTTCTTTGATTTTACAAACCGCCCACCAATCAGCTTTGTCACGTTTCAAACTAGGATATGATGCATAACATATTTGAATTGCTTGTTGTGCCAAGACAAATGGTTCATACTTCATATACCTTTTCTTGTGATTTATTTCAACCAAATTGAACTTCATATGTACCTTCATTCCTTTGACGGGGTCAAACCACGTGCACTTAAATAACACAACCCGCATCATTAATGGTCCAGGGTACTCAATCTCAATGATTTCATCCAACAATCCATAAAAATCATCTTGCGAACTGTCACTATTGGATGACCGAACAGACACACCACTATTCATTGTGGATTTTCCCATTCCATATTCTTGAGTATGAAAATTATATCCATTTATGAAATATGCTGGCCAACTTCGAACTCTTAACTGTGGACCCCATGACAGATAATATAGCAATCCTTGCCCTCCAAATTCACCATACTTACTATGAACCTAAGGTTAGACATGCAAAGTTAATAATATATATTTATTTAAATGATGTATATAATTTTCATAACTTGGTTTTAATCCACAGGCAACTTACATATGTCTTGAACCATGCTGCAAATTGTTCATCGCACAAACGATCAAACTCATTTGGTTGTAGTCCAAACATTGAAGTTTGGAAAATCATAATATTAAAAACAATATCATTATTAGCAAATATTTGACACGCAAAACATATATTCGCAAATTTACACTTACTTGAAGTATGGCTCCACTTCTGGGCAGTTCAATAAAATATAAGTATGGGCTGCATGCAATTCTTCGCCTGATAAGTAACGAAACTGACATGCGCCGCTTGGTCGACCAAGATAATTGAAAATAGAGAATGCCGTGCAATTGGGATCAATGGGGCCCTCATCATTTCTGCCTGCTCTCCGCCTCTTGCACTGAACGTGCGGCTCAAAATAGTATGATGCAAATGTTGTCACTTCTTCCACAATATATGCATTACAAATTGAAGCCTCAATACGTGCCTTATTCTTCACTTTTTTCTTCAAATGATATAAGAATCTAGTTGAAACAACAAGAAGCTTATCGGAATATATTATATGATAAACTAATTTGAACCGCATTTAAAAAAAAACATTACCTCTCAAATGGATACATCCAGCGAAATTGGACGGGACCTGCAACTTTGGCCTCATAAGGCAAGTGAACTAAGAGATGCTCCATCGAATCAAAAAACGCCGGAGGAAATATCCTTTCTAAGTTGCAAAGAATAATTGGAATATCTCTCTCTAGTTTTTCCATGTGCGATGCTTTTAACACTGTCGAGCAAATATCATGGAGGAAATTGCTTAATTCTGTAATGGCGCCCCATACAAAGTTCGGTAGAACTTCCTTCAAAGCTATTGGAAGTAGTCTTTCCATCAGGATGTGACAATCATGACTCTTCAAACCTGTCAACTTGCATTCATTCAAATCAACACATCTCCCGAGGTTCGAAGCATATCCATCAGGAAACCGCACAGATTTCAACCAGTGACAAACAACTCGCCTCTGCTCCTTAGCCAATGTATAAACTGCTTTCGGTTTTGGTCCCATGCTGCTTGCATCCACAGCTAGTATTGGCCGATCGCAAATATCTGTCATATCTTTTCTTGCGTTCAAGTTGTCTTTTGTTTTTCCGGCGACATCCATCACAGTATTGATGACATTGTCGAAAACATTCTTTTCTATGTGCATGACGTCAAGATTATGATGAATAAGATGGGCCTTCCAATATGGTAGATCCCAAAATATACTGCGTTTTGTCCACTTATGTGTACTTCCGTACGCAAAAGTCGTGCCGTGCGGGTTCTCAATAACAGTTGGAAAGTCCTGCACATGTTCCCAAATTTGATCGCCGGTTAACCTCAGTGGTGGACGCATTCTTTCAGTCCTATTCTTGATGAACTCTTTCTTATTTCTTCTGAAAGGATGATTTGACGGTAAAAATTGTCTGTGACAGTCAAAATAGCTAGGCTTCTTTCCATGTTTTAATCTAAATGATTTTGTCCTCTCCATACATATCGGACAGCCTAAGATCCCAGCTGTACTCCAGCCAGATAACATTCCGTAAGCTGGAAAGTCATTTATCGTCCAAAGAATGGCAGCTTTCATGACAAATGTTTGATCAGTAGAAACGTCATACGTAGGGACACCTTCAACCCAAAGCCGTTGTAACTCCTCAATCAATGGTTGCATATAAACATCTATCAACTTTTTCGGATTTTGCGGCCCTGTCACGATCAATGTCAAAAACATAGAAGGTGTCTTCATGCACATACCAGGTGGAAGATTGTACGGCGTTACGATAACTTGCCAGCATGAATAACTTCTTTCTGTTTTCCCAAATGGAGCAAATCCATCGGCACAGAGACCTAACCTGATGTTCCGAGGCTCCATTGCAAACTCAGGGTATGTTCTATCAAAATGTTGCCATGCCTCCGCATCTGAAGGATGACACATTAGACCCTCTTCTGTTTCATGATTTGCATGCCAAGTCATGTGTTCAGCAGTGGCTTTAGACGCATAAAGCCTTTGCAATCTAGGGATTAAGGGCAGATAAAACATTTGCTTACATGCTCTACGCTTCTGATGACGACCCGGCCTCCTGTTAATCTTGTACCTAGGTTGGCTACAGAATTTGCAAGATTCTGCATTTTCATCATCTCTCCAATATAGCATACAACCCCGACTACATACATCAATTCTTACAACCGGAAGACCTAAGTTATCCACTAGCTTTTTCATATCATAAAAATCACTTGGCATGTTGTTATCATGAGGCAATGACTCTCGCATTACTTCAACAAAAGAGTTGAAGCAATCCGCAGACACATTATGCTCTGCCTTGATATTTAATAGTCGGGCTGTTACCGATAACTTTGTGTGGTCCTCACAACCTGCCCATAGAGGTTCATCTGCTGCTTTCAACACATCCCAGAACTGATTAGATTGAAAAGTTTCATTATACACATTCTCCTCATAACCCGTTACTCCTATATCTTCCAATTGTGAAGCATGACTACTACCCAATTGTTCACGTGTAGCAGAAAAACTAGTACTTGCATGATTTGATTCTGTGCCAAAATTATAACGAGCGCCATCAATCACCATTCTCTCGTATGGGTTCAATTGCTCATAATAGCCACATTCTTCACTAACTGAAAATTGGTCACTTCTTCCATATCCTTCATCAGCTATAAATGGTTCACCATGGGAAGTCCAATTATAATAGTTCGGAGTAAACCCATATCTAATAAGGTGTTCTCTAACTTGATCACACTTCTGGAATTTACCATTACCGCACTTTTTACACGGACACCTTAACTTATTTCCATCCATAAACTCATATTTACTACTAGCAAAGTTCAAAAATAGTTCCAACCCAGTACGAAACTCATCCGTCAATCCTTGACGTCCAGGTAAGTTCTTATTATACATCCAAGCCCTTTCTCTTTGCATTATGTCTGTATTAAAATAATAAATGCTGGTAAAATATTTAAAATATCATATCTATTGTTCGTAATTAAAACTATAAAATTTTGGAAATTAGAATTTTTTTTTCTTCACACAACAATTAATATGAAATTGCAAAAATAGAAAAATTTACAATGCAAAGAAGACTTACCCAAAAATTTGACTGAAATATTGATAGGACAAAGTGATCAATTGGATGAGAATTGCAAAGTCCACTTGGATTGTGAGACCTTCAATTAGGCACAAACCCAAAAAAAAATAATCACTTAAGAATTATTTTGTAATATTTTTTAAAGTACGATGGAAACAGAATTCATCCCTAGCAAATTTGCGACAAATAAAAGCAAAATCCGTCGCAAATTTGCGACGGAAACGAGTGTCCGTCGCAAATTTGCGACGAATAAATGCAAATTCCGTCGCAAATTTGCGACGGGATTTATGACATTCCGTCGCAAATTTGCGACGGACACTAGTGTCCGTCGCAAATTTGCGACGGGATTCATGACATTCCGTCGCAAATTTGCGACGGAAACGAGTGTCCGTCGCAAATGGCGCGGCCTTTCGGCTCATCCGAAGGCCGGCGACGTGTAACTGGTCGCCGGTCATTAAACCGGTCGTTAAACCGTTGATGCAGATAAGAAAAAAATACAAATATAAACATATTTTTTAAAAAAAAATTACAATGTAACGACAAATAATGACGAAGATAGCAATTTTGCACTTACCGGTACAAAAGCTTTACCGAGATTAATAAGTGCGTCCGTAGATGTTGCTGAGTTCAGTGACATGAAAGGGGGAGAAAACCAACAGAAAGCGAGAGAAAGCGAGAGAGAGCGAGAGAGAGAGAAAGTGATTATCAGTTGGGCTGATAAACTGCGAATTTGCGACGGATGTACTTTGCCATCGGAAATTTGCGACGGATTTTGCGACTGTATTATTTTCCGTCGCAAATTTGCGACGGAATTTGCGACGGACGTAAGTTTCCGTCGCAAATTTGCGACGGCTAAGAATGCCGTCGCAAAATCCGTCGCAAATTTCCGACGGATTATTTCCGTCGCAAATTTGCGACGGAAACTTACGTCCGTCGCAAATTTGCGACGGCAAAAATTCCGTCGCAAATTTCATGTTTTTTTGTAGTGTGTTTATTCCAATCAAAAGAAGAAAAGCGTGTAAAAAATGCTTTTACAAAAAAAAAGCTCGTTATAACTTTTATTTACTTTCGAGGTTCATCCTAATTGAATCAAGTAACTGAAAATAGAATAAAACAAAATGTGGCGATATCTTTGACTAATTATAGCTCACTTTCCGTGTAAAAGAAAAAATTTCGCAGGCAACCTCTTTTCACATTCGATGGATAGTCAAAGAAATAGTCAATGGTTTTTGTAAAAACCCTAAAAGCAATGCCGGATAAGCTCGCTTTGGTAAATTGTTTTCACATTTTCATTGTAAACTCTAATTTCTTTATTTATTTAAAGGTATTCGATACATCCCCGAGCGTTATCATAGGAGTTCCGCATCCACGACAGAGCATTTTGTTCGAGTCATATCTACCGTTCATTTGGCATGGATCCAACGTTCTACAAAGATGCTAGTGGAAGTAGAGTCTGAATTATCCTGCGAGAGTAGGAAAGAAGGGAGCTAAGCTTGCATGGTTCAATCATAACCAAAGGGAAGACAAAGGAACGACCGACCGTTTTATAGGGATATCGATATATTTATTTTTTGGTCCCAATTGGGGCAGGTATTAACTATGTGTAAGATTTGATGAGATCTGCGTGGTCCATTTCCTGCTTTGTTGACAGCTACAGTAGAGAAAAATGAATGTGTCAGTATCCCTCATCCCATGGCCAGGCCCTAGTTTTAGGGTTAGCTTTAACGAGCAAGACAAAATATTTAATGCGAATGCCATGCAATTCTTCGTGGACCAAATGAGAATTATATATATATATATATATATATATATATATATATAAAAAGCAACGAAACTTGTGCTGTTAATTCGGCTAAAAAAAGTGCAATAAAGGTCAGCATAATTAGTTGGTAGTGGTAGGCATCAATAAGCGCCTTCCATTTTATTTAAAGATAAATAAAACCCCCCAAAGTTTAGAATAATTACCACAATTATGAAAAATTATAAGTGAATCTGCATGTTAATATATGTATGTTGTGATAGTTTAAAGTACATTGGGTTAACCCCTCAGGGTTTGCAGTGTTGGTTGGGTTGTTTGAGAATTTCCAACGTAGGAATTGGAGGATGCATACTCTAATCACACCAACAATGTGCAAATTGTTCTGAGTTAGGTTCATATGCACGAGCCAAAATGCTTGGATTAATCGGTTCATAGGACTTACAAGATATTTTATGGGTGTCTAATTAGTCGGGTCTCTACTTTCCTGCTCCTACATTATAAATGAAAGTGTTTCAAATTTTAAAAAAGTCAAATTGCATTTGTGCCAATCGAGTCCTTCCTTACGTCGATTATTGGAGTTTTAAAACCTCATGCTCGAAAATCACAAAAGAGAATAAAATTTAAGCTCTAAAAATTAGTTAATACGGTACAAGCTATAACTAATTGAACACATTTCCAAAAATTTGAAGCCATTAGGTGGAGAAACTGGATGCGCATAAGATCAAGTCACGGCTCGCGAACAAGTGAAGTGTAATACTTTTTAGTGCCTCCTCCTGCGTGCAAATCAAACTAAGAATGACAAGTGTAATTGATGATTGAAGAATAGAAAAACCGTATATTAGATGGGTCATGAACAATTGAAATCTGGCTCTATTGTAACGTTAAAGTTATCATCTAAAATCTCAAAACTATATAGAGAAGTTATATATATATAAAAGAGTCCTTTGCATGGAGTCACTTCACGCTTGTGCATGAGTTTCAAAGATGTGTCGGCAATAATGGTAAAAAGCGAAAACAGAAGGAGCCCTCCTTGTATGTTACAACTTCCTTCCAAGACAAAAAGAAAATTGTGTCGGCGAGTGATCAACTGCCACATACCAATACTTCGGTTATTACGTCGCTATTAATACTTATTTTTTTGGTCTTTTCTCTTTCCCATTGTGCTACGTTGTTGTTGTGAAGAAGCCGCGAACGGATTTTCAAACCCTTCAAATCGTCCCCAACCCCTAAATAATTAAAAAAAAAATTTACCGACCACTTACCAACAAGATCGACGATTATGTCATCAATTGCATTAAAATCGCCCTCCAAGTACATTGCGTAGTGTTTTAGACATGCCCAACTGCCCGTACACGTAGTGAACTAAAAGAAGGGTATTCATAGGCCAAAACTTTTGGTTTAATCTCCTTAAACCTTGTAGAAAACAATATTCAAGAGCTCGCTCTCATTGTACTTCCTTCATAAATAATTGTGTGCGACACTACATGTAAAAGCAATCTGAATAAATCTTTTCTCAATCCATTTCGTCGAGATTTAAAATGTAATTCGCGGTACCTTCTTGATACGCTTAACCTTTTTTAGAAAAGATTCGTGCACGCGCGCACATGTGCAACTTTTGAATGGTGGGTATAGTACACTAATGTCGTGGTGCACTCCATGGTTTGAATTCTGGCCACACATACGATGTTAATGTGGTGGAGTCAGCTGGAGAAGCAAAGCATCGGTGGGCCGTACGAAATACGTGGGGGATGGACCAGAACAGTGGAGTGTTTGTCAATGTATGTCATATGGTATGGACCCCGGGAGTACCTACGACATGGAACATGCATCCGTGCAATGTCAACCTCGCACATGGATCATAACGTTCAAGTAGGTCACCACGCACTTGCGTGCGTACAATTGCCAAGTTCATGCAACGCACGTTCGAGAGTTTGTCGCCATGAGCATCCACGAGATGTTGAAGATGAAATGCTTGTTTGGGCGAAGTTCAGTGGCCACGATCGGGCCAAGTTATGCTGGTGATGTTTCTCACTCCTTTCGCTTTTCTTTTCGTGACATTTTTTGCTTGTTGATCATGTGAGCAATGAACAGGACGAGTACATCTGGAAAAGGGAAAATCCGATGAGCAAGTTGAGGTAGGTAAATTTCTTGCGAAGGCCGACACTTAAAGTTTGTCTTTTTTGTTTTGTGGGATCGGGGAGGTGTCGGTTCATTGGCATGTCGAACACAATGATACTTAGATGAATTAAATTAAAGGAAAAAAAAAAGAAAAAAGAAAGGAAGAAACAAAATAAAATCATGGGATGTTACTTGCTTGCAACGTTTTGAATTACTTGCATATGTGCCCTATTTAATTTAGGCAATCCAATGATATGAAAGTAGTGTGATATATGGAGATTGCGTATGATAATCTATAAAAATGAAATTGCGAACGAAGAAAAGTTTCGAAACTCGATAATATGCGGACACGGTGTGTTATATGATTCGTTGATTGCATCTCACATTCTTTTTTAGTTCAAGCGTGTCATTTTTTACTATTAGTTATGGGTTTTGATCGATGTTCTCGAGAGTTATTTTACTTAATTTTCCATAATTTGTATGCTCGAAAAAGGAGGGGGAAAAAGTGTCCTGGAAGCAATGCATGTCCAAGATTAGTAATGGAAAACCCTTAGCCAAGCAGATGTGATTTTCCGAGATGGAGAACGTTGATGATATTAAGCTTTTGAGTGGGAAAATTACTAAAAAAGTCATAAACATTTTGCAATTGTGACAATTCAGTCCTATATCTTTTTTTTGTACCAATTGAGTCATAAGTCTTTTGTATTTGTGCCGATTCAGTTCATCTGACTAATTTTGACTGAAAATCGCTGACATAGACTTTGGCCACCTATGTCGTTCGGCCGGCGTGAACATTTTTACATAATATTATAATAATTATTCCAATTATTTGTCTATTATTTATTTTCTTTTTTCTTTTTTTCTTTTCTTTCTCTTTCTTCTTTTTTTTTCTTCCCTTCTTCCTCTAGCGAGCAAGGTCGGCCGGCCCTAGCCATTGGCAAGGGCTAGAGGAAGAAGGGAAGAAAAAAAAGAAATAGAAAAAAATAAAAAAGAAAATGAAAAATTTAAAGAATTATATAAAAATGTTCACGTCAGTACCCGCCACGCCACATAAAACGGCCGTCATTTATGTTAGCGATTTCGAATCAAAATTGACTGGATGAACTAAATTAACATAAATGCAAAAGATTTATGACTTAATTAAAAAAAATTAAATTAAATTGATATAATTATAATAGATTTATGACTTAATTCTCTCGCTTTTGAATGCATTACCAATAGACACGTCCTGCAGCAACTAAACAATTTCGTAAGGAACACCAAAATCATGAGCTCCATAAAGTCTCTGTCCCAAATTCAACTGACCTAATTATAAGCACCCATTAAACACAACCCTCCCACACTTGACATTCCTTTTGCAGATCTTGATGATGACAAATAAAAAAACAAAGAAATCCCTATCGCCACTAAAACAAAAGACCCAGATTTGCTTTTGAGAGACATCTTTTTGTTTAACAACACGGAGATCAAGAACATTGGGTTTAAGAATGTTTCCAGTGCTGACCACTTAGAGATGCAAGTGTGGATCGAGTACAAGACCCCATGATTGATGTGATCGATTCTCACTTCTCTTTTCCTCTCTTCATTTTATTGGAAAAAGTTTACGTGTGGGGGGATTGCTCATTTGCTTTCTTAGGGACCATTATTGTTTCGAGGTCTTGTCTAGCGGGTACCCAGCTCGAGCGTCCCTTATTGGGGACCATGTGGATTAACATGGTCGCATCAACATTCACAACCGTTTTAATATTGAGCACAATATAATTATTGCATGGTACGATCCTCATGATTTTCTGAGTGCTTTGAGCTTATCCTTTTTATCATCATTTGTTCTTTAGAAGCTTCGTTATCTTGGCAACTCACACCATTGGTGCTCGGGGAGATCGGATGTAGATTTAACTTAGTTCTCTATGTTGGGGATAATAATGACTATACAAAGCAAAGGTTGATGGTACTTTTGAGGATTTGCCCACTAAATAGCATGATAGATCTAGTGGGGAGCTAGGATAAAATCGTAGAGATATTTTACCACTCTTCGTCTGGTAAATCTTTGTTTCAATTTCTTTCCATGATAAAAAAAAAACTAACTTTAGACAAGAAAATTCATAATCCTTGATTATTAAAAATCTCACCGATCTGATGACTACATGTTCTTTTGCATATTGTATGATCCGCGACCACTTATACTTGGAGTAAAATCATGCAACCGAGTGGTAATCTTTCTGTCGTGTTCACAATCAGTAAATCAAGGCTATTCTGAGTGCTTTTCGTTGTTTGCTCACTATCTATCTTCATGTTGATTAGTAATGAAGTAGCAATTTCAAGTATTTGATTTCTACTTTTTTTCTGAAAGTGGGAGTATGCAAATTAATCTTTCCCCCCTCAGTTAATTAATTTGGGGTTTTAAACATATACTTCCTGATAAAGAACATTTGATTCCATCACCTGCACACATGATGGCACCTATCTGTATCCCATGTCACGATTCAATAAACAAAAAAAAAGCGGGTGTTCGCTCTTTTAACTTGTACAATCAAAGCCTCGCTTCGTGGCCAACATTGCACATGCTTCATATGGAATTAATATAAGTTGTGGAAACCCTAAAAAGGCAAGTGAAAGTGTGGCGCACATCGATTCACTCGAAACTCGGGAACCATTTACAATCGCGATTTTTCATTTTGACACGCAAAAGGGTACAAAACAAATTCATTGATTAAGATTAAGAGACAGTGATATGGTTGTTTGCACTCCTAGTTTCTAGTATCTGTGTACATTCTTGAGAAATATATATAGTCTTCTCCCATGTCGTGGTGTAGCATCGTGGGCCATCACATGCAGTCAAATAGTATACATATATATATGTATGTATGTATTAATTTATTATTAATTTCGTCATTAACTATTAATTTCCGAAAGAATTGTTTGTCCAGCATACAGTTCCCCACTACATGATACGTGTGCATTTGTGGGGAATTGTTGGATGTTTATTTGTAAAACAAACAAAATAATGTTTTTTTCTTTGTCTCACATAGGAAAGTTTTGAGAAAATGGGCCACTTTATAACTGTGAATATCTTTTTGCTCCTTAGAGTGAAGACAATGGGATGTGTGTTAGTCCATACAATACCCGCGTGCGGGTTCGCGAATAATTGTGCGATTACTAGGTGCATTTAGCACTTTTGCACACTTGCGCGGCCGCAGTTTAATTAGCATTAATCCCTTTATTTTTTTATTTTATTTCGTAAGGTTATCTCATCAATCTTTATTAGCTGAAAGGTTATTTTTTGTTTATTAAATAATTTTCGAAATTATGAAAATTTGAAATTTTGTTTATATATATTTTATTTTATTCCGAATTTTACATGTATCTTTTCAAGACAACCTTTGGAGATTATACTTGTTTAGTTTTCAATCTTTTCCAAATGGTTGTATTTGTTCAGTTTGCAACTTCTTCTGAAGGAATATCTTTATTAGCTTTATAACTTTCGTGAAGAGTTGCCTATGTTCTTTAAGACCGATTTCTATAAATGTCAATTTTTTTGGCAACAAGAAGGATGATATCAATTTTCAAGTCTTCTTTCAAAAACTACAGCCATCATTTTTAATTATTTTCTAGAGAGACCATGGAAAAATACTAAAATTGCTATCTAGTATTTTCATTTTTAGACTTTGTTGTATCCTGGAGGATTTTTGCCAGTGATCATTAGCAACATTGTGGGGCAAATAAATCCTTAAGGAAAGTGATATCACAGCTCAAAGTTCAACTTGATTGCTCTTTTAATTCGAAACCATTTATATTTTTACAACAGCATCAAGATATGATTTGAATTCAGCAGATTAAAAAAAAAGACTTGGTATGATACACTTTGGAAGCGTTGATAAGCAAGCATTGATCTATGTCATTTGGATTCAAACGGAAGTTTCTCGCAAAAAGGATGTATAAATTTTATAATTAATAAAAAAAGTAAAGATGTTTTTTTCATTGCTTGTGCAACAATTTTTTTAATATGGAGCATGTTTTTTTGGCCATGATTCTTGATTCCTCTTCCTAAAACGACATTGCACAACTCAGTAATTGGACGTGGACCCCGTCGCGATGTAGTCATTATCCCAGTGCTGGAATTGTGTCCGGGACAACACTACAAAAAAACACCTTTTTTCCAACGAAATTTTCTAACAAAAAATTGAGAAAAATTCATTGAAAAATAAATTTCCAACGAAAAAAAAATTCGTTGGTAATTCAATTCATGGCTAAATTCATTGGAAATCACTACCAAAAAACAACTTTTTTCCAACGAAAAATTTGGAAATCCAACGAAATTTCCGACGAACAAAAATTTGTTGGAAAAATTTTTCCGACAAAAACTATAAATTTTCATTGGTAATTTCCGACGAAATTTTTTCGTCGCAAAATTTGTAATTAAATTCGTTGCAAAGTTTTGCTAATTAATCGTTGCAAAAATGTGGCAAATTTTTTTTTTGGTCGAAAAATCGTGGCAAAATTAGTTTCGTCGTGACAAAAATCGTGCGGCGAGGGCCAGCCTCACCGCCGGCGAGCTCGGCCCTCGCCATGGACGGCGAGGGTCAGCCTCATCGCCGGCGAGCTCAAGGTCGCCCAGATCTAGGCAAGTTCTGGGCTACCTCGAGCTCTCTGGCCATGGCGAGCTCGGCTCTCGCCATGACCAGCGAGGGCCAGCCTCATCGCCGGTGAGCTCGAGGTCGCCCATAACTCGGCCAAATTTGGGCGACCTTGAGCTTGTCGGCCATGGCGAGCGTTCTGGGCGAGCTCAAGGTCACCCAGATTTGGGCAATCTAGAGCTTGCCGGCCATGACGAGCATTTTAGGCGAGCTCGAGGTCGCCGGCCATGGCGAGGGCCGAGCTCGCCATGGCCGATGAGGCCCAACCTCGTCGCCAGCGAGCTCGAGCTTGCCCGCCATGGCGAGAGCCTAGCTTACGGCTGTCGCACTCGACCTTGCCGTCACGAACGCGACGAATACCGCCCCCTTTATCAGCCAGATGCTTGGCGGCGGCAGCGGGGGGAGCTTGGGCCCGGCGATGGAGTAGTGCCTCAGCGAGTGCGCCGACCAGTACGTGGACGTGGTGGAGCAGGTGGAGGCGTCGATCACGGAGAGAGAGAGAGAGACAAAATGTGGAAATTGAAAATCGTTGTGGGAATATACACACTAAAATAATTGCCTGGAAAATTGAAATTCGTGGGAAAATTCGTTAGAAATTTCCAACGAATTTTCCCACGAATTTAAAAAATGTTGAACAATACTGGGTTTTTTTAAATTCGTTGGAAATTTCCAACGAAAAATTTTTCGTCGCAAAAGTCGTTGGAAATTTCTAACAAATTTTGCGACGAAAAATTTTACGTCGGAAATTTCCAACGAATTTTGCAACGAAAATTATACATACTAAAATAATTGCCTGGAAAATTGAAATTCGTGGGAAAATTCGTTGGAATCCAACGAATTTTCCCACGAATTTAAAAAATGCAGAACAATACCAAGTTTTTTTGAATTCGTTGCAAAATTCGTTGGAAATTTCCAACGAATTTTGCGACGAAAAATTTTTCGTTGGAAATTTCCAATGAATTTTGAGAAGAAAAATTTTTCGTTAGAAATGTCTAACGAATTTTGTGACGAAAAATTTTTCGTCTCTAATTTCCGACGAATTTTACTTTTCGTTGGAAAATTTATCGCAAATCTGCAACGAAAATTTTTTCGTCGCAAATTTTCGTGGCGAAAATCCAGATTTTTTGTAGTGCAAGAAAAATTGCACTTGGAATTCATAAAGCATTTCGCTTGAAATTTCATTTCCTCTATGGAGGAACATGAAATTTGCTAAAGGGTATTATGTGATATATTATGTGGATAATGAATTTTCAGCTTATAACTAATAATGGTGAGCGTAACACCGATCTAGAGAACATTTCGGCGCGAATTTTTGGACATACAAATGAACCTAATTGCTTGTTTCCCTAATCAATTGCCATTTATTATTATCAATCTTCCTTTTCCAATTTCGCTAAAAGATCCTTATGCTTCTCCACCTCATATGGATATCCGACCCCGAATAAAATGTCTTTAAAAAAAAAAAAGTTAATATGATTTGGTGCTTGCATGCATGTCGCTGTCCAAACTAACCTTTATCTCTTCGCAAAAAGCAACATTTTTCTTACCTATTAGCCTCAATTATTTTGTTCCTTTGTGTTAGAGAGAGTCCCCAGAAAACATACAAGATAATATTTGTGCGCACGCGCGCATAGTATATGTATAAGCACAAGCTGGCATGTTGGACGCATTGCACATGCTACTAGTCCATCACGAACCACAAAAATAAGCCTTGTTATTGTTAGAGATATTTCTCTAGAATATTTTTATCATTTGAAGATATTTAAAATATTTTTCTTTATTCTCCGTTTCTCTCAAAATTGCGCTTATATCTCCCTTTAACTGTGCAAGCCTTAGTTAATATATTTACCTTAAATAATCATCTAATAAGGCATATAAATAATCTCATGTACTTTTAATTGTTTAATACATAAACGTACAAAAATTAAGTATTTCTTTCTTCCGTATATTTGGTGCACATTTTCCCCTTTTTTTGTTAAGTCTGCAGTTGTCCGAGACTCTTTCGCTGCTTTTTTCAGAAAACAGACACTACCACCGGACTCGCTGCCCATAGATGAGTCGCGATAGCCCCTGCTGAAGTATGTACTTCCATAAATGACATGTTGAAAATATATCCGATGTTTTTAACGGTTCTTATCAAGAGCCATTGGGGCACTTGTAGAAATGTGAAAGATGCTAAATGAATTTCTTATATGGTTTGATATGATGAATAACCTTTTTATATTATGAATAGTTTGCTCTTGACAAAAACAAGAGATGACGCTAAATTTCATTTAAAATTCAACTCAAATTACTGCAGATGCATAAAGGAAAAATCTATCGTGTATCTCAGATGTCACAAATCATTATGAATTTATCACCATAAAACACCGTGCAATTATATCACAATTAACAAAAATTGGCTTAGTATATCAACCGCGACTGTACTTAATGAAAAAAACTTTCTATCTAAACAAAATTGTTAATTACATAATTGCCGATTATATACTATATATGCTACTTTGACCGTAATAAAGAGAATATATAGTTATGCTAACAATAATCCAAGAAAGTAATTACTTCCCAAATCCAAAAGATTCATACCCATTTCTTGTTTTCCAACTCCCTATTTAAAACCTTAGTTTCCATTACCTTCACAGTCTTGTCCTCACACAGTCTAGCTACAGAAGAAGAGTGAGTTGTCGGATTTTAAAAAATTACATACATTTCTCCTCTTTTGATTACCTTCTCTTCCAATTTAGATTCTCAGACGCCCTTTACTCTCTCTCTCTCTCTCTCTCTCTCTCTGTATCTATATATATGTGAGTTACATCGTCTGATTTTGACCAAAGTTTGTAATAATAATCTTGCTCCTTGGCTCAGTATGTGCATGGAGTTGTTCCAAGCTTGTGGCCTCACATGTCTGCTCATACCCACCGCCTTCTTCTTCACCTTCGTCCTCCTCCTCCGCGCCTCCGGCCGACGGAGGCGCAGGCTGCCGCCCGGGAACCTGGGGCTGCCGGTGATCGGCGAGACGCTGCAGCTCATCGCGGCCTACAAGACGGAGAACCCCGAGCCGTTCATCGACGACAGGGTGCGGCGGTTCGGGCCGGTGTTCGCGACCCACGTGTTCGGAGAGCCGACGGTATTCTCGGCCGACCCGGAGACGAACCGGTTCATACTGCAGAACGAAGGGAAACTCTTCGAGTGCAGCTATCCGAGGTCTCTCTGCAATCTTCTTGGGAAGCATTCTTTGCTTCTGATGAAGGGGAGCCTGCACAAGAGGATGCATTCGCTGACCATGAGCTTTGGGAATTCTTCCATTATTAGAGACCATTTGCTGGTGGACATCGACCGGTTGATTCGGCTCAACCTGGAGTCTTGGTCCGACCGCCTCTTCCTGATGGAGGAGGCTAAGAAGGTGAGCTTTGTCTGTGCGTGATTTTCCAGTTTTGCATGTCTAAAAGATAAAGGGAAAACGCTTTACCAAAAAAAAAAAAGATAAAGGGAAAACAAGGGTTTCTTCTTTTTTTTCTTCCAAAAGATGGAGTCTTCTTTGAGTAGAGAAGTTTAGTTTTGACCCGTCGTAGTAATTTGTGGCGTCCCCATATGAGATTTACCGTCTAGTTCTGACTTAGTTGTTGTGATAATTTTTAATTTTAGCTGAAGGTATACCGTTTTTTATTTATTTAATTTGTCTGCTTCTTCATGTACTTAAACTTGTGGTACTTTGTGGAGCTTTATACGGGTTATAGTATCTCGTTGTCTGGTTGCTGTCAGTCAATTTTTCCTTTTACTTACTAATATTCATCAGTTAACCCCATGCGCAAGGGTCGTTCGGGTTGTCCCTTTAGTTTCAGCTGGTGTCCGTGAACTAGATTCCGTAAGAAACGCCTCACCAGTTCGCGTTAAAAAAAAGTTAATACGAAAGTGGGCAGATACTTTTCTTCCTTCTGAGTTAGAGACAAGAGTCACTGTTCAATGGAAACACATCTTTCAACTTATTATCATAAAGGAGAGCTGGTGACTCGGATTTCCATGGTGAATGGTGGTAACCGTGTTGGTTTCACGTTGAGGCATCGACACAAAAAATAAAAAAAACGTACGAGAGGCTGTGAATCATCATCCTCTCATCACGTGGGTCGAAGCCCGTTTCGGATCTATCGTTTCTCCACCCTCTTTCCCTTTTTGATGCCTGCAACACATCCACATATTAACCCGCTCGGGATTTGGGGAGAGGGAAAACGAAGGGTTTAGATATCGGTTGTTCCTCCTTTCGGAACTGAGTAAGCTTGCAAAATTCTTGCTGCAGATAACGTTCGAGCTCACGATGAAGCAGCTGATGAGTTTCGACCCGTGTGACTGGACAGAGAGCTTGAGGAAGGAGTACGTCCTTGTGATCGAAGGGTTCTTCAGCGTTCCTTTGCCCATCTTCTCCACGACCTACCGCAGAGCCATTAAAGTACTCTCTCTCTCTCGCTCTCTCTCGCTCTCTCCCTCTTTCTTTTAAAGCTTTTACATTTGATAAAATTCATGTTCCTCCAAATAATTCATTCTTTCCGAGAATGTTACTGCCCAAGATATATTAGAAAAATCTACCGAAAACTACATTTTCGATGTCGAGAATATAAGTTAAATGGGTTAAATCCGCATTAAGAAAAGAGAGGCTATAGGTTTAGAGAAAGAGGAGAAAATCTGGGTCAACTTTTTCCGCGATACAAAACAAGGGGAGCGACAAAATTGGACGTAGAAAGGAAGACGGGGGGGGGGGGGGGGGGGAAGGGTAGGGTATCTTTTATGACCCGACTGCACGTGTGATAGCGACGTTTTCTGCAATGATAGGACATTTTGTCTCGAAATTGGAATTGGAATTTTCTAAAGTTAAAACAGCATGTCCAATTGATTGTCACCTAGCTAGCAAGATTGTTAATTCCATCATCGTCCCTCCTTTAATCAGGTATCTGTATCCATCGGGCTTTTATTTAGTTGTTTAATTAAATGCCCACCATGATGGAGCTTTTGTCGTTTATATGTTTCGTATCGTTGTTGTTTCGGCCCTCGACTTCGTTAATATGATGCTGGACCTTTTTTTCACATGAACATTGACCCTAATGCGACGCCACAATGATATAATAATGTTGGATCAGCCTAATGTCCATTCTCATGAACTTCGTCGTGCATTGAGCTGATTAAGGGTTTAATTAATTGTTTTAAGGCGAGGACGAAGGTTGCGGAAGCTCTGAGCTTAGTGGTGGGGCAGAGGAGGAAACAGTGCGAGGCGGGCACGAGGAAGAACGACATGCTGGGGGCCCTCCTGGACGGGGATAGCGGCGGCGGCGGTGGCTTCTCCGATGAGCAGATTGTCGATTTCTTGGTGGCACTGCTCGTCGCCGGCTACGAAACCACCTCCACCATGATGACCCTCGCCGTCAAGTTCCTCACTGAGATGCCCCGCGCCTTGGCTCAGCTCAAGGTAACTAAAAGTCTCGTCCCGATTTCTAAGCGAGCGTCATTATCGATTTTGATGATTGGATGACATCGACCCCCATAGATATGCATGCAAATCCTTTTCACACATGGAAAAAATCCCCAAACTCTCTCGACAACATCCTTCTTTCTTTTATCTTTTGGGTGACGCGAGTAACCATGATTATCGAGGCCGAAAACGACGTCTTTTGTCCATGGAATTTTTTTCCATGGAGGTGGACCCTGACGGCCATTATCAAAGGTGCTGGCCACTTTCGAAACCTCAAAATCTCGTTATCTAATTCTCAGCCGTTCACGCCCTCATAGGATAGGCATTGGTGGCGTTGCTGCTAAGAGAGAGAGAGAGAGAGAGAGAGATAAAAATTGGAGCCCTATTGTTATTGTTTTGTGTGTATTTGCTCCCTTATAAGTCACGTCAGACCGAGTACGTGTCACTACCCCACGTGAGATTTCAATTATTCCCCCTCCTCCCCGAATAAGTCCAGTACGATCCCTACCCTGTGGCAATAATGGAAGTATGCATGTCACTCCTGCTGCCCTGCCCCTCCTTTTGCTTAGCTGCTCGAAAAACCCTACAAAACGAAGGGCATATGCTAATAAAGACTTTACCCGATGCTTCATCCTTCATGAACTATATATATATATATGTGTGTGTGTGTGTGTGTTGCATTGCGAGAGCACTCGAGGTACTAGTTAATTGCCCGTCGATTTTTTTTATTTATTTTTTTGGTGGGGGGAGTGGTGGGCAGCTTGGGGAAGTGTGATCGAGAAGTGGGTTTTCTTTTGTTTGTTTTCTTTGTTTTTTATTTTGAATTCGTTCATTTAGTGGAGTGAAGCGGGGGGTCAAATGAGGGAGCAAAAGTTAAATAAGGGGCGGTCAAAGGTACAAAGGGTGACGTAAAATGGGAAAAGAGGGGAGGAGGGAAAAGAAGGAGCGGGACAATTCCGCCCGAACCGGACATCATGATGACGACGATTCCTCTGACCACCGTCAGATCTTCAATCCCGTTCGATCCTCTCTTTGACCGGACCGAGGGGGGGTCGAATGACCAAAACCGCCCCCGCTGTTGGCCGGCGGTGGGGGTAGATCCGGAGGGCGATCCGGACATTCCGCGCGCTTCGGGGGACAACGTAGGTTTACTAGGTTGGATCCTTTTTTATTTTAGGTGGGGCCCGACGTCGGGGGAGTTGCATCGGGAACCGTGCGTTGTGGGGGAGGGCTGCTCAATCCAAGGGCCAGGATCGAAAAGATCTCGTAGAAAGGGGCGGTTTTTGGCCGTCGTGTTTTCACGTGATGTTGTTCCCACACGGATCATAACTCCCGCCCGTTGAATTGTCCTCGATTCTCTCCTCTTTTCCAAAAGATCACAGTCATTTAACTGACGTTCTTTTTAATCGTCTTTTTTTCTTAATTAATTATCGGATTAGAGTCTTATTATTATTATTATTATTATTATTATTATTGTTTTTCCATCCCACGGGTGATGAACTGATGACGACGGCGGCGGCTTTGTCCTGGACGGCAGGAAGAGCACGACAAGATCAGAGCCAACAAGTATCCTTGCGAGAGCCTGGACTGGAACGACTACAAGTCCATGCCTTTCACACAATGCGTAAGTCCGACAGCATTCTCAATTCTCATGGCCGTTGCGTTGGCGAAAGCGCACAACGGCGGCTTTTGATTGGTGTTTTTTCCCGAAACTTGAACGCGGGGGGTGCTGTGGGATGTGGTTTCAGGTTATCAATGAGACTCTGCGGGTTGCGAACATCATCAGCGGTGTGTTCAGGCGAGCGATGACGGATGTCGACGTGAAAGGTAAAAAAGTGGAGTCGATCGGTCGACTAAAAGAGAGAGTAAAAAAGCCTATCCGTGTCGAAAAGGTGATTGGTTCTTACCATAATCTCTATTGGAGCAGGTTATACGATTCCTAAAGGGTGGAAAGTGTTCGCCTCGTTTCGTGCCGTGCATCTAGATCAAGATCACTTCAAAGAAGCTCGAACTTTTAACCCGTGGAGATGGCAGGTGTTGCGTGCTCTCTCTCTCTCTCTCTCTCTCTCTCTCTGTCGCTCTGTGCAATTCTCGGTTCGATCTCGAAAAATCAATCTATACTCATTTGACAGTCGGTGATTGTGGATAATATGTAGAACAATTCTGGCTCGCCGACCCCTGGAAACATCTTCACACCATTCGGAGGAGGGCCTCGACTCTGTCCCGGATACGAGCTAGCTAGAGTAGAGATATCCGTATTCCTTCACCACCTAGTTACTCGTTTCAGGTACGAAACACGGCCCCCTCTCTTGCTTGTGTTTTCTTTTCCTCACGCGAAGTGGACATTAACAATGGCGAACTCTTTCATTTCGCGGGACAGTTGGGTTCCGGCGGAGGAAGACAAGTTGGTTTTCTTCCCGACGACGCGGACGCAGAAGCGGTATCCCATTCATGTTCGTCGGCACGGTGCGGTCGGTCAATGTACATAGCCACATAGCCAGGGAGGCGAACCGTCCGAGACGGGGCGAAGTCAAAGGAAGTTAGCGGTCGTAGAATGGAGATGTAAGGGGGGATTCAATGTATTGGATCCAATAAGAAATCAAGTTACTTATTATATATATATAGCACGCTCTTGAGATTATTTCGTTCATTGATTAGCAATGCACATGCACGAAAGAGAGAGAGAGAGAAGGGAGTTGTGCTTTCTTGAGCACAAAGCAAAACATGAATATCGACCCTTCTTTCGTTTTGTTTTGGCAGAGTAATGAATATCTATCTGTCTACCTTTATTAGTGCCTGGATTTTGCATCCCCTCGAGCCGCTAAAAGATCCTTTGCTTTCGCTTTGTGTAATGCACATGTGGGGAGCAATCATGACTCAGTCAACCGCACTTGATCGATTGCATTGATTAAGCATTTAAGCCCGAAGAGATTTCTTTATTTGCAATACCCCAATGAACAATCGATTTGAATAGAAAGTTCAAGTGCAGCAGAATGCAGGGAACAGGGAAAAGGAGGAGAAGACTATGGTCATTGCCCTCCGTTGGTGGTGTAGTCTAAGATTAGTTCCATAGAGGAAGAATCAAATCGCTCAAAAAAGATAAGATGGGTCACACTAGACCTCTCTAAAAGATGAAAGATTCAATCAACAGTTACCTGCGCTTGTACAGTTGTTTTGGGTCACTCTGGCTTTGATACATTGTTTGTATCCTACAGAATGATTATATGTAACACAAAAGAAGCCCCTAATAGAAGCCTTCAAGATCATTCCACGAAATGTAGACCCAAATCAAAAAGCCAGCCATCTCGCGGAGACTGTAGTATAAGAAGAGAAGCCGTGTCTTGAACGAGAGACTTCTTCCTCGGATCACTGTCTGCCCTGTTCTTCATCAATTGAGTGTACCTTGGTAGCCTGGCAGATATAGAATGTATACATGAAATGCAAAGCGTCCAGCTCCTCTGATGTTCACGTAATTGGCAACAACGCCTGCAATTATTTTGCCAAGAATGCCATTTTCATTATATTGGCGGATCATCATTTTGAGCTGCTCCCATGTACAACTATATCGGTTAGTTGTTCAGGTCATTCCCGCTCTCTAAAGGCCTAACACATCCACGCACGCACAATAAGCAGGAGAAGAGGAGAGATTACGATTGTAATTACCTTCAAATCTTTGATGGCCATGGGTATGCATTCCGTGGGGTAATATCGTCAAAGTACAGCATCGGACTTGATGAGGCTAGAGCTATGAGGGCCACATGTGGATATCTTAGTCGAAACCTCTAGGCAAACGCTGAAATTTGCATTAGCTATTAGAATTTGGTAATTTAAGATAACGAGATAGTTATATCTTACTCGTGTTCAAAAGGATTTATTATTTTTATTGAAAATGTAGGGTAGTAACAACTCGTCGTTTTCACATAATAAATAGACCGGTGGTTTTTCACATAAATAGTTAAGAAAGTGTATCAAAACCTGTCAAACTTCTCATAGACCATTGCACGTACTTCCTCCATATGATCCTCCCACCACACTGATAACTCTTTTCGGCAGGGTAATGGTTAAAATGAATCTTTATAGCTTTTGGAGAACAGTTTGCTAGAACAACACAGTCATTGTGTTTCCTGGAGCTTTTCCCCTTCACCGAAAGCTCCAACAAAACCTAATGCTCTTCTTTTGCTTCTTTTGCAACACTCATTCTTTTATTATTTATTGATTTAATTCTTTTGTAATTTTTCTTTGCGACACCAAGAGAAATTACAAAAGAAAAGTAAGTTAATACATTATTAACTGGCGACAATAGGCCTTGTCGGATCTGGCGAGGGTCAGCCTCGCCTCACCAGTTCGGCAAGGCCGCCATGGCCTCGTCGGGGATCTCCCGCCCTCGCCTAGGTGAGGGTCGGTCAGGCCTCGCTTGTGGCGGGCGACGGCGGCCTCGTATAGGCGAGGCCAGGCAGCTGGCCGTGGCCAACCTCTGGTGACCGAAGGAAGAAGAAGAAGAAAGAGAAGAAAAAAACAAAAAAAGGAAAAAAATTCAGAAAAAATATTTAAAAAATCTAAATGTACACATGGAAATGCTACGTACACTTATTTTTTTAAAAAAAATCCAACTAAGGTTAAAATTTTAATTATAAAAGCCATGTATTAATTTGGCCGGAATTTCTCACCGTTGACACTTAAGTGATCGTTTTTCCTCCGATTTAGCACTTAAGTAAGCCGGCGAAAACTTTTGGCACTAAAGTGAGCGTCGTACACAAGTTTTGGCACTTCTAGTGTTCTTCTCCTCATATTCCAACTTATACGATTTAAATACAAACTCTACTATCTAAGCTTAGTCTATTAGAGACAATTTGAATTAATCTACGCCTTTGTTAGATGTTGATTATTCGTATTACTCAAGATTGCACGCACATTGCACGCATATTGCACGCATGTCACTCTTTGATTGTACACATCTTGATTGAGATATTATTTTACAATAATTATCTAATAAAGCCTATAAATTAGCTGATAATATTTCGATGATAGTGCGATAGTATTTCTCAATATCAACTCAGCTTGCTGCGCCAAATTCGGACACAAGTTTTGATTGAGTATGCCAAATTTCTTCCCGTTATTTGCAGATCTTATCACAACTCTGTCAACCATTCTTTGCCCTCGAATACAAGAAAAGAAGATCAAGCTCGACTCGAACGTGAGTTTGTCTAACTTAATCAGGATATAAGTCCAAACTGTTGCCGAAATCTGGACAGACAGGAAACGTAAATGCTTATCAGGGCTCTGTGATCTGTCGACGAAGAATAGTAGTGTCCTGTATTAGTAAAGCACAGTCGTGATTAATTCATGTCACTCTCTACTTGCAAGCAATAAGCTCCGACTAGAACAACGAGACATTCTCTATTTAAGCAGAGAAATCATCGCTCTTAAAGCTCCCACGGCTCCCCCACAGCAAGCACATTGTGAATCTCTATCGTGTGCAAGATCCATGGCGAGCCACTTGCTTGCGATCATCCTCATCGTGTGCGCTTTCTGCTCTGTTGGTGGTATAGGTATCCAGTCACTTCCAATACGCTAGCCCTCTCTTCTTGTTCAGTTCTGTTGTACCGTCCCAAACATGGCAACTGAAATCTTTTTTATTCTTATCAGAGGCACGAAGATTTCTTACCACACCTGAAGCTCGTAATGCGGGTGAAGTAAAGCCTTCTAGCGTCATGCGTCCTCCCAGCCCCAAATGGGCCACAAGTCGTGGTGTCGAGGTAATTTGATATCCAGGGCGATCGTGATGTGTTGGATTCTCTACCCTCTTGTTCTTGTTTAGACTGATTTGCGAAGGTTTAAGCCTTTAATACACTGCTAAAGGCAATGTGTTGCAAGATTGGGACCCCCGTACCCCACGAAGCCTACTCCCAGTCCCGAAGAGGATGGGACCCCCGTACCCCCACGAAGCCTACTCCCAGTCCCGAAGAGGAGCCTGCGGTTCCCGATTCAGGCCCCGTTATCACCCCCGTGAATCCCGAGTTGCCGGATTGGGAACCCGGCACCCCACCAAAGACGTCTCCCGGCACCGCCGAGGAGCCTGCAGTCCCTGATTCGGACCAGTGAACTAGATGTTATAATGACCCTGGAAGCATGTTGCCCTGACACTGTTATGCTTCAGAATCATGCGATGCACTTCGCTCCTATCAAATAAAAATAAATAAAGATCGAACCGTTATTGCTGCTGTTTGCATGAAGCTGCTTCTGTACAAAAGCATGCTCATTAACTTACCCCATTGCCTATAATTCTCCCGGTTATCGAACGAAATATCCTGAAATCGAATCAAGGAAAGCGTTCTAGCACGGATGATACATTTAGTGTTGTCACTTTACCAAATCTAAGAGCATGCGCAATCAGTTACTAAGCACAGTAATGGATCTGATCTGAGGTCTTGTTTAATGCGATCTGCATGACGACACCTGTGAAACCTCACTAACAAATGAATTTCATATCTCGTGAAACATTCATCAACGGTTAACCGCGCTTGTACATTTCTTTTGAGTCACGCTGGCTTTGATACGTTGCTTGTATTCTACAGAATAATAATTGTATGTAACACAAGAGAAGCCCCTAATAGAAGCCTGCAAGATCATTACATGAAATGTAGACCAAATAAAAAAGCCAGCCATCTTGCAGAGAATGTGGTATAAGTACAAAAGCCGGGACAAATACTAGTGACCTGCGGCATAGACCACAAAGACACCTCCAGAGCAAAATGAAAGGCATCTCCCTTTGAGATTTTGAATTGTCATGTTGGTCGCTGAGACGCTTCTGAGTGATTCTAGCAGAGAACACGCACTACTGCTTCTCCTTGCTGCTTATTGCTTTTTCGACGAGTTTGGCCTTTTTCAAGTTGTCACTGTTGACGAGGGAAAGTTTCTCGAGGGATGATTTTAATTGAGAGATCTGGTTGTCTTGAACAATTGACTTCTTCCTCGATGTCTGCTCTTTCTTTGTCAATTGAGTGTACCTTCGTAGCCTGGCAGATATAGAATCTATAGATGAATGCAAAGCATCCAACTCCACTCCCGCAAAATGATCTGCATGACCGCAAAAAATGTGATTCATAAAAACAAGGGCTTTGAATCAACTCAACAGGTATAATTGCAGACAATTAGCTAGTATGCATGACATATTGATAGCAGATGAAACTGAAATTTGAGCAAGTTGTCTCTTTGATCTCAGCAAATAAAACAGTTGATAACTCGGAATTAAAGATTTGAGAAGCTGCAAAAATATTGATTACCAAGCTCGCACTTGAAGTCTCGCTCTGCTCTAGAAAGTGGTTTCTTGTGAGCTACAGGTAGCTTCCTCAAACATTTTAAACGTTCATCCAGAATCTCATGCTGCTGGATGGCATGATCCATCCTTTCATCTAACTCTGTCTGCTTTCTCTCAACTTTCAAAAGCCGTTCCTGTGCCTCGACTAAACGAGCATGCTGGTCATCAATTATTCGCTTTAGCTGAGGGGCATGATGCTTAAGCTCAAAGTAAACCTGGAAGACAAGATTTATGTAATTATCAGTAACTCAATCTTCCTGCCAATGAGCTCCTGAAAGCACTACCCTTTTTCACAATACTTGACTAAAAATAGAACAGCATTCAAGTGCGTGCTCCATGATGCTTAGAAACTTTATGAGCGATCAAAAGGTAGATATACGACATTTGGCTGGTAAACAAAATAAAAACCAACCAGTGAAGAATCCTGAAAAATTAAAGATGGGAGCAAATCTTCACAACTTGAAAAGTTCTTTTCAGAAACATTAGGCAATCACGCACCAATATGCACACAAGCACAGAATAAATGCGTTTCATGAGGCTTACAAATAGGGTTTCTGGGATACACATTCCCGGGAAAGAGAAGAAAAGGAGCATGCCAACCTACTTAATGAAACACCAAAGGCCCAATAAACCCACTATTCTCTTTCATAGAATTAAAGAATATATAATTACCTTATGTGCATATTCCACATAATTCTCATGGAAAATCTTAAAGTACTGATGAAGGATTGACCGGCCTTCAATAGAATCAGCAGCAACAGATCGCAGATTCGATGGGGTCTGTGGAACAAGAACCACTTTAGGACCACTTATAAGTTCTTTGCTGAGCATAGCAGGAGTTTCCATCTCCTTTGACTTTTCCAGGCTTATATCTTTCTTCTCTGTATCAACGCTAACAGGAAGCAAGACATCCCAGGTCTTCATCTCTAGGACAATACAATCACGACTGGAAGTAACTCCAACAATCCATGAATAACCAAATGAATCAGATAATGAGAGAGAACCACAAAGAGGAGCTGGTGAGGATGTTTCCTCCAGGCAGGTGCTCAAAACAGGATTTATGGAGGGTGTTCTAACAACTTCCTCCTTGCCATTCGCTTGACTCGTAAAGGGGAGAAAATGCAATACTATTGAATCAATTCCTCCAGTATGAAGAGCATAGATCCTTTCTGGCACTAGGGGATCAGTGAACATCATAATTCGTGCGTCACTGTTGGTCTGTTGAGGCAAAGCCAAATCCACAATCGCCAATCTTAGCAGAGGAGGAGGCTGCCCTAACCAAATCGTGTGTTCTAATGGTTTGTTAATATTCCACTTGGAAGGTTCCTCAGAGGTTGACTCGCAAATCATAGCAAGACCCTGTATCCGGTCGAAGGAGTCAACCCGCAGACGAGGTGGACTGCCTATGTTCCAAACTGGCTGAATTTCATCAGCTAGGGCATCCACTTGCAGTTGACCGCCACTCCAAGCTGTCACAAGTATTGCATCTTTGCTAACTAAATTATAGAGAAAATTGACTGCACAGCCTTCGCACTCTGCACCCCTAACTGCCAGATCATCTTCCCTTCCATGGCAGGCTTTAAGTAGAGGCCCCTGGAAATCAATAAAAGGATAAACAGAATTGGTCCCTAGCCTAAATCACTATTAGATTGTAGAAAACCACACATACACAAATAGATAGACAGACAGACGCACGCACGCACGCACACACATATATAATCTTGATGGGCTAATACATGTATCATAATATCTTATACTGAAAAAAGGACCAAAACAACCCAATACTTCTTTTCAGTTCACTGCACCATGCTAAAAATTAAGCACAGGATGGAAAATATATTCTAGGCGCAAGTAAATTTATTGAGGGAACTATTCGGCAAAATTAGCATTATACCAAGGCGACCTCAGTGCGTGCCACATATGTGGGTGTGAGCACATTATCTTCACTATGCAAGCAATGTTCATTGGGTAGATGTTTGAGTAAGGATAGGTCAACCATGCATCTCCCAATATCCATTGCCCGTCAGCTGTTGATATCATCGCACATCATGGATTCAGAAGGACATTTACATCCTTGATAGGCAGTAACAAAACACACCTGTAAAGAAAGAGATGCATCAAACAATGCATAAGGATGTGCCTTTACAGTATCTGGATTTCCCCCTTCTGCCTCTTGCTGAGCTAATTCAGGAAATGTAGCTTCCAACCAAGATATTGCCATGCTAGAGTTGCGAGCAGCAGTTGGATTTGTTGATTTTAGACCATATGTATGAGCATCACCATATATCTCCAGTATAGATTGCCATTTGTGAGCACTGTTGATGAAAGTTGATATTACTCAATTAGTCTTACTAAGCAAAAATTCGGCAAGCTAAAAAATAGTTACCCTAAGCCCTTTAACACGTGTCAGTGATTCTAATGCTAAAATTATGAACTGGAAACTATACAGCGTTAAGGGAAGAGATAGCATCTGTCAACAACCAAGACAAGGATTATTCTTGTGAATAAAAGGGTGTCCCTAGTGGACAAGGCTCCCCACTGTGCGAAGGTCAGGGGAGGGTTGTCTATCACATGCAACCTCACCTTGTATTTTTTGCTACGAGGTGATTCAACGATGCAAACCGGTCACCTTCCCGTCACAACAGTAATGTTAAGACATCGACTATGAAATTTTGAGTACAAAATAAAGACACAAAAGTACCTTTTGAATGGGACTATCGGACAAAGGATGTAAACTGAACCATCAGTAAACAGAACAAAAACCTACAAAAACAAAGATCACCGGGTCAGAGTCAAAGTCGCAATCAACATAAAAATAGAATGGCAAGGATAATTCTTGTGAACGTCTCACAAAATCAACTGAAGAATTGCAAAAAGGGGCAGCAAATTGCATCTCCAAGACACATTATGGCAATACTATTGGCTGAAGGATTAATGAGACACAAACATTTTCCTCCACATTGAAAAACATTGGCTATCAATGCAATTTATCGGACAAACAAAGGTAAGCATAGGACTGCATCTAATCCCTGTAATTGTGCTAAAAAATATTTTTCCACATGACTTACGCTGAATCTGTCCCACAAGTGATCACCTCCAAAATAGAAATCGACAGTGCAAATTGACGCAGCTTTTCTTGATTTACCAGGTTCCACGGGCTGTAGGTAAAATTCTTGCTCTGGTTGCATGGAATTGGCAGACAAATCAAACAGTCTTGACCAAAAAAACAAAACAGTGGGCAACAATCAGAATGTAGTCATTGAAGTGCAAAAAAGAAGAGTGAAACATGCTTAGTAACCCAAAAAGAGATAAAATTTGAGGAAAGTCGTTTGCAGTAGATTACCAAAATATAAACCATAAAAAGTCCCTCCAGTCTTAGGCTTGTCCTTTACACTACTGTGCCCTTTCAATAACGTCTCCTCCAAAGCTACGCAAATACCATTGTTTGGGATATACGTCCCTATCTTGAGAGGGTTTTTCCTACTACTTCTGACATGCACAGCCCCAAAAATTTACATATTTCCAATAAAGCATCTCAGGGCATTCTTCCGCTTGCCCCAAATCTCCCTAAATAAGTCCCTCGTGTCTTATACTCACTAGAACCATACCCTTTGTTCCTCAATAATCATTTGGAATTTTATTATTATTATTATTATTATTATTATTATTATTATTCCTTTTGTTGTTGTTGTTGTTATTCTTATTGCCATTTGGCTGCACAAGGGAAGAGAGGACAAGTCACAACTGAATTTAAAGTATATGACCTGAGAACCTGGCCATAATAGAAGAGCATAACATTTGATCTATCCCAAACTAGAAAGCAAAGGTGTACACACAATACACAACCCCATAATTTGAAAGTAGGAGGGATCTTACCTGAAAACTGAATCTGAAGAAAGGACTCCTAGATGGGTGTCGCTGTACGGGTGCCATGAAGCTCGCAGAACTCTCAAGGCATTGCTTCCATTTAAGTAAATTTCAGAACCAACCAAAACAGTTCTGTCAAGAGGAAACAACACAGTACATATTATAAGTCCTTCAGCAAAAAAAGCACTACATAATTTTTTTTCGAGGCAAATGTTCACGATGAGAATTTATCAGCCCAAAAAGAAAAAAAATATGGACCATAAAAAAATACAAGGACAAAGATTTTAGCAGATATTAAAAGCCATGAGGTCTTAGGCTTGTCCCTGAAGAATGGCAAAATCAAAATAATAAAAGTCCCAAAAATGGAATAACATGCTCTTAATACTGCTAACATCGAATCTGATAACATAAAAATAGAACAACAAACTCTGCACACCTGCAAATAATGTCGTCAGCAGCAGAACTACGCCCATAAAGGTACATAACACATAGGGCATCTGAACCTTCAAGAAGCAATGCTGATCCGTTCCTGTTGATGGAGATTTTATCCACCGCAAAGTTGACCTCCAAATCTGCTCGTAACACCTATTTAATGAACAATGTCGACTGATATAAGCAAGACGGACCAAAAATGTAACTATTTCACGGGATAACACCGTTCTCAATCTTTCGATTTCCACCGTCTAAGCAAGTTTGCAAACTCTTAAAGGACCAAATTTCCACTAATTTTTGCCGCTAAGCCAACAACACTGGAATCTCGGCATTCGATGTGCTGAGAACTTGTTTCCAGTTCCACGGCTTTAGCATTAGCATAACAAAAGCCATTCACCTATCCTATATGTTGCATTTGCTTAACGTGGAATACGCTATAGATGCATCGAAAGCACCAGTTCACGCAGCAATACCGCCAAAAACCACAGTTTCTTCCCTCAGCGGAATAAACAGCAAACAAATACCACAGAGGACTTCGACATAGAAACGCATAGCTTAATTTGAAAAAAACCCACAACACAAAATGATGGTAGAAGAACCTTAGAGGGAGAAGCGGCGAGAACAGAAGTGGGTTCGGGTTCTCCAAGCCGAACGGATATCCGATGGAGGCACCGCTGCTCATTGTCCCAGAAGTAGAGCCGCGAGGACCCGTCCCAGGCCAGGAGGTTCCGGGGCGCCGGAGGATCGGTCGGGGCGGAGGGGCCGGCCGCGGCGGAGGGGGAGAAGACCGGGTGGGTCTGGAGGGGGAGCCACCGGGCTTCCTCCTTCGGAGTCAGGGATCCGGGTTGCGGCTCCGGAGTCGAGTCGGCGAAGCTGAAGTTGAACCTCATGGTAGCCCGCCGGCGGCCGCAGGGGAGAGCTGTTGGGCGCGAGAACGGCGGAGCATGTGCCCGCAGCTTGGGCCGCTGGTGTTGCGGGCGGCGGGCGGCGGGCGGCGGCGGACGACCTGCCGGCTCGGATTTTCGGCGGCGTTTCGCTTTCTCCCTGGGCGACGATTTCTGGGTTTTCTATTTCCTTTATTTGTTCCCTTTTCTTTTTTGGGGGTCCTTTTAGAAGCTTTTCCACCGCAGTAAGTTTACTTTATTTTTGTCGAATAATGAAACTGTTAATTAATCCAGTGAATTTTTTAATTTATTCATTCTCATTAATGTTTTTTTTTGCTTTGTTTTTCTTTTAACTTAGTCCTTGATTCTATTAAAAATGCAAATTGAAATGTTGACATAAATTGCCATGTCAGTGCCATCTTGCACTAACTAAATTAATTTCTCCTGATTGGATTAAAATTTTACAAAATTAATAAGATCCCTCAAATCCTAAAATAGAAGACGGAGAAGAATGAGAGGAAGTGGTGGCCAGGAGGACTCCACCCAGGCACCTAGATGGTCATCGAGTTCTTGTCGGCCTATCATAGCATGGCCTTTGTTGCCTCACGGAGAAGCACACATATACCAATTGACGATGACTTAACAAATGTGTTATATGTTTTAAACGAAATGATCAATTTGAACAAAGAAAAATATACAATTTAGAGACCACGTCATACTGGGACCTAAAGCTCAAGTCTATAAAATTACGCATCATTTTGATGACTTACCATTTTTGATAATCATAATCTACCGTAACTTACAAAATTGTAAAGTTTTGTTCAATTTCAAAATATCTTGGTATGGTATTGGGCCTTAGGGCCTTGTTTTTTGGATCAAAAGGATTGAGTGAAATTTGAACGGTTATTACTCTCTCATTTGACCAGATTTTTTGTGACGGTTATAATACTTATGATCCCTAGTTTCGAGATGTGTAATTGAAATCTAAAAATTATAAATTTTTTCACTACTATGAAAAACGAGTAATTGGTCTTAATAGATCGAAATTGATCGCCGAATTCGTGTGGCCAAAAAAACTCATTTTGACTAGCAAAACCCATTTTCAAGATTTGAAATGTACTCCAAGTCTTGTAACTCTTTGACCAAATCTTGATAGACTCTTGATCAACATAATGATTTGTGAAAATAAGAGGCAAAATTTGAGGCGTTTATCGGAAAATATAAAACAACTTTTCGTTAATTTGTTTGATGCTATCAAGGATGAATGAGATCTCCATTTTATTTTTGAGGTCAATATTTAGCCATTTGGAAATGTACTATAGAAATTTGAAACTTCACTTTATTTTATTGTTGAAAATATTTACAATTTTATCTTAAAACGTGGAACGAGGCTTATTTTACTAGCACAATTCCCACAAGCATTATGTTCGTCTAATTTTTGCCGTTCTCAGTTCAAAATTGTGTCAGATATTGTTTTTGTCCTCCTTTACATTAATTTTGTCAGATATTGTTTTTGAGTTTGAATATCAATTTCATGATTTTTTCTCGCGGAGTTTATTAATTTTGCTATTTTCAGATGATAAAAAATCGGTTCTTCTTCCTTTTACATCTTTATAATTTCCCCAATAAAATATAAAAAAAATCCCGCACTATGCAAAGGTAAAAAAAAAAAAAATAGCGTCTGGTTCGGATTGGGGTTTTCTTACACGAAAGTCAAACATAGTCTGCATTTTGGCCAAAAGAGAAAAAACAGTTAGCACGACAGCCTGGGCAGTGCTCCTATATTTATGTCTCGACGCCCGTGGCGTGCAAATTCTGATTCAATTCGTGGGAGCGACGCGCTGGGGCCGCTGCGTTCCGACCATTCGCCACCGCCCGAGGACATGGCCGTGCGATCCCTCTGGCGCTCCCGCGCCAGGTTGCTCGCGGTCGTCGGCACCGCCGCTTGCGGCGGCGCCGCGGGGGCGGCGGTCGCGGCCTCCGACGATCCGGCCACCGCCTTGAAGCTCTGCACCGTCGTTCCCGTTCGCCTCGGCCGCGACGCCGCCACCGCGGCTTCGATTGCCTTCGGTATGCACCTTCGCCCCCGTTATTGCCTGTATGACTACGTCCTTTTTTGCCGTATCCGAGAATCTGAATTACTCGTGTGCCGACTGCTTTGGAACTTATATTACGAAAGAGCATGTTTGTTTCGACTCAGCGTAGAGTGGTTGTATTTGAAAACGCGAGCTTAAACCACATACCGCCCCGCTGCTTTTTGCCTGCGGCCTCTCTTGACTGCACAATTCCAAAGTATTGATGATGCTTTTTGATGAAAGTTATCGCTGTGCAAGCGGGATTTGACAATGAACTCGAGAAGTTTATAAGCTGCGCGAGGAATGGCATGGTCTTTGGAAGGATTGGATCTGATGCAATTGAATTTTCACCATCATTGAAGTGGCTGCTCATGTGATAATTGGATGTGTTGGCCGTGTGATATTCGTGTACTACGTTTGACACGAAATATTAGGTGGAATTAGGGACTGTATTCAAGCCAAGTCTTGTATTACCGGAAATATTATCGGTCTCATATAATTATGGATCTTTTTTGTCATCTACTTGCATTAGCATGCAAAGAGAGATTGGTTCTTGTTTTGTGTTGTTGATGCATTCAGTTGTGCCAGGAACTGTAATTACATTCCCGATACTCTGTTGTCAAGCCAAATTTTGTTTCGTTTAATAATTTACAAGTGTGATTGATGTGGCTCGTTGTCTATTCAAAAACACATTGGTTCTTGTTTCTTTGGTAAATTAAATTGTGCTCTGTAACTAGATTACCAGTACTCCCTGTTGGGACTGCCAGAGGGTAGTGACGAAAGGTCAAGAGTTAAGCACGAAGTTCATCTCAGATCAGCACTTAAGCTTCAGGAATTATGTTTCAAAAATGGAGGAATATATATCAAGCTCGGGCAACATATTGGACAGTTGGTATGCTATTGATTTTGCTTCTTTAGATGCTATTAGGCAATCTAAGCACGGTACTTCCTCTGGTATCTTTTTCACGATAATCTTAGACACCTGAGTAGGATATATGTCAGAGTTGATTTGGAAATCAATAAGTAGCATTACCGCTGTGTTTTTATGCAGGAGTATTTGGTACCTGAAGAGTATGCCAAGACAATGAGGGAGTCTATGTTGAACAAATGTCCAGTTTCCTCCTATGATCAAGTGCGGGAAGTTTTTAAGAAAGAGCTTGGTGAGACACCGGATAAAGTATGTATTCTTGTTGTAATATTTCCTAAATGGAATCATATGCATTTGCCTATGGTCTCATATGCTCTTTTTAATATGTTGAGTTTGCGTCAATTAGTTTGACTGGTGTCCTATGCATAAGCTTGCGTATTAGTTTCCACATGGATGCTTCATTTTTCTCGGTTTCTCTAGTATCGCTGAACTATGCTTTTTATTTCTCCAGATCTTTACTGAATTCGATCCTGTTCCGATAGCAAGCGCTTCCCTAGCACAAGTTCATGTTGCCCGCACTCTTGATGGCCACAAAGTTGCCGTGAAGGTTTATTTTTTCATCATTTTTTTTATGTTTACTCACAATCTTCATATGTTAGGCAAAGATGCAAGTCATGCAATTTCTTATACTTCTCCTAGATACTTCATGTACTGACCTGATTCAACAAAATTTATGATGATCAGGTGCAGCACACTCACATGACGGATACTGCAGCTGCAGATCATGCTACTGTTGATTTAATCGTGAACACTCTACATCGTATCTTCCCCAGTTTTGATTACAGGTAGATCTTTAGCAATATATACGTTATCCTTCTGAGGAAGAGATTACAAGGAGTCTTATTGCTGCATCAACATATGATTGCATACGTGCAATATCTGTTTTTTTTTTTTGCTCGCCACATGTAATGTCTATGTAAATATGTAGGTTTGTGATTTCATTCATAGGTCGTCTTTTCTGGCAATTTAATTCATTTCCTTGATAAAGGTACCAGAATCATGCATTTAGGCACATTGCTTTTTGGGCCCAAGTATATTGAATGTGATCTCTCATTTTTCTCACTCAGGTGGCTGGTTGATGAAATGCGTGAAAGTCTGCCAAAAGTAAGTTGGTTTTAGGACACCTGAGCTTCATGGCTTTTTCCTAATGCATGTCTTTCTCGATGGTGGGTTGCAAAGAACGAACTTTATTGAAGTTGAATACTGTAAAAGCAGATTGCCAAGGGCCAACACTGGACTGTCTGCACACTATAATTAAACATCGTATCTATGTTGTGCTGACTCTGATGCTGCAAAATATAGAAATAAGTGGCATATTTTTTGGAATCACCTCTGACGCTGTTTGCTTGTGAGTTTTGATGCCTCAATCATTTGGGAGCTTTTCTGAAACTGTAGGTTTCTCTCCTTCCATTTGTGCATATAATATGTGAATATGCCCGCATATTGCCTAAGGGAACTTTTCGGACCTGCTTTCCGCCAGTTTTGGTTGTAATTCTCATGTGAAGAATACTTTCCCAAAAACCCCTTTAAATAAAGTGCTGCTGGGAATGAGGTATTTCTTTTCCAAGTGACCGCACCGTAATGTACATCATTCTCTCTTCGGTGTCTATTGTGCTGTCTCGTAAACGTGGAAGGTTACGGATCTTTTCATCTAATCACAAGATTGGAATATTTTCAGTTGCGAATTAAGATGTGCAAATATCGTGTGAGGAACTTGATATTGAAAATGTTACACCTTTAATCTGTGCATCAGGGAAGGAGACTTTTCTAATGCAGCATTCATGTAACTGTCATGCAAATATTATTGTGTTGGGAAGCTGTATCACATGATTGCTATTTCTTCTAAATATGGCTATCAGGAGCTAGACTTCTTGGTTGAGGCAAAGAATAGTGAGAAATGTATGGATAACTTTCGGAAGCTATCTCCCCACATTGCAGACTATGTTTATGCACCGAAGGTATATTGGAACCTAAGTACCTCAAAGTTGTTGATCATGGAATTTATGGATGGTGCACAAATAAATGATGTGAAGACCATTCGGAAGCTTGGAATTCAGCCAAGTGAAGTTTCAAAGCTAGTAAGTTCAAATTTTCTTTTACGCATTGATATGCTTCTTAGTAACTATTTATCACAAAATAGGTTGCCTAAATCATTTTTTTTAATTTGCCAAACATGCAGTATGTGCAACAGTTAAAAAGACACTGTTACAACTGTTGAGAGAGAGAGAGAGAAATATTGTATTATCTCAATCAATGGATCACAAGAATACATGTAATATATATGCGTAACCCTCTCAATATAAAATAACTTTTGACTATTTTACCCTTATTATTTCCTAACACTCCCCCTCAAGTTGGGACGTAGATATCAAACAATCCCAACTTGTTACATAAAAAATTCACTCTATTCCCTCGTAAAGACTTGGTAAAAATATCTGCAAGCTGATCCTCTGTCCTTGTATGTTGAAGAGTGATCTCTCCTTTCTGAACTTTTTCTCGTATAAAGTGACAATCAACCTCAATGTGCTTGGTTCGCTCATGGAAGACAGGATTATTTGCAATATGAATAGCTGATTGATTGTCACAATATAATATCGATGGTTCTGATGTTGATAACCCAATTTCTGACAATAACATCCTTAACCAGAGCAATTCACCTGTCACATGTGCCATTGCTCTATATTCTGCTTCAGCACTTGATCGAGAAACCACATGTTGTTTCTTGCTCTTCCATGCAATTAAATTACCTCCAAGAAAAACACAATAACCTGATGTAGATCTTCTACTAGTAGGGCATCCAGCCCAATCTGCATCAGAGAAACCTGTGGTATTCAGATGGCCATAATTCTTGAAAGTTAGTCCTTTACCCGGCGCTCCTTTCAAGTATTTGATAATTCGAAGCACAGCATCCCAGTGAGTAGTCCGAGGAGAACTCATGAATTGGCTAACAACACTAACAGCAAAGGATATGTCAGGTCTTGTGACAGTAAGATAATTCAACTTACCAACTACTCTCCGATATTTCACTGGGTCATGTAACAGTTCTCCATGTTCTGCATCAAGTTTCACATTGGATTCCATAGGAGTATCAACCGGTTTTGCTCCAATTAGTCCAACCTCATTAAGAATGTCAAGAACATATTTTCGTTGAGTTAAGTTGATACCTGTATGTGAGTAGGCAACCTCGATACCTAGGAAATACCGCAAACGTCCCATATCCTTAGTACTGAACTGTGTATGCAGAAACTGTTTGAGTCGTTGAATACCACTTGAATCACTACCAGTAATGATAATATCATCCACATATACCACCAAAAGAATACAACCAGCTGATGAGACAGAACTGAAGACCGAATGATCCACTTGACATCGCTTTAATCCAAACTTGATAACAGCATCACTGAACTTACCAAACCAAGCACGAGCAGATTGCTTGAGTCCATACAAAGCCTTATGCAAGCGACATACCAGATTCTCCCCCTGAGCAACAAATCCCGGTGGTTGCTCCATATACACCTCTTCAGCCAAATCACCATGTAAGAACGCATTTTTAATATCTAATTGATGAAGAAACCATCCAAAACGCGCTGCCAGAGAAATAAAGACACGAACAGATGGAATTTTGGCTACAGGGGAAAAGGTGTCATCATAATCAACACCATATGTTTGAGTATATCCTTTGGCAACCAACCGTGCCTTCAACCGATCTATGGTGCCATCAGGGTGGACCTTAACAGTAAAAACCCAACGGCAACCAACAGGTTGTTTCCTCACAGGTAAGGTAGTGAGCTCCCAAGTGTGATTCTCAAGTAGTGCCTTCATTTCGTCCTCCATGGCTTGTCGCCAACCAGGATGAGCAAGAGCTTCAGTAACACTGCTAGGCACAGAAACAGAGGACAAGGACGAGACAAAGGCAAAGAAGGTGGGAGATAAACGATCATATGACATAAAATTGGTAATGGGATGACGAGTACGAAGACAAGTAGATAGACACAGGACGTCCAACACAAGAGCGTGTACCTTTTCGGGTAGCAATGGGTGGATCGGGATGAGGATCAGAGGATGGCACAGCAACCGATGAGGGAACATATGAATCAAGTGATGGCTGTACTACTGTAGTGGGAGCTGTTCCTCGTCTATGGTAAGTGCGATCAGCAAACTGAAATCCTGTCGACGATGTTGGAGGAAGTGAGAGAGGTGGAAGAGTCGGTAAGACACACTCGACATCATCAGGGGGCACTGTAGGGACCGTTTGAGTAGTAAAGTATGGCTGGTCTTCAAAAAATGTCACATCTGCTGATACAATCACACGACGACTAGTAGGATTGTAACATTTATAGCCCTTCTGAGTTCGAGAATAACCAACAAAGACACATTTTTTAGCACGAGGGTCCAGCTTATCAAGACTTGGAGTCAAAGAATGAACGAAACAAACACAACCAAAGACACGTAGAGGTAATGCAAAGGGAGGACGATTTGGATGCAAAATAGAAAAAGGTGTCTCCCCCTGAAGAATAGAAGTTGGAAGTCGATTAATTAAGAAGCAGGCTGTAAGGACAGCATAGCCCCAAAAGGTTTTCGGTAGATGCATGTGAAACATAAGACAACGAGCAACATCAAGAAGATGACGATTTTTACGTTCAGCAACACCATTTTGTTGTGGTGTATATGAACAGGAAGTTTGATGAATAATGCCATGAGAATCAAGAAAAGGTTGAAAACCAGAGGCAACAGCAAGATACTCTTTTGCATTATCGGACCGTAGAGTTTTGACAGAAGTATTATATTGATTCAACACCTCAAAGTAGAATCGACGAAAGCAATGAAAAATCTCAGTACGATCCTTTATTAAGAATAACCAAGTCATTCGGGAAAAATCATCCACGAATGTAACAAAATACTGGAAACCAGATGTATCAGAAACACGACACGGACCCCACACATCTGAGTGAACTAGTTCAAAGGGACTAGACACACGACTCTGAAAGCGAGAAGGAAAAGAAACTCTATGGTGTTTTCCAAACTGACAAGCTTCACACTCAAAAGTACTCACAGACTCGGACTCAGGAAACAATCGTCGAAGGATGTTCGGTGGTGGATGACCAGCACGACAATGCATCCGATACACATCAGTGGATGTGCGCTTCACAGCTGCTGCAGCTAGCACCTTCTTGTCTAGATAGTATAGGCCATTTGATTCATGTCCCCCACCAATCATCTGTCCAGTCCTCAGATCCTGAAAGACACAATGAGAAGCAGAAAAGGTTACGGAACAATTTAGTTCCTTCGTTAGTGAACTAATAGAAATCAAATTATAAGGAGATTTAAGATGAAGGACAGATGATAAGGAAAGGGAGGGACTCAAATGTGCGTCTCCAGTACCAATAACTTGGGAAATGGAACCATCGGCTAATGTAATAGAGTTGGACACCCCAGGAAGTGTGGAATGTAACGAAGACAATAATGTGGAGTTACCAGCTATATGATGAGTAGCTCCAGAATCTATAATCCATGAGTCCGACAGGGTAGAAAGTAAACATGATGAACTACCTTTTGAGCTATGTGCCAGAGTTGCAGTGGGAGCTGAAGGTCCTATCACCTGTTGGGAGCGAATCCAAGCCTCATATTCAGCACGTGTCAATGTAACCGAATCTCTTGTATTTTGCACAGTAGTAGGTTCCGGTTGAGCTAAGGAGGAAGAATCGTCCACTTCAGCCAATGCAGCAAGTGTAGGTCGAAGCTCTGGATGAAGCGTGTAGCAGTAAGCTTCTGTATGTCCAGCCCTCCGACAATGATTACAATAACGAGAGCCACGGCTACCAATACTTCTATCACGACTCCCACGACTTCCATTCGGAATAGATCCACGTCCATGACCTCGATAACCACGACCACGAGTTCCACGTCCACTAGGGCCATGAGAGATCATGGCACTTGTCTCTAGAGTGGTACTTGAGATCTTAGCAGTAGGTGTCGAGCGAAGGGCTCGGGAGAAAACCTCATCAACTGTAGGAAGGGAGCTTTCAGATGTAATCTGCTGACGAAGGGAAGAATATTCAGGCCCTAGCGATTTAAGAAATAGTATCACTCTAAGATCCTCTTGGCGTTTGACTAAAACATTTGGATCAGTTGAAGCTGGAAGATAAGTATCGAGTTGGTGACAAAGTGTAGTGAAACGAGCATAATATTCAGATAGAGATTGATCTCCACGCTGAAGATCAAATAGAGCCTCCCATGTGTCACACACTCGTATCATATTGTTCTGGCCAGAATAAAGTAAAGCACATTTCTCCCAAACTTCCTTAGCAGAATTACACTGAATGAAGTGAGGGCTAATCTTAGGATCCATACTATTCCATAACAGTGTGCGGATCATCGCATCGCCTGCAACCCAATCATCTATCTTACTCTTATCTGAGGGGATTGTAGACGTAAGATAAGCATTCTGTCTAGTGGCGGTAAGATAAACTTCAACAGCTTTAGACCACGATGAATAATTAGTTCCATCCAACTTGACAGATGTCAGTTGAAAATTTGTAAGACCAATAGATGAACCAGAAGCCGAAGCCATCAGTATTAACTCCACTGAACTCCAATAATGCAAGTAGCCGAACAAATTGAACAGAAGATATGATTGAACCCAATAGTAATGTGACAATAATCAATCACTGAACTTCAGTTGTGCAATCAGCCACAAAATAACAAACACCAATGAGGGTTCAATCGGTTTACCACAGAGTCAAGAAGCTGTACTGAGGGGCCATTAAAAACATATATTCGGTATCAAAGAATCATGAAAGACCATCCAACCTTCCGCGCATACTCCGACCAGCACTTCAAGTATCAATATACGGCAACGAGAAGCCACATAAGTACACTGGACAACATCCTCTGATGACCTCAGTTCGATGATTTTTTTTCGAATTTTTTTTCGATTTTTTTTTTTTTCGAATTTTTTTTTTTTTCCGGGAGAAACCCTAGCAAAACAGAACGAACTGAGGTCGCCTCCGACTCCTCAAGACATACGAAACCTTAGCAAAACCGAACAATGGGATGTGAATCACTTCGAACATGGGAGAGGGTCGAGTAAATACCAATTTCGTTGGGCCCGCGAACAGGTGGGAGTCGACGCCGAGGGTTGGCGACCGGCGAGAACAGGTGCCGGTGAGGGGCGATCGGCGAGAACAGGTGCTGGTGAGGGAGAGTCGACGCCGAGGGTTGGCGACCGGCGAGAACAGGTGCCGGTGAGGGGCGATCAGTACTTCTGGCCAGATCTGAGCAGATCTTGATCTGGCGAGTGCACGACAATGGTGGTCGTCGTGGGTCGCCGGGGGTCGGCGACGGCTGGTCGTGGGTCGCAGGGGGTCGGCGACGGCTCGTCGTGGGTCGCCGGAGCTTGAATCACCAGATCTGGGTCGCCGAGGCTTGCATCACCAAGGTACGACCAGATCTGGATCGCTAAAAATCTGGATCGCTAAAGGTCAGCAACGAAGTGAGTGAGGGTTTGGTGGGTCCACGACGATGATGGTGAACGGCGACAGTGAGCTATGGTGGTGGTGGGGTTGAAGACAACGGTGGCTGAAGAAAGAGTACGGTGGACAATGGTGGTGGTGGGATTGAAGATTACGGTGGTTGAAGAAAGAATACGGTGTGCTCTGATACCATGTTGAGAGAGAGAGAGAGAAATATTGTATTATCTCAATCAATGGATCACAAGAATACATGTAATATATATGCATAACCCTCTCAATATAAAATAACTTTTGACTATTTTACCCTTATTATTTCCTAACAACAACCACAAAATTTTTCAATTTAGTTTAGCAAAGGGGGGATGCCGGGGAGGTCTTTTAACTAAGTGGAGTTATAAATTGGTTTCTTAAAAGTCACTGTAGAATTATGAAAACTCCTTTTTAATGTGACCGCAAGGGAAGAGATTGAAGTATGTCCATGGTTTAGACTAGTTGGAATTGAGTTTTTTACCTGGCTGGTGGAAAGTGAAGTTGATGATTGAGAAAACCCAAACTTTGGATGACTTTTGGCTCATATTTCGTAGGTCAGTCAAGCTTTTGCTGAAATGATGTTCAAACATGGGTTTGTCCACTGTGATCCGCATGCTGCCAATTTGATAGTTCGTCCTATGCCTTCCAGGAGTATTTTAGGTGATCTGCTTTCTTCTTGTGTTGCATAACATTTACTTGATTTGATAAGTTTATTTCTCAAAAATTGTAAAGAGAAGTTCAGATATCACTAAAGGTGGGAAAATGTGGGCTTTGGGGGCTCTGTGGGATTCGATCGTACTTAGATGATTTAATCATAATGTTGTCAGCATACTCACATAAGACTGCTAAATTTATAATCCGGGATCTTATCAGACTTTGAGTTATTCTGTAGGAAGCATGAGCTTTTCCTTATGAAACTTTGGTAGTTTGATATACTTTTTGTAGATCAAGAAGAAAAGAATTGGAGGACCTTTCTGAGTTTAATCGGAAAGACTGTTTCACTGCACAAATGCAATATCATACTTGTTATCGTAAACAACTAGAGGAAAACTTAACAATGTATCTTTAACATCCACCTGGCCATGTTCCATGATGAGATGGTTCGCTTAACTTTACCATTAATTTTGTCATGAGCAGCTAAATACAAGAACAAGTTTAACTTCCGTAAGAATCTACAGTTCCTTTTATTGATGCTTTCATCTTGTATATGAGATTCTTTCTCTGTTCAAAGTTGTCTGTCCCCCATGTTTACTTTCATGAGGAGGACTCGATACATTCACTTAAGTATCTGGAGTATAAAATGATGACAATCTATCTCTTGCAAAAGTTCACAAATCAAATCGCAAGTTTTACACAGGTTCACATATGAAAGCACTCGGTCTCGTATTATGTTTTTTGTTCTTTGTGCTAACAATTTGCTCTTTTCTTTCTACAATCATTTAGGTAACAAAAAACCACAGTTGGTTCTTCTAGATCATGGTCTCTATAAGGAGCTTGACGTGTCTACTAGGACTAACTATGCTGCTCTTTGGAAGGTATATTACCTCATTACTTGCATAATGCAGTATATATGAGTTGATTTTTTTTTATGATGTTTTCACATTTTGTGTAATATAGGCACTGGTTTTTGCTGATGCTAAAGCAATAAAGGAAAATAGTGTGAAGCTGGGAGCAGGGGAGGACCTTTGTGCACTATTTGCAGGAATTTTGACCATGAGGCCATGGAATAGAGTTATTGATCCTGCTGTTGACCATTTGGTTATACAAGGCAGTGAGAGTGACCGTTCGGAGATACAGGTGATTGTTTTCCCGAATGCCACTGATTGCTTGTTGGGATCTATTTATTCTTCTAATCGTATTTACTTTTCCTTTTTTACTCATGCTCAGCACGATTATTTTATCAGGTAGTAACATGACACTCTTTAACTTACTCTAGCAGATGTACGCATCTCAGTATTTCTCAGAGATCTCAGAACTTCTGAGAAGACTGCCTCGAGTAATTCTGCTGATGCTGAAGACAAATGACTGTCTACGAGCTGTAAACAATGCACTGGTATTGCATGGCTACCTCTTTATTTGTATTTATAGAGTCCTGTTGTGTTGTTTAACCTTTTGGGTAATTTCTACCTCCGTACCATGTACATAGTCTCCTGTTGACAGTTGTAGAACTTGTCTGTCATATTGGTCGTGTTTGTAGTGAGCCAAATGAAGCCAAATTATGGAAAGCCCCCTTCTGTCCCCCTCATCTGACTAATGTATCCTGAATTATTAGTTTCATATAATATGCATTTTGGTTGATGAGAGTGGACATGCCCCTATTAAAATCCTGGAATTAGAGTAAATGATAAAGATATTCTCTCTGATTTTGGCATAAATTCGGTCTGCTCTCTGATGTGCTGAATGTATTATGAGATTGTCCTTTCTGCTGAGAAGAGGAATAAGGACCATGCAACTGCTCTGGTAAACAGCTTGTAGCTTTTGCTAGGATATTGGTATCTCCAGTTTTAGAGCTCATTAGAACGCTAGGAAAGTTATTAGCAAGATATCTGAGAAAATTACTGGCTGCAGGGGTGCGAGGACGCTCATGTTACCTGTCTTTGTGGACCGTATTTTCATTGTATTTTGCAGCTTATATTTTGGAGAATTGTTTATAATGTAAATTAAAAAAGTTCAACTAATTTTGTGTCCTCCAGCTAAGCTGTGCCTTTTAACAGTTGCAGGGATCTTCACTGGAGACATTTCTTATCATTGGGAAGATATCTTCAAAAGCAGTTCTTGAGGCAAAGAAGTACGAAACAAGATCTCTCTTAAGGCGGTTGTGTGTCTGGTTGGAGGAAATGTCAGTGGAAGCTCGTCTTTTCGGAATGCAGTTGGCCCTGTGGCTTTTACAACTTCGAAAAGCTTTGCCCTGGTGAAACCATAATAACTCATTTGCACAATGATAGTTTCTTGTAGTCTTTTACCCTTCTCTGAACATTATTTTTATGACCTTCACCCGAATTATATTCTTTCTCTCCATGGTTACGATCTCTTCATTCACATGGAGGATTCTCCAACCTGGATCGATAGATCGAGTTTTCATATAGGAAACAAGCAAATAATTGATGTCAATCTACCTTGTAGCACATCGGCAACTCTTCATTTTTTGAGATCTCCCCATGGGGTGATGTGGGAGAGCTACTGTAATAACAAGTTTGATTCTTTTGGTGGGACTCATATTCGACGCTGTTAAATGAGATGTCTGCTTTCATAATTGCTTGATCTTAGCCGTGCAAGAGAATGTGTTCTGTCTTTGTCATTCACAGTTTATGTTGTGAAGCTTTCTTACGGTCCGCAAAGTAGTTTGTTAGAAGTTTCCGGCTTCGGATGGATTTGGAAAGCGACGGGACTCTCGCGTCACATGTTGCTCATTGCTCAATTTCGGGAAATTGCAAACCGGTCGAACTCAAAACCTTGCAACCATTGTTTTCTCAGGTTTCTGTACCTGAAAATTACTTTTATTAACACAACGAGGCGGCATTTGAGCTAGTAGCATGAGAAGTGAACACGTCGCGCTGGTAAAGGAATCTTTTTTGTCGAAGCTGCGAGAAAAATCCCGAAATGCATTCTCATTTTCGGCCTGACGTCTAATTTACTGCAAGGTCATGGGGGAGGCACATCACATTCACATCCCATCTTCCCCATCAGTGTCAACTCATGACTGGCTCGACGTTCACATCCCATCTTCCCCAAATTCAAGCGCCGACGCTAGACAGACCCCACCAAGCTCCGGTCCAAGCCGGTTAACACCCAACCAACCCCAGCTGCCATAAGTTGCATTTATTGGCAACACCCTTAGCTAGGGCAACAAAAATCTCCTATGCTCCCGGACCATGCGAGTGCGAGCCCGTTTCGTCTCGGCCGTCGAAACATCGCTGGCTGGGACCCTCGCGATCGGACGGCTGAAGCTGGAGCGGGCTCGCACGCGCCCGGCCGATGGTTGGGCGCGCGCGTCAACAACAGTACCCGTGGTCGGGGATTCACGGACAATCCTCTTACCACGACCTCTTCTTCATCACTCCTTACGACGATGGCCCATCCTAACCAAAACAGACAGCAGTTTATGGAGCTGGAACTACCCGATCGAGTACAGGACAACATTAAATCTATTCCTTTTCTCGACATTTATACAATTACTCAACTTATGCAATTCTTACACCAAATTTAATGAAAGTTTCCATGATCGCATTGAATGCATCGTACTCGACGAAACCATAGTGCTGTGTGCGCGCGCCCCTCTCTCTCTCTTCTTGAACAAAACCAACCACGAACACACTCGGTAAAAGCGGATCGCATTCCGGTCCACATTCTCTCCGAGAAAATCGGTGAATTACTTCACCACCGAAACGGAACTGCTTCCGTCCGGAGAAACAGAGGGCTGGGTGTTTCAGGAGGACGAGGTGGAGGAGATGGTGGGACCAGGGAGGCCTCAGTTCGTCCTGTTCGGCTCTTCCATAGTGCAGCTCAGCTACAGCAACGGCGGCTGGGGCGCCATCCTCTCCGACGTCTACGCTCGTAAGGTTAAAAAAGATGCCGTTTTGATCCTTACCCACTTCGTTTCGTTTGATCAACTGTTCTTGGTTCGATTTTCGGAGAGTTTCGTCGTGTGAATGTATATACGCCTGTTTTTGCACATTAATGGCGTTCTGTGTGCTGGGGATTTGTCCGTACGCACCAACCCTTGGTCTGACGGGCTGAACATGTAGAATTCGTGGTGTTTGGCTCATGGATGAACGATTACCCGATCATCGCAGGCTGATATAGTGCTGCGAGGATACTATGGATGGAACTCGCGCCGCGCCCTCCAGGTCCTCGATCAAGTTTTTCCAAAGGTAACGTACAAACATTTGTCTCCTGGAATTTGTTTATGCACTAAGGCCCCGCTTGTTTCGTGAAAACAATGAGTGATTTGGAAAAAAATTTCTCAAGAATAATTGCTTATATCGCTTGAAATAATTAGTTTGATGAAAAATTTTTAGGAAAATATATTCCGAATCACTCATTTTTCGCAAAACAAACGGAGCCTAATCCTGTGATGATATAGCACCTCCTGTGATCAAATGTCATTTATCCGATTACTTGTACATTTTGTACTTACTGTGTCCTTGCCGTTGGTTACGATGTGTCTAGCCTGGTAGAGGAAGTGGAAAATTTTTATGGGCATGGATTACTTTGGAGAAAATCTGTGTCTTTGCAAAGGAGTGAAACCTGATGGATGATGCCGTACGTACCTTGACTGTTCTTGTGCATAGTACCAGTATCACCTTTCAAATGGTTCTCATCTGCGGCTATCATTGTGTCTCCAAAGCAATTGAGAATGGTTGTCTTTATAAGGAACTACGTGCATCGAGCGTAGTTATGTTTGGAATTCGAAAGGGGCATGAGTCTGCTTGAGTGAATCTCTTCTCAAAGGATCAGTTACTGAGCTTGCTCATGTAACATTAGACTGCTGGTCAGTAGTTTTCAGAGTTTTGGCTGTAGTATACTCTGTGTTAGTCCTAAAGAATCTAAGCTGTGTCGTTTAAGTACTTGGTAAAGATGTCTTATATATAGCGAACTTAGCTTTTTGAAAAATCTCTTCTGTGTTGCCTAAATCCTGGTATTTGAACAAAGGGTAAGCTCAATGAAGTGCAGTGCTCTGGGATGATCTTATGGGCTTTCTCACATCGTAGTTCTAACTGGTGTGTCCTTCATTTTTTTTTCTAGGATGCAGCAGTACAGCCTTCCCTGATAATAGTTTATTTTGGTGGTAATGATTCAATGGGGCCTCACTCATCTGGCCTTGGCCCACATGTTCCTCTTCATGAATATGTCGAAAACATGAGAACGATTGGAGAGCATCTTAAGGTACGTAATTTGCATCCTGAGATGAAATTGTCATTGTCGAAATTCATTTTGCCCTTGCATTTGATGGGGGCTTGTGGTGACCGCAACAGTGTGGTAGTGCTTTGATGCCAGAACATGCTCTTTTTTTTCTTTATAGTGCAACAGTGAATATAATCGATGAAAAGCCCTTTGGGGATGTATACGTGTTTACTATCTTTGTAAGATTTTGAGAATTATAAACTTGACGGTCCTTTCTGTGAGAAGGCTTGCCAAGCTTCTCCGCTTTCATCGATGAGAGGTCCACTAAGAAAGAAATTCCGGCTTTATTTGATGTGCAGGAAGAAATAATACATTCATAGGCATTTGATCTGAATTCTAGGACTAGCTCTTTGAGGATGTGTATGTTTGTATTGTCTCAGTAAGATCTCAATAATCATACAGTTGACAATTCTATCTGTGAGAAAAGTCGCCAAACTTCTCCACTTTCACAATTAAGATTTTTTGCTCTGCTGAAGGAAAGAATGCTTTCACAAGCATTTGATCCTAGAATTTTTAGTCTCTTCAGTATTCACTGCATTTTAAGAAGCCTTATACTATCCTATCACGTGAATTAGATTCTAATGGCTATTTATATACAGAGTCTTTCAGATTCAACACGAATTATATTTCTTAGCTGCCCACCTGTCAATGAAGACAAAGTTCGTCAAACCTCAAGGTACTCCAATGCATGGACAAATCTCTGGTTTTCTAACTAAATATCAATCATCTAATGGCATCTTTATCTTGAAATACAGTGAGTTTTTCAGTGAGCTAGTACGCACGAATGAGTTGTGTCAAATGTATTCGGAAGCATGCTTAAAGCTGTGCAAGGAGATTGGGGTGCCAGCTGTTGATCTTTTCAATGCAATACGGAGAAGACCTGATTGGCTCAATACATGCTTTACGTATGTCCTGTGATAATATTTACTGTTCTGCATGCGGTCAAGTGTATTTTCCCATCATGTTTACACCGCATGCTATTATTAGGATTAAGCTAAAGTTGCAGTCAGCTCATACTGCTGAAAACACAGCGTGAAATTTGGACCATCTTGGTAAATCATGAGTCCTGATTGTACGGATCATTGGTTTGTGAGGCACGACACTGTCAAATTCAGGCACAATCATCTGTCAACTTCCATCACTTTCTTGTCCAGATTGAAAATTAGATCACATCAATGCGTTGAAAGTGAATGAGTTCTCTATTCTTCTTCACAGGGACGGTGTCCATTTAGCTGCTGAGGGCAGCAAGGTGGTAGTGGAGGAGATACTCAAGGTGCTTAAGGAAGCAGAATGGGAGCCGTCTCTGCATTGGAAGTCAATGCCTACCGAATTTGCAGAGGATTCGCCATATGATCTCGTAGCTGCCGATGGAAAAACAACATTGAATCCATCGGAATGGACATTCCACAGGGCAATCCAGTGGGATTAGGTCGCTGAACAGTCTCATGCATGCTATGCGCGATCCATAGTGACGGGAGAAGTATGATGGCACGAGAAGGAAGGAATTGAGAATAGTATATGTCCAACAGGTATTGTAGGGTACTGCACAGATGAAGTATGTTCCTGATTCTTCACCATATTGTCTTCTTTTCAATAATGCGTCGTCCTGTCATGATTCAACGGCATAAGATCAGATTGTTTTTATTGATTGACCTGAGGTTAGCGGTTACATTAGGCTACTATTAGGAGGAGACATTTTATGTGTTGTGCAAGCAGTCTTGACTGCTGAAGATAGCATACCCGAAGATCCCGGATGTCGCAGTCGGTGTCTCTTCGGTTAGTCTTGAAACTTCCCAATCCTTCTGAAGAAACCAAAGAGTGGCGAACCCGGGTTTCCATCTGCCTAGGCTGATTGAAACATAGGCACTAAGTATCGAAAAAGAAAAGAAACATAGGCATCAAGCGACCTCCATTCGATAAGCTCGACTCGATCTCTATCCTTTTCTCTATATATAATCGCTCGTGAAACGAAATCTGTTCTGGTGTGTTCTTGCGGTGGTACAATCCGTTCCCACCGTCGTCGTGGTGAGAAATGAAATGATTCAGATAAACTGAAGTGAATGAAGGGATGAAATCTGGGTGTGGCCCGGATGTTTTGGAAAAGATAAATCAACAAGCTTTTTGCAAGAGGACGACCGCAAGATGATATGATTCGACGCTAACTAAACTTTTTTCTAGGACACGGTAGGCCTTTGAAATAGCCCTCGTTCTTTCAGGGAAACATTGTGTTTGATTGCGATGACTTCCTCCACGGTCAACGATTTCGATTAGAGAAACTTGAACGGAAATTTTCGTCCAATTGACTTAAACAAGTCGAGATCGTCTAGGTCAATAATAAGGTGAAGTCAACCCCCTAGTCGCCTTATGGCTTAATCCATGTCTACCTTACATGATTTAATCAAATATAATCTATACGTAAATGACGCCGAAACTATTCAACATTCTCATTTCCTTCCTTCTTTTTTTTATCTATTTTTGGAGACCATTAAAACTGTCACCCAAACTCTGGGAAAATCGTCCAAAATCCGTCAGAAAGTCTAAATATATTGTACTTTTACTAATTCGATCATAAATTTACCATAAATTAATTTTTTTATAATAAAAAATCCCAAACTAGTACACATGTAATAAATTTACCTCAAACTAATTTTTTGATTACTGAAAATCCCACCGGTACACTTGTGATAAATTTACTCTTCGTTAAATTAAATTACTACCACAAAAAAATCACAAATTGATAAACATGTAACAAACAAAGAAGAAAAACCCCAAATTGGTACATCAGTCAACTGCTACGTGTCATTAAACTCAGTAATTTAACGGTAACATTTAACGGAAACTGACAGAGAGCAAATTTGTCACGTGTATACCAGTTTTGAGTTTTTTTTGGTAAAAACATATTTAGGATTTGTTAGTTTTTACTCAGATTTTTTTTTGACATAATTGCCCATATCACGGCGCCGGAAATGTCTCGAGCTCGCCGGCCGGCCAACATTTGGCCAAGTCAACTTGCGGAGTCAACTCAGGTTGAGGAGCCCACAGATTAAATCCATATTTCATGAAACGGACCACAGCCTGCTGGTCGTCGTTGCCGTCGCTGTCATTAGAGGTGTCAAAACCAAACCGAAAAACTGAATCAAGATACGAACAGAACCGAAAATTTCGTGCATTTAGGTTCGGTTTCGGTTTCGGTTCGGATCATCAAAATAAACTAATTTTTTTTCGATTTGATTTATTTCGGTTCAGTTCGGATCGGTTCGGATCGAACCGAACTAAAATAAACACGTCGGTTTAGGGCTATTTTTCCCTCTCTCTCCCCTTCTCTCTCCTCTCTCCTCTCTCCTCTCTCTCTTTGCTTAATGAACTTGAAATGAAAACCGATCCGAACCAAACCGAACTAAATCGAGTTTTCGGTTTAGTTCAAGGGGCACCCTCAATGGTTCGGTTCGGTTCGGTTTTTCGAGAAAATCGAACCGAACCGAACCATTTACACCCCTAGCTGTCATCCTCAACAAGATCCGAAGCTTGTCGGAAATAGAGGAGACATCGCTAAGCTCCTCTGTTTCCCTCCCTGGCTTGGCGATAAGATAGTAGTTGTTGAACGGAAGGGACCTTCCGAGCGGAGATGGCAGTCAACTATCGCAGCGAGTCTAGCGGCGGCGGCGGCGGCGGAGGCGGGGGCGGCAGGGGAGAGACGGTGGTCGTGGACTGCGGCCAGCGGAGAAGCTCTTGAGGGTACTGCAGATCTCGCAATGGGTCCAACGTTTCTCGCGGTCCATACGTTCGTTTCTGGTTTCTTTCTTTTGTTTTCTTGTGTTTCTTTACCTGTGTGGTGAGGGAGTGTTTTGGATTGGCTGGAACTGGGAAATTGCTGTGCTTCGGTTTGCTTTTCAGCTTCGTCATCTGTTGAGGTTTCACACGATTGCTGGAATTGCTGATCGCGTTAGTCTTTAGTTCTCAATCTGCTGCTTCATGTGTGAGTGTCAGCTCGCGCTGACAAAGTGACAATTTCTCCCCTTTCGAATCGTTTCTTGTTAATGTCCTCTTCGACTTGGATCGCAGACTTGCGGGCGCAGAGCCTTACCGTGGATGACTATCAAGGTTGGTACAATTCCTCTTTTGAGAGTCTGGGCGCCGCTCTAGCTTGTCGATGTGCATATATCTTCTTGGAACTAGAGAAATTTCGAATGCTTGATCCGTGCGAGAGAAATTGATCCCGTACTCATTCTGTCAACTGTTAAGACATGCATGTGTTGAAGATACTGTTGCCTCGATTGATTTACCTCGATCCTGATTTTGATCCTAATTGATGTTGATCGGTTCATTCATGGAAACTAGAATATTGTGTGTCAGGAAATTGTTTTTTTTTCTTTTATATTGTACATCCTTATTTTCTTTAATAAGTTTAACCTTATGTACTATAAATAGAGCTACAATTGTACAGTATTGTCATAAGAAAGCAATACACAATTTTCAATTCCCAATCGCTTTCTATCCTCTGACATGGTATCGGAGCCACCCTTTTTCAACCTAGCTTCCACATACTGATTCTTTTCGAACTACAAAGCCTCTTCTTTCCTCTTCATTTTTTCTTCACACGCAACCTGTGAAGAACTTTCTGGTTAGAACACATTCACAAAGAAAGAAATAATGCCAAGAAATCAAGCTTCGAAATCAGGAACATCCGATGATTCGGAAGTTCTTTACAACAATCAAGGGTTGGAAAATTTACCCTCGGATCCGCGACCAACCCTGGTGGACGAAAACCAGACCAATGAAGAAGACCAAGAACAGCCCAATGAGAGGCCCTCGGGTTCAATTCAGCTCAACAGTGGGCTTCTTCAGCCCAACCCAGGACAATTTTTTCAGGGAACCTATGTTCAATGGATCCTCGTTCAAGTCCAACCTGCCTAGAATGTTATGGGCCATACGGAGAGAGTCCATGCATAAAATAGTGGGCCAACTATCGGGCCAAGAGGCGGCCCGACATTTGCCACTGAGCCCAACCTGGGATCCTGATTGGGTTGGTTCTAGTCAAATGAAAATGGTTTGGGTTCGGGAATCTTCTCTTACATAGGTACCTTCGGTGGCCGACCAGAGCTGGAAGATCCCCTGTTCATGACTGCCGCTGACGGACCCGAGCTGTAGCTTCCCAAGCTTGCCCCTTTCATTCCGAATCCTCTAATTCTCTATAGTCATTAGATTATTCGCAGACGGAAGATGCTTCTTTCTAAATGTCGGTTTTTATAACATGAATGTGACATAGAAACATACAATCTTAGAAATGTTAAGACACGCAAGTTAGGAAAATACCATCCATCTCATATAGTAATAATACAGGTGATACAAAGGTGAGTTCACGCATAGGGAGATTACAAAACTACTCCAACCCGGCTATCCACTGAAACCCACCAACCATATCGAAAAAAACAACAAAAGTTATCACCCATCACCACAAGACTCTATCTCCAAAAAATGACAGTCGTGTCTACCCAAAAACTATCCTTCGTCCTGCTCCTCGATATCGCCCTCACTCGATATTCCTACTAGCATCGTCATCAGCACTATCCTTGATATGGGAGTGGTCCCATCAATCGTCCTCCAACATGAGCATAAAATAGCAACAAACCCAAAAGAATGGGTCTTACAGGGGACCCGATATCAACAGTCAGGATGAAGATACACTTCACAAACACAATCCCCGGAAAGCCAGGGTCCGCCAACTCATACAAATGGCCCCCAAAATTAATTGGCACTCCGTAGCTAATAGATGTCGAAGTGAGAAGCATCAGAATGGCTAAGCATATGTAAAAAAGTTGTCAACAATAAACAGTGAGCGAAAACTCAGCAAAGTAAATTCTATCACGCCATACTAAACAAATAATATCATGCATCTCAAGAAGGTCAATTAGATAGACAACTAAACCCATCCACAAACCAGCCATAGTATGCATAGACCCCCTTTTTTCGTTTGGTCACTAATCACTAGGCATAAAGATCATCCATCAATGAACAGACATTCACATAAGCACACGTCGCAAGCATTGTATGACATTAATCAAGCTTTAATCACTACTCCAAGACACATGTTTGGTGCGCTCCCCGGCCACACATGGAGGAACATCCCGACTAGTAGGATTCGGTTCGCCCAGTCTGGTCCATTGCAGTATACGTTGGATTACTGAAAGGCCCGCGCGGGCTACGTAGGTCTACTGATCACGGCATCCCGTTCATACTCCCAAGGTATCTAGGGCATGGCTCTTCTTAGGCAGCATGAACCACCGGCCCACAGAATCCCATTTTCCCGATAGGCTCCTCGGGGCATTATCATCCGTAGACCGACGACATCAAGCATCTCTAGTCATACATTCACACGCACAAGCGATCTTTTCATTAATCACATGCATAGCTTGCATAGTTCACAAGGATCTCAGCATTTACCACGCATTCCTCGAACTCCAAAACCAATCATGAGTGTCAATTTTGCCTCATCATATCGATGCCATCAATACCTTATTGGAAAGTTCAGAATGTACAGAGTTTGACCCCAGAAGACACTCAATCGAAATACTAATGTTTTCAAATAGGAAATCATGGAACTTTGAAGTCTGGCAAAACCGGACAGTTTTGCATTGCTTGAGAAATCAGATTCGAAAACATAGTAAATGGACTTAAAAAATTCTAAAATTCGAATATGTTATAAACAAGACATTAACACATATTTTCTATGAAGAACACAATCTCATAATCTTTATGTAACAGCCACTTTCAATAGCTCCAAGTCAGACCAAAACTGGTCCGCCGAAACAGGCAAACCGAACCACGAGGAATGCTCATTTCGCAAAACAAATTCTCTCAAAACACTTTGAAATTTTTATATGTTACAGACATGGATTTATTTAACAAATTTCTTGATGGAATTGTGACCAAATTCGAACTGGAAATTTTTATAAAAATTTGAGAAGACATAAAGGTTGCTGGTTTTACAAGATAAAACAGATCTGATATGGTAAGTAATTGGGTCATCGTATAACCCATTTGAACTCAGGAAAATCTGAAATTTAAGTATGTTATATATCAAGATCTTCTGAACAACTTTGGTGAGATCTGTTTGTAAGATTTGGGCCACAAAAAGTGTTATAAAAATGGAAAACAGAAGGCGTCCAGTAGGTTCGGTTCTGGGAACCGAGGCTGAACTTCAAGAAATCATCTTCAACTTGATATCCACGAGTTCTCAGCCAAGCAAACACAAAACCAATAGTTCAACCAACATGCAACAACCCTTTTTAACTTGGTTTAGCAATCTAGACCCACAAAACTCATCTCCAAAGATCCAAACTAACCTACTTGATAACTACGCAATCAATTATCCTCAATCACAACAACCAGCCATCACATTGTCTAAATCAAGACCCAACTCAACATGCACAAGCTAACATGGTTAGTGTGAAGTGAGGGAGCACACTTACCTTGACGACGAGTGTGGCGGCACGGCGTGCGGTTTTGGCGAAGAGGAAAGGCACGGCACGGCGGTTCCGGACTCACGGGCGGTTGCTACTGGTGACATGAGGGAATGCGGAGACGGAGTGGACAGTGGCCGGTTGGACGGCTTTGGGCGGTGGACGGCTGGCCACGAACTCAAGTGGCGGCGCAGCTTCGGCGGAGAGACGAGCGAGAGAGAGAGAGAGAGAGAGAGAGAGTGAGCTGGTCGAAGGGTGTGAGAGTGAGTGAGCTGGTGGAAACGAGCGGGAGAGAGTGAGTGAGCTGGTGGAAGGGAGTGAGAGAGAGAGGGAGATGCCGGGGGGAAAAAGGGGGAAAAAGAGATAATCAGGTGACCTTTCATCTTCCTTGGATGCATGGGCGCCACTTGGCACATGGGCGTCACTTGGCACGTCTCCTTCGCCAAGTGGTAGAGGGGAAAGAAAAAGAAACAGATAGAGAAAGGAAGAGGAAGAGGCGGCGGTGGTGTTATCCGGCGGTGAGAGAGGGAAAAAAATGAGAGTAACGGCTTGGCAAGGAGATGGGTCGTGCGGATGATGCAACGTCGGACTTAGTTGGTTCAGTGGCAATTGATCTCAAGAATGAAAATTTGCGATTCCAAAACAACAGTGACGACATTGGTGCGGCACTCGAATTTCCAAATTCATTTTTTCTTAATTTCCATCAACGAATGCCCTAGTCCATTAAGGTCCTTCATTCTTTTGGCCATACCAAAGTTCGGGATGTCACACGAGCTCCGTCTGATTTCACAGCAACTTTCGAGATCGGAGAACTACTCCATATGGTCCCAAGAGCTCTAGCAGGCACTCATTACAAAGGACAAAGAGGGATTTATTGATGGCCCCGTCCCTGTTCCGGCCGACGAGTGCCTCGCACGATACTAAAGGAAATGCAACCAGCTCGTTTGGACATGGATCGGCAATTGCCTCACCTCGGTAGTTGCCACTGGACTTCCCCCAGCTGAGGACGCTAAAAATTTTTGGGAAAATATCCAATAAATGTACGAGAAACTCTATAGGGTTAAGATTTTCTTAATAATCCAAGCCCTGTCAGAGCTAAAGCAAGGAAATCAGTCAATTTCCATGGTTTTCAACTAGCTCTTGGCATAGTGGAACGAGTTAAAGATGGCCGAAAAAAAGTTACAAGGGCCGGAGGAAACCCTAGCTCAATATCAAGCAATTAGAGGGAGGGAAAAGTTTACATGCTTCTTATTAATCCTAAATGAGAGCTATTTATCTTTTCGTAGTCATATCCTAGCCATGGAACCGATTCTTTCACTTGGCCAGATCTATCAACTTGCGGTGCAAGAGGAGTTGCAGTGGCTGGCCTCGTTGGTGTATATCAAGGTTGGGGACTAAGTCGTCCTCGCGGCCAAGGTAACGCCGGACCAATGCTTGCTCATAGCAAGGTCCGGCCATGCAGTTTTTAGGAGCTCGAGGGACGGGGGTTCACAAACCCTATATCCAAAGGAAAAAGATGAAGGCCTATATTTATCTCAAATGGATGGGCGTGATTTAATTAGGCCATCCAGTGGCTTAGGACATACGGGATTGACGAATGGCCGTGATCTGATCGCACGATCAGATGGCTCCTATAACATCACAAGATCATATGGTTCAGGCTTCATTCTCGCAGTGCATAGATCGGACGGTGGACACCGCACCACGTTAGCACCTGCGTAGAGGGGATCTAATGGCCAAAATTATTCTAACAAATCACAAAATTCTAATAGAGGGAAAGATAAATTTTGTGATTATTGCAAACGTCTTTACCATACCTGAGAAAATTGTTAGAAATTACATAAACAGCCAGGAGATCGAGAAAATAAAGAAATAGATAATTCAAGTCGTAGCACATGCCAAAGCCCACAAACCTGTCAATGAGGACCAATTCCAATAGATTATGAGAGCTATAAGCCAGCTTGGGACACAGGATAACATGACTAGCTATGCAGGTACTTCTCATTGCTTAAGCTTCATTTCAAAAAAGGCATAAATTATTGATTCAGGTGCTAGTGATCACATAGTCTGCAATGAACATTTCCTTTCTAATATTGAAAAATCATCTCCTCATACCTCAGTGCGTCTTCCCAATGGAGATGACACTAATGTCACAAGAATTGGGGATAATAAGGGCACCTTATATAATGCCAGCATTAATAAAAATACACTTTTATCTCATCAATGTTTAGGCCATAGTGCCTCCTTTCCCAAAGTGTCCTGTATGTCCTCTAGCTAAATAATCACACTTGCCTTTTCCGCAAAGCACTTCACGTGTCAATATAGCTTTTTCTCTCTTGCATATGGACATTTGGAGACCATATCACACTCCACATCGTGATGGATCTCGTTTCTTTCTTACAATTGTGGATGATCATACAAGAACAACTTGGGTTTTTCTAATGCAATTCAAAGCCTAAGTTCTTTCCCATCTTCGAAATTTTGTCACCCTTATTCAAAATCAGTTTCATAAATCTATATAGCATGTCCGCACCGATAATGCCAAAATAAATTTCAATCATGAATGTTCTTCACTATTCACTATCAATTGGCATCCTTCATAAAAGCTCCTGCATATACACTCCTCAACAGAACGGTGTTGTTGAAAGGAAACATCGTCACCTCTTAAAAGTTGCTCGCGCACTTAAATATCAAGCTTCAATTCCGGAAATGTTCTAGGAAGACTATGGTCACAGTAGCATACTTAATCAATTGGATGCCGTCTCAGGTCCTCAATGGAAGAACTCCCTTCGAATTGCTTTTTGGAAAATGTCCAGATATTCGTCACCTTCGTGTCTTTGACTGTTTATGTTATGTATCTATTGTGGGCCCTCAGAACAAATTGGATTCTCATCCTCTTAAATGCATATTCATGGGATATTCTTCCATCAGAAGTGATATTTGGTTTATGACCCTTCCACCGGGCATTTTTTTGTCAGTAGAGATGTTATCTTCCATGAAGATGTTTTCCCTTTCCAGGACAAGTTAACTTCTCATCAAGAGATTAATACGGCAACTTATTAACGCTCATTTTTTACCGAAGAATTTTCCTTATCTCCTCAACCGGTGACAATTCCTTATATATCATCCCCAATGGCATCTCCAGCTTCTAAATATGATGCAGCGTCATCGAGTGCACGCGATACGGCTCCTAATATTTTACAAGACGTCACGATTTCTCGATCACCTACCTTTTCAGGTGATATCTCTCCTGAGTCACATGGAATTATTCCATCCACCACACCAACTCCTAGACGTTCCAGTCACACTCCACGGCCACCCACATGGATAGCAAATTGTATTTGTCCTACCTTGGATTCATCTAGTGCACAATATCCTGTTTCTTTATATGTTAGCTTTGCTCGGCTTTCACCCGAACATATGTGCTACATTAGTAGAATATCTGAAGGACATGAACCATCTTCATATGATGAGGATGCAAAAGACCCTTGTTGGCAACAAGCAATGGCGGATGAATTATGATGAGGATGAATTATGGAAAATAAAACTTGAGAATCGTTCATATGCTCTCTCATTGGAAATCTATTAGCTGCAAGTGGTCTATAAGATCAAATATAAGGCGGATGGCTCCATTGAACTCTATAAGGCAAGACTACTAGCGAAAGGGTTTACACAACAAGAAGGTTTTGATTATACAGAAACCTTTTCTCCAGTAGCGAAGGAAGTCACTGTTGTACCTTCTCTTCTATTACCGCTCTCCGTGATTGGCCCCTTCATCAAATGGATGTTCATAATGCATTTCTTCATGGGGATCTAGAAGAGGAAATCTACATGGACTTTCCATTGGGTTTACGCAGACACGGGGAGAATAGAATATGTCGTCTCCGTAAATCCCTATACGGACTTAAACAAGCTTCTCATCAATGGTATGCCAAATTCACCACTGCACTTACAGTTGCAAAATTCCGGCAATCCAACACGACTAAGCCTTATTCACATGGAGTCAAGATACATCATCAATTTACTTGTTTATATATGTTGATGATATATTTATTATGGGAAATGATGAAAATGCTATCAAGAAATTTAAAGAGTATTTACACTCTACATTTCACATCGAAGATTTGGGACCTCCCAAATACTTTCTTGGGATAGAAATTGCACGATTGTATAAGGGAATTTGCCTCAGTCAATGCAAATTTGTCCTAGAAATCATATCAAAAGCAAGACTATCGGAATCCACGCCAGCTGTTATTCCAATTGAACAAAATGTCAAGTTGACGATAGCTGAGTATGACAAGGGATAATCACCCTTGAATGATGACCCTTTGCTCAGGGATCCTTCTTCTTATCATAAACTTATCGGGAAACTCATATATCTAACCATGACTAGACCCGACATATGCTATGCCGTGTAGATTCTCAATCAATTTTTGCATAATCTGAAACAGTCCCATATGAATGTTGCACTAAAGGTTGTGAAGTACTTGAAGGGATGTCCAAGTTTAGGAATACTACTCTCTTGGGAAAACAACATGGAGATGATAGCGTATAGTGATACAAATTATGCTACTTACCCCATAAAGAAGAAAATCTGTCACATGATTCTGTATCAAATTGGACAACTTGTTATTCTCTTGGAAAAGAAAGAAATAGTCAACTGTTTTCTTGTCATCTGCCGAAGCAGAATATCGAGCAATGGCCAAGACTAGCTGTGAGATAGTTTGGATAAAAGGATTACTCCAAGATCATGGATAAAGGAACCAACCATCCTATTATGTGATAATGATGCTGCACTACCCGGTTTTTCATGAAAGAACAAAACATATTGAAGTTGATTGTCATTTCATCAGAGACAAAATTCAAGATGGAGTAATCAAAACAAAAGGGATAAGAACGATAGAACAGCTCGCGGACATATTCATTAAGCCACTATGTCAGAGGTAACATGCATATCTATTAAGCAAGTTGGGCGTCCTTGATGTGTATAGACCGCCAACTTGAGGGGGAGTGTTGAAGATATTGTTGCCTCGATCAATTAATCTCGATCTTGATATTGATTCTAATTGATGTTGATCGGTTCATTGATGGAAACTAGAATATTGTGTGCTAGGAAATTGTTTTTTTCTTTTATACTGTACATCCTTATTTTCTTTAATTAGTTTAACCCTATGTACTATAAATAGGGCTACAATTGTACAGTATTGTTATAAGAAAGCAATACACAATTTTCAATTTCCAATTGCTTTCTATCCTCTGACAGCATGCATGCATGTTGCCATATGTGCGTATATAACTGCAAGAGCTCAGAGAAACCATGTGGGAGTTATGGCCCATGCTTAAGTTCCGACTTGAGTCGTTTGTGTTTCTATATGTTCCTTTTCCTTTTATTGTTCTTTCAAACGTACCCTGTGGATTTCTCCGCTAGTTTTCCTATTGTGGCAATAATGGGTTGGATAGATGTTATGGTACATTCAATGATTGTGCATTTTTCTTTTGAATGGCAATTCATACTTTGATACTCATCCTGTAGATCTCCTTGATCGAGGATGGAGAAGATGTGGCTCTTTACTTTGCAAGCCAGATGTGAGTAGTACTACGTGTTGGCCTTCTTATACTATCCGCTTAAAAGCAGCAGACTTTACTCCTTCCAAGGAGCACAATCGAGCATACAGACGGATGGAGAGAGAAAAACACTAAAAGTGTCAAAAATTATTTACAGCGCTCACTTTAATACCAAAAAATTTTCACCAGCACACTTAAATGCCAAATCGGAAGAAAAACGATCACTTAAGTGCCAATGTCCAAAAATTTCGGCTAAATAAATCTACATAACATTTTCATTTGACATTTAGTTTTTTAAATATTTTTTTCCTTCTTTTCTTTTTTTCTTCTCTACCTCCGGTGACCAGAGGCCGATCACCAGCCATGGCCAGCCACCTGGCATCGCCCGAACGAGGCCGTCGTCGCTTGCCATAGGCGAGGCTTGGTCGACCCTCACTTGGGCAAGGGCGAACGAGCCCTGGCGAGGCCACGGCGGCCTTGTCGAATCTGGCAAGGGGAGCTCTCGCCAGAGCTTGGCTTCGCCAGATCTGGCGAGGTCGGCCGTCATCGTGGCCACGGCGGCCTCTCAGGGCGTCGCCTTCCCTTTGGCGACTACCGGCCTCGCTGGATCTGGCGAGGGTTGGCCTCGTCTCATCGGGGCTCGCCTTCGCCCAGGCGAGGCGAGGCCAGCCGTCGCCCGAGTGAAAGCGACACCCCGCGAGGCCGCTGTGGCCAGCCTCGCCGGATCTGGTGAGGCTCGGCCTTGCCTTGCTGGATCTGGCAAGGGTCGACCTCGCCTCGCCTGGGCGAGGGCGAGCCCCGGTGAGGGCTCCCCTTGCCAGGCGTCGCCCAAGGGAAGGCGACGCCCAGTGAGGCCGTCGTGGCCTGGGCGATGAGCGGCCTCGCCAGATCTGGCAAGGGGAGCCCTCGCCGGGGCTCGCCCTCGCCCAGGTGAGGTGAGGCCGACCCTCGCCAAATCCAGTGAGGCAAGCCTCGCCCAGGCTAGGGTCGGTCGAGCCTCGCCTATGGTAGCCGATGGTGGCCTCGTTCGGGCGAGGCCAGGCAGTTGGCCGTGGCTAGTGGCCGGCCTCCGGTCACCATCGGTGACTGGAGGTAGAAGAAGAAGAAAGAAAAAAAAAAGAAGGAAAAAAAATCGGAAAAAGTATTTGAAAAATCCAAGTGTACATGCTAAAACTACGTCGTTTTGATGTGTACATGCTAACTAAATTCTCCAGCGAGCCACATCAGCTTCAAAAATTAATAAAAAAATGTCACGTCGGATTTCCAGCCAAACTGATCGGAGTTGATACTTAAGTGATTGTTTTTCAAAATTTTTTGCACTAAAGTGATCCAAAACAAATTTTTGGCACTAAAGTGAGCGCCGTACATAAATTTTGGCACTTCTGCTATTCTTCTCCCGACGGATGAAAAGGTATTACTTTAATAACCTCTCTACATTATGGATTCTATTCATTGGATCGTTGCATCTTCGCATGTGACTTTTTATTGTTCTGTCGTCATTGCATTTTGCAAAATCTATCACCACCCTGTTTTCAAGGCAGCATTCAAGTTTGGAGTCCATTCTTTGTCAATTGATTAGAAGCATTGGTCATCTAAATACTATTTGCCCACTCCGAGGCTAGGCTAGTAGGCATTGGAATGGTATTTCGATGGATAACTCCATGAGTGGAATTTTAGTTTGACGTCACTAAGATTTCCAACCTAGGAGATTTCTCTAAGTGAAAGAGCTTTGTTTTCTTCGCTCCTTGAGAAATTTCTCGGACTTCTTTACTCCACATGAAGCTAATCTTAACAAGTGCAATGGTTGGTAAAATTGTTCAGCTTCTTGTGCATGTCAACCAAATTATACCTTTTAGGTGATGATTTAGCAAAGTTGCATGCTCTGGATATAGTGTACAAGAAATTCTCACCATGGTGACTAGTTTCTAGGTTTTTATATGGTACACTGGACACCGAAGCCAAGTATGAGCTCCTGGAGGATTTAAGTACTTCTAAAGTGGCATGTGATTGTGAATGTCATGGAAGGTCAAGCTTGGCAACAGTTGAACCTTCTGTGGGCAAGGAGGAGGATAAGAATGAGCCAGAACAATTTATGCATTACTTGTCTGATGCAATTGATAAGGCGGTGCATACATGCATTGAAAGTGAGATGTTTCCTGCCAATCTTCAATTACCTAAAGCTTCTGTCATGGGAGTCTTCCCGACCAAAAAGAAGAAGCTAGTCAAAGGATTAGAAAATCTCTTGTATACCAGTATTATTGCTTTCCAATTGGCTGCTGCTTTAAGGCGGGCGCGGCCAGAAAAAAACGATGAAAAGCATTCAGAATTATTGGAAATTCAGCAGAGGACCAGCTGCCTTCTGAGCTGCCACCTCAAACTATTGGAGAAAACTTGGCACAGTCATTGTCTCGGATGGGTGAAACATCTGGCCTCTTGATCCGAGCATGTGACGGACATCTTAACTTTTATTCTATTTCAGAGCACACTTCAGCGGATAAGGCTGGCCAAGAAAAATCTCTCTCTAAAGAATTTTCAACAAGAAGTGGAAACAAGAGAAGATGTTTGGTGAGGTGCTGTAACTGTTGTTCAGGAAAAAGGCGGATGCTTGAGATTCTTCTGAAAAGATCCACTTTTGAGCCTGAAGAACTCGAGCTGTACAGACGATGGCAGTTGAAAGTGCACAATGACGATCCAGACCTTCTCACAGAGAGCGAGTACAGGAGACTTTTGGTTGACACACCATTGGCTTATGTTCCCTCTACCGGTGATGGTTCAGTTCCTCCTTGCGGTTTTGGGTCTTTCCATCAGACATGTTATTGATGGCCGATTAGTCGCGGTTGGTGTGGTGGATATCCTACCGAAATGCTTGTTGAGTAAATATTTATTTTGGAACCCTGACTTTGCCTTTTTATCTTGGGAAAACACCACCAAAAACTCCAAATTATGTCACTTGTGATAAATTTACAATGAACTTTTTTTGTGATAAAAAAATCATAAACTATGTCACTTGTGACACATTTACCTCGCGATACTTTAACCCAAAGACATTTTAGTCTTTTTTTTTCTTTCTTCTCTCTTCCCTCCGCCGGCCATGGCGGAGGGAAGCCGGCGAGGGCGGCCGTCACTGGCGTTGGGGTTGGGCAAGGGCTGCCCGCGTTCGGCGAGAGTCGCCCTCGCCTAGGCGGGCAAAGGCTGCCCTCACCGGATCTGGCGAGGGCGACTCTCGCCTAACGCCGGCGAGGGTCGCCCTCGCTTGGGCAGGCGAGGGCCGCTCTCGCCCAACCCCAACGCTGGCTTCCCTACGCCATGGCCGGCGGATGGAAGAGAAAAAGAAAAAAAAGGAAAAAAAATAGAAAAAGAAAAAAGAGGAAAATGCTCTTTGGCTAAAGTATTATAGGGTAAATGTGTCACAAGTGGCGTAGTTTGGAATTTTTCGTGTCACAAAAAAAAGTTCAGAGTAAATTTATCAGGCATAATTTGGGATTTTTTGTGGTATTTTTTCCTTTTATTTTTGGGAAAATATTCGGCTTTGCAAGAAATATCTTCGGTGAAGGAGAATCAAGTACACTGCCCCGGTCTTCAGGATTATTACCTTGGCTATTACATTCATTCATGCAGCAAGATTAGATATAAAGCAGCGTATCAGCCATATGAGCTTCTATGTCCCCTCCGTTACCGGTACGTCCCTCTGGCAGTTTCTTTCTTCTTTGCATGAAACTTTATTTTTGAGGGTCTTCCAAATGCGAGGAAGTTAACTTTCAAATTCATCATCCCCCCTAGTTGAACGACTTCACACTTAATAGTCATTATGTAAGCTCTTTATGTAAGCTCTTTTATTCTTTTGCATGTGCAATAGTACCGCTGCATATTATCAAAGTTAATGTGCAAGCTAGTTAATGCATATCTCAGGTGGGTTCCCTTCAACGTTGCAAAGCCTCTGCTTGATAGAAGTAAGTATGTTGTCCTGTCCGATTATGAAGACCGAGATGAAGATCCGTTCCTGCCCCAGTTGCTGACCATGTCAGTGAACATCAGCATGACGAAAGTGAGCATAAGGACTTGAATGATCTTTCAGTTGAAGATGGAGAAATGTTTGACCTTGAAGAGGAAGAGTCTGATAGCTCTAATGTGGAACTCTCTGAAACAGAGGATGGTGAAATTGGAAATACTCTAATAAAGTTATGGGGGGTCCCGCCTGAGATACAAGGTATGAATAGTTCATTGGCAACTCTAAATCCCCTTTCTTATTGGTTGGCAAGCTCCTTTTGCTTCTGTTAATTGACGTTCCACTGTTGAATGTCATTCTGCGTTTCCGCTGGCTTTTTGGACAGTTCTTCAGCCAGTGCCCTGCTTTTCTTTAATTCATGCCCCCAATTATTTAGTTGATTTTACCCATCACAGAATAAGACCTAGTGTTTTTTTAACAATTGGAACTCACGCGATTACGTAATCTAGTTAGTGTCTGGAACAGAGATCTGTCTCATGATTTTCCTGTATGTGCACTTGATATACCAGATGACTCGCTGGTCTATTTCTTTCATGAAGGATCTGCAAGGGGCATATGATCTTGATAAGCAGAGATGCTTGGAAGCCCGAGGGCGGAGGTACATGAGGGCGGTCAGTCGAGAGTTGTCTGAGCGAATGGTCTATTTACTTGAGTGATCTATTTTTTCGAGAAAGAACTCATGAAGTGTTATCAGATTGGACAGGTGATGTTAAGCAGCCGCTCATTTGCCGCCTAAATAAAGTTATCTTTTAAGGACTATAAAAAAAGCCCCGACAGTTTCGTCCCATGATCAAATGTCAGCGATTCCCTTAGTCTTGGTAGATGTAAAATGTGAGCGCGTGCTGGTATGCCTTACAATGTTATTCCGTTAAACTTGATGAGTCAGTTGACAAAAGAAGAAGAAGATGATTTCATACAAACGCCAATGAAGAAAATTTTATTATTAGCCCGGGGGACAGCAGTTAAACGACGTGTCGTTTTTGCTTGAAGTGGCTGTTGGGAACTTGGGGAGATATTTGTAGGACTGGAGATATTTCTAGAGAGAGGAGAGAGAGAGAGTGGAGCACTTTTTGTCGACGTGGCAACTCTTTGTCCAATGGAACGCCGCCGTTAGATATTTTCATTTCTGGCGATCTCGCATGATGATCGTATCCGGCCCCCCCAAGAATCCCACGCGCGGCCACGGCGCGTCACCTTCTATTCACTCTGTACCAAAATCCTTCCACCTAATTTTCTCTCTCTCTATATATAAATTTTTAATTTAATTATTTAGAAATACTGTTTTCAGCAGCAACCAAAAAGAGAAAACGGGATTTCGGTAAACAATAAAAAGTCCCGAACCCCTATAATTGCAAGCCACGAAAAAAAGAAAAAACGAAAAAAATGGATGAGAGAAATCCTTTTTTTATGCATATGCATAACTTTTAAAATTCAATGCATTCATAAAAACGTACGTACCAAATTGAAAAGAGATTCGTGTCCAATTTGGTCCGCAAAATAAGGTTAGCCAAGGAAATAGAGAACGGACTACGGATCGTGCGAAATAGCTTTTGCGAAAATTAGGTCCTGAAAAATAAATAGTAATGGACAAAAATGCCTTAAAAATTCACCGATCAAAACAAGAAAAGAAAAAATTCAACTGCAAGGCCGGCGACAAATGAGGGGCGTAAGCAGTGCACGCTCCTTCGCGCGCGTGCATTCAGCCTCGCCGCCCAGCTCACCAAATCCAATAAAAAATAAAAAATCTGAAAATATCAACCGCACGGGAAGAAGAACTGAAGAAGAAGAAGACATGTCCGCCCAAGCTTCGCCGCCGGAGTGACGACCCCGCCGCTCGATTCCTCCTCCCCCGCCTCCGCCGCCTGATCGAGCATGGACGGAGCCGCCGCCGCCGCCGCCGATGGCCAGCACCGCCGCCGCGGCCAGTCCTCCGCCAGGCCCAACCCCTCCACCGTCACCACCGCCACCACCGCCCGCCTCGGCGACTCGCTGAGGGGCTCCCCCGACGAGGCCGACGAGGCCCTCGAGTGCGACCCCGAGGTGTGGCGGATGTTCAACCAGAGCTTCAGGCGGGTGCAGACCGTGCTCGACCGGAACCGCGCCCTGATCCAGCAGGTGAACGAGAACCACCAGTCCAAGAGCGCCGACAACATGGTCAAGAACGTGGCTCTGATCCAGGAGATCAACCAGAACATATCGAAGGTGGTCTCGCTGTACTCCGATCTCTCCTCGGATTTCTCCACCGCTTTCCACGGGCGAGAGGCGAACGGTGCCGACCCTGCGTCCAAAGAAAGCAGCCCCGAATCATGAGCCCTATCGAAACTCTTTCTATTGAATGGAAAATTTCTATTGAATGGAAAATTTTTTTCTGGAGGAATGAAGGTTGGTGCTTAGCTAACGAGACTTTTGAGCGTCTTGGGAATAAAAATCATATTTTGCTTCGTATCTGAGTCCGAGTCGGTCGTTCTGTGTTGGTCCCTCTTGTCTTGTTGTCAGTGATGGAGAGAAACTCTGCTATGCTCATTCTGGGCTGTGTCGTGGGTCTGCTCTGTAACTGCTGTTTCTAGTAATTGTGAACCTGAAATGTGATAAAAATGAATAATAATTTGATGCACACCGAGCTCGGCTTTCTAAGAAGATGCAGGGTTTGATCAGAGTGTATGCGGCAAGGGCGTAGTTTTATTTAGCCTTTTGCAGATAGTTTACTAGGCAATAGAACGATTTGATGTTGGAGGGTTAAATTCTTTTCGAAGTCGGCTCCTTTGCTGTAGATTGAGTTGCCCAGCGATCAAAGGAAGCAGTCTTGTGTTATGTCAATCAGGTTAACATAAGTGTTAGGAACTGATGCAGGATTTGGAGGCTTTAGTTTCAGGCCTCTGGATTTTTAGGTCTCCAGCTCAAGTATGCTGGCAGATTGTTCTGAAATCTCAATATGATTTGATTCCAACCACTTGATAAAGATCTTAAGAATAATACGCATTAGGTGTATGCTTAACCCTAGTACATCCTACAGTGGTGAGTCTGGTGACCCGTCTCTGTTATCTACATGATTAGGTTTTTCTTGGATAGTGGAAGCTGTTTGGAGAGAGCTCTTAGTAGATTCTGTGCTCGTCATGATGACTGACTTGAAGTAATCTGTGGATGGATTTTATCTGTGGATTTTGTGTTTCTTGAGTGGCCCTGCTACAAGTGATTAGCTTTCCTGATATGAAAACCCCCCAATCTCTTTAATAGGTGTTGCGTAATGTTTAGTTGTCTGGGGTAGCTGTATCACTATGTACTGGTTTCTACTACAAGTCAGAAATGCAGATTGCTATGGACTTTGGTTAATTAAAACAATGCTTTCTCTGTTTAGTCCTTAGATCAAGGACGAAGCCAAAACCACATAATTGAAACTAAGAATCTCTAGTCCTCAATCCTCATCATCATATCTTATGGTAATACTCTCCGCTGGAATCTTAACTTGTCTCAGTCCTGGATCCGTTATCAGATCGCATTACGATTCCAGTCTTCAATCAAATGAAACGAAAGCAGGAAATTCATTAGCTATAGTAGCTGCAAACAAAAGTCATGACTATTAGTGTCCTTTACTATCGGGGCAGTTTCTTGAATAGGAGTGGAAAGTGAAAATTGCAGAATCTGTAGCAAATTAGTATAGACTAGGTGTGGACTGCCTTGCATGAGCTATCTCACTGATGATGAAAGTGTCACTAGCATCCTGCAAGTTTATGCTCAAAACACTGTGAAGACATTATGGAGAATGTCATTCCAAATGATAGGAGTAGCAGGTGTTACGTGGAAAAATCATGAAAGGAGGTTGTGTACCGAGCTTCGTTTAAAATATCCTGGTTTTATTTCCATATCTGGCTCTCAGAATGACCTCAATATCTCATCACTTCATAGGTTTGTAGTTGCATGTGGTATAGTTTGGGTAATTACAAATGCATGGGCCATCCATGAGGGAAGTCTTTCTTCTGCTCGGTAATTAATCTCATTCATCTATGGTTGGTAAGACCATGATACCCTCACAATGCCTGTTCAGATATCACCACTTGAGAAGGATGTAGATCAGCACTGAGAAGTCCCTTCACTTAGATAACAAAGTTTTGACATTCCTGCTCCTGGGTGATGCAATGAACATAAGCATATGTGGCGCAGGAGAACTCTCTCTCTCTCTCTCTCTCAATGATGCAGAAGACAAGTAAACAAAATTTGGCTGTGCTTTGGCCATGACACAGACAGAATGTTGCTCAAGTGTGCTCTTTATATAAAGAACTAGTTCTTGGTTTATTTCATATTGGCCATGAGCAAGTTGACGGTTCTTTGGGTTTGGTGACTGAGCCTATGTAATGGGGGTCCAATCAAAAAGTCATTAATTCTTGGGAGGTGGTAGGTCAATGTTAATCCATTTTTGCAAATTGAGATTGTTGACATCAAGAGTGGTACTTAGGGTCATTTTCCCTGTTATTCACCTGCACTATGTATTTAATGCACATGAGATATTTCTTAGTCGATTCTTTGCTGTTGAAGGTCCAGTTGCCTTGGGTTTGCAAATTAGGACGATGATTGACTAGGGTTTGCCATGAACAGATATTCTCCGGCTTCTATCTTTGTTCGTGGGTGTTGATTTCATCAGATTTGCTGGGCAAGAACAGATGGATTGCGCTTTAGGAGCGCTGTAATGACTTTTGCCCAACTTTGATCTGATGTAAAGAGCTCGATCTGTTCTAGCTGTCTTACTTGTATTCATATACTTGCTATGTCACTTAGGTATAAATCTCACATTATGGGATGTAACCGTGTAATTTCTCACATCCGATCTGAACTTAGGGCCTTATCTCCCAATGACGACCCATCGTCATTGCGCTTAAACCCCGATTGTTTGTAGGTGTCTTTACTTGTGATAGCCATTGCTTTGGCGATCAAGTCAATGGACGGAATCTTCGTTTCTTTGTTGGCATAAGGGTGCGTATTTGCACGATCTTCCTTCGCTCTCGTTGAGAACAATATTGTCGCATTTTTAAGTTAATGACAATGGACAGAAAGGGTGTTGTTACTGCAATTTTACTTCTTAAGCGGCTTCCAGCGTGCTGTTCTTTTATGTCCCAAGAAGTTTGAACTTACTTTTCTCTTGAATCTGATGAGTATAATCCTAAACTCTCAATTGGCAAAAGTTGGATTAGTGGCGCAATGTAGCTCTGCTCCACCAACATATTTGCTCGTTCAGTAAACGTTTCTTTCTTCGCGGCTGCTTCTTCAGCTCTTTCGGGTTCGTCTACACTACGGGTTTTTCTTCAATTCAGGATTTTATCCGTGACAGTAATTCGTTTGACGGGATCGTGACACAATGGAAACGAGGTCAACACAAATCTTAAAGAGCGCCAAATCCACAGCAAGAGCCGCAACATCCAGTTTGCGAAAACAGAGGAACTTTTCTCAATTTACAAATCAAGTAATGGTCACAGAACTATACAAAACCACTCTCGATGTACTGGAACATTTTAGGTTTACCAGAAGTCTTTTGTTTTGTCTTTCACTTTCAGAGAGATTGTTTCCCGTTCGAATATTGCTTTCACTCGTTGCAAATATCGTGCTGTCGGCATCAGTTTTTACCCGTTCATTCGGCTGGGATTTATTAATAAAATGAAATTCTCCAAAAATGACTCTTCTCATTTGGACAATGGATTGAAGATTTTTCATTAATACAAAGGAGAAATACATCATTTGCTTTCCAGTTTTCAGAAAAAAAAAATTTCCGTTTTCTAGATTTCATTCGGCTATATTTAATCTAACTTCCAATTCAGACTCAGAGCAGTTCTCTGTATTCCTGGCCTCTATGATCTTATCCAAGCTCTTTCAAGCATGCCCCAATATCCAATGAACAAGATTGCCTCGCGTTTTCTTCACCATAAAGAAACTTCATACGCATCAAAGCAGTACATGATGCCTGAGCCTACATTCATGTGCAATCTGGAGCGAAGTGCTCATAGAGCCAATTCTCTGCTGTCTGAAATGACGATTGTACTTTTGGGTTGGCCGCTCTGTCTCCCTTCAGCCTCAATCTTGCGGACAACATCCATTCCAGACAGCACCTTTCCAAACACAACATGGTGGCCATCCAACCTACAAGAGATTGCAAGGAGTTCAAATCCTTGAGTTAGTTTCCGATCAACCTAACAACTCAAAAGATTACCAAAAGAACTCAGATTAACTAGATTATGACAATAATCCATGATAAAGTTGCCTAGGTGTTAGTAGGCATACGCACATTTTTTCCCCACAAGGACTTGAGATTAAGCTAACAATAGCCTCAAACTCATTCAAATCATGGTAACATCTCCCACAGTAACAGCAATGAGCTGAATGTCCCACGAATTAGGTGACGATGTTGCTTATCAAAGAAATGAGTAAAGGAAGATAGTCAATTACCAACTAGTTGTCACAGTGGTAATGAAAAATTGTGACCCATTCGTGTCTGGCCCAGCATTTGCCATCGAAAGGCGCCCTGTTACATAATAGATAATTAAACATTTACATGTTCTTATTCATGGGTCGCAGCACAAGAAGTTAACTTCAGGGTTACTACAAACTTTTTCACAATTCTTTGGAAAGCACTAGGAAGTCCAATTATGCAAATACCTGCATCTGTATGCTTCAATTTGAAGTTTTCATCAGAAAATTTGTTCCCGTAGATCGACTCTCCCCCTCTCCCGTCTCCAAGAGTGAAGTCACCACCCTGGATCATAAAGCTAGGAATGATCCTGTGGAATCGGCTCCCTTTGTAATGCAGGGGCTTCCCACTCTTTCCGATTCCTTTCTCCCCTGCAATAAGACTGATAATAATCTAGGAAAGACACCCTGACATGTTTAGGCAGGAAGTAACAATTTAGGGATACCTCTCTCTTCTCTACACATGAATGATTCTTTCTTATTATTAGTTTGTAGAGAAATCATTCAGCAAAAAGCCGATTGCTCTTCCTTCAACTTGGTCATGAGTGTTCAGGGGTTTAAAGGAAATTCAAAAAGGAAGTAGATGTCACTAGGCTACCCGTGCAAAGAGCTCGGAAGTTATCTGCACAACAAAGATGTAGAGCAAGCGAGAAAAATAAGAAATAAGATTTCGACATATAATTCGTGACATTGTGAAGCATAGTGCATATAGGTTCTTACCAACTGTTTTGGGGACGGTTTTGCCAAAGAGACCCATGACAATTCGACCTGGAAGCATACAAACCATAATGAAATAAGATCCTTCTACCAAAGAGATTCGAAATATAATTTTAGCAGCAAAAGATGGATTCATATAAAATCAGGCTCTTAATCATTCTGAAGGGCATGAAGAGCATGGCACATCAGACGGGTGCAAATTCTTAAAAAAAAACAAGAGATATAACGAATAATCATAACAACCAGAAAGCGCTCATTGCCAAACCCAACTTTCCAGAAGGAAAAAAGCTAGCTCACCAAAGATTTGACTAACTCGAGGATGATAACTACACCCAGGAGAAGATTTGCATGCACAAAAAGACGGGTGTGAATCCTTAATTAAAAGCGAGGGATATAATGACCGATCATAACTAACAAAGAAGCACATTGCCAAATCCAGCATCCCCAAAAAGGAAAAGAAACCGGCTCGCCAAAGATTTGACTAACTCAAGGAAAATAACCACACCGAGGAAAAGATTTCTATGCAAGGATGTCTATCGCAATCATATTCAATCGGTTCTTACTTCTTACTGACTTCTGTGCATAGAAAGGAGAAAGTTCATACACAAAATTCTAGCTCAATTACTTCTACCGCGACGATGATACGTGCTATTTAATTCAGCGCAGTATTCAAAGAATCTGTTCAGCTATGAGCTTAAATTGTACAGAGTGCATACCCACTGGTTTTCCTCCAATCTCAACATCGAAATAAACCTTGTGAGTCACCTCTTCCAAATCGTCTGGCTCCTTCTTTACCTGCAAAACATGAACAACATCATCATTAATTCTCTCTCGCACTCAGTCAGTAGCCACCCGAAAACGAAAAAAAAAAGCACGAAATTATCATATCTCTCGACAAAATGGGATCAATAACGATCTACTTAGGCGCAAGGAATTACCGCACCAACTTTGCGACGAACAAGTTTCGGATCAGACGAAGCTCCGGCGTCGCTCAATCGGTTCTATACGCACAAACAAACGAGTCAAGAAGTTTCAGAACTATCCGGAGGAGGAAGAGGGGGGGAGATTCGGGTCGAGGTCGAGGTCGGGCTTGTTGAACCACCTGGATGAGAGCAAGGGTTCCGAACAAGACCAAGATCCACGCCATCGTGATCGTGACCCATCTCGTCCTCGTCGCCATGGCCATTTCCAGATTTCGCTCCCCTCCTCCTCCTCCTCCGCGCTCGAATTTCCCGCCTTTTCCCCGGGAATTCGTCGAAACTCGCGGCGAAGGAGAGCGCGGGCTTCGTGGGTGTTCGTGGGTCAACCCTCTCGTCTCTGCGCTTGACGATGGTCAACGGTCGGCCATGAGCGAAGCTCGAGCTCTTCGATCAGGCTTTGCTTTCCTCTTCCTTTTTTCACCGCGTACTGTTTGGTTGGGTAGCGTGTCTTCGTCTTCCGACAAGGAACGGCGAACGACCGACGTATCGGGCCGGGCCGACCAGGCCCACGGCCCATTGTACCCGTCTTTAACCATGTCGTGCCAGGCCCGGCCCATTCATGTGGTGTGGGGGCAATCCTGTTGGCCCGTCTCATGTCGTGCTGCTGCTCGTACCTTCAACAATTAACGGTGTTAACCGAACCGAACCGTTTATACCCATTATTAACACCTCGGCTCTACTTTCATTACCACCGTAGCAGCGATAACGGGGACAAGCTCACTTGAAATGAGCTGTAGTTTATGGCTCACATTGATCGTTCTGCTGCGGACGGCGGACCCGCTATTTCTATGGTAACTAAACACGTCAAATGAGTGAGTCGGATCTGATAAAAAATAGTCATACCCAAATCGATCCATTTAACTCGTTCTATCCCATTTTCATGCCATTACAGATTTAGTGATCCATATCTAACCCAACACATATTCGACCCATACTCAACCAACCAAAATACTTTCACATTTAATAAAATTTAAGAAAACTCATACCCAAACTAAAGTGAGAGTACAGAGTGAGCAAGCTTGAAATCGAGTGAGAGCAAGAAAAAGTCACAAAGAGATAGGTTGGTTTTAAGTTATGAGTCAATTTAACACTTACATTATTTTGAGTCTCGCCATTCTAAAAATATTTATGACCCATTGATTAATTATAACCAACACATATAACAACCCAACCTATCTAATATGGATCAAGAAATGGATCTATGACTTATTTTAATAAGTTTCATGGCAAAATCCGGATCGCCACTGAGATGGCGTGTCCAATTTACTCCTAGCTTGTTCAACGTGGCCTGTATAAGCAAATATGAAAACGGTTATTATAATAATTGCATAGAAACGAAATCTAAGTCCGGCGTTCTTGACGTTCAGACTCGGTCTAGATATTTACTCCACCATATGTACTTAAATTATTGTAATCATCTAGATCTTGCCCTGGCTGGCGTGCTACGCATTCCAACGTGTACGTATCCAGAGCCAGATTCATCTTCACCACATAGCTACTGTCCCAGTTACATCGACGGGGAATAATGTGCAATTATAGTATTCATTATTATTCTATCGATCTAATTTAAATTGAAACAAATCGAAAATGTTGATGACATGTGCAAATGGTTAAGGGAACGTTTGGTAACCGGCCAAATAGTAATTATTTATAGCCTTTTGTTCCTAGAATCAGTTTTGGAATAGAAATCCGTTTGATAAATTTTTGTTTCTGGGCATAAATTTACAAAATTTTGTTCCCAAGATAAGCTTTGAAACATAATCAAAAAGCAAAAAAAAATATTTTTTTATTCTAGGAACAGAAATCATAGATGGAAAAGAATTTTTTTTTCTTCTTCTTCAACTAATGACCGACCATAGGCCAGGGCCAGCGAGGGCGAGGGCTAGACCCTTGCCACTTGGGCAAGGGTTGCCCTCGCCGGATTTGGCGTGGGGGACCCTTGTTGCCGCCCTCGCCGGCCTTGGCCTATGGCTGATCGTTGGTGCTAGCGACCTGGCCATGGCCAAGGAATGGGAAGAAGAAAAAAAAAAGGAAAGAAATATTAAAAATTTTAAAATATTATTAATAAAAAGAAATTTTGTACAGTTATCAAATGTATTTATGTTCTTTTTATATTCAAAAAATAAAAATTTTGGGTAATTACCAAGCATTTTCAAATGTTTAAAAATTGTTCTCAAACACATAATTAAAAAGAATCATTTTTGAACATAAATTGTTATCGGGAACAAAATAGTTATTAAATGCACCCTAAGACTTTTTGGAATAAAAAGAATAGAAAGAAGGGTTAATACCACAAAAAACCCAAAACTGGTATACAAGTGATAATTTTACTCCGAATTAATTTTTTCACTATAAAAAACTTCAAATTGGTACACATGCGATAAATTTACCCTGAATTATTTTTTTTACCACAAAAAACTCCACATTAGTACACTTGTGACAATTTTACTCTGAACTAATTTTTTTACCACAAAAAAACCTTAAATTGACACACCCGTGATAATTTTACCAAAAACTAATTTTTTGACCACTAAAAACTCAAAACTAGTGTATTTATGATAAATTTACCCTCCATTAGTATCAGTTAAATTGGATTAATATCACGAAAAATCATAAATTGGTAAACTTATGATAAGCAAGGGGTAAAACCCCAAATTGGTATACCCGCCAATTACTATATGTTATCAAACTTAGCAATTTGACAGTAAAATTTAACGAAAACTAACGGAGAGTAAATTTGTCATAGGTGTATCGATTTGGGGTTTTTTGTGGTTAAAAAATTAGTTCAGTGTAAAATTGTCACAAATATTCTAGTGTAGAATTTTTGGTGGTCAAAAAAATAATTTGGGATAAAATTACCACAGTTATATCAGTTTGGAATTTTTTGTGGTAAAAAAATAGTCTGGGTAAATTTATTATAGATATATTAATTTGAGGTTTTTTGTGATAATAACCCTAAAAAAAATGACCAAGGCTTGTCGATGATGGTCCAAATGTGCATAGCATTCCATGTTCTCAAATCTGGGTTTGTAAACTTTGTATCTCATGAACCGTGGCCTCTTCACCAATTTGAAAATGCAACCTCGCGTATCTCGCTCAATGATTGAGGTTGGAACTCGTACGTGAATGATTAATCTTGTGAGATCGTTTCGGTTCTGCTTTACACCGCGAGCAGAAACTTTCGTGCTTGATCGACCCATCAAGCTTCTTACGTGGCAATATGCTAGTGCAAAAAACAAACGATCGAACATTGAAATAAACAGGATGACAAGATGAATAAAATTGGATTTGCTTGGTTCAGTCCGTGGGACCTATTTCATTGGAAGCGCAATTACATTCAAAGCCGATTCCGTGAACTTCTCTAGGACCAGTTCCAAGGCCTTTCGGTTTCCGGATAGAATCGGTTTCGAAACTTCTTTTCGGAAAAAAAATAAAATACTTTTGCATCCAACGAGGCTTGAACAATCATCTTCAATGCGAATAAATAACACGATCACTAGACCAGCACATGCTTTTCTAAATAAATGGTTTAACTTTTATACCCTATTATAACAAATGTCATTTTTACACAAACAGAAAAAAAAAATGCAATCCAATTCACGATTCTACTTAGGAACTATAGTTTCAAATTTCGGAAACGGGAGTCACAAGATTGATTCCATGTTTTAGGTCCTGTAACGGCTCATCCAAAATCCGATTATCCCTAATTCAAGTTAGAAAACTTACTTGAATTGAGTTTCTTTTTGCGGTTTAAATTCGAGATATAATATGTCGGTTTGGTCAATGGAGTTGATCGGAGGTATGTCCTCAGCGTCCACGCAATTAGTCGTCGCTTACCGACACACGTACAACTTTCAGCGGCTACTTTTTCTTTTTCCGGGTAGGAAAGAGTTGCCTTTTCTTTCCACTTTAATTTATGATAAAGCGGGAAGGACTTTTTCTTGTTTTTCTTCTCTTTTTATTTTTTATTTTTTTTAATTTTTGATTCACGGCATTCTTTACAGCTTCTTTTTTTTTTGTTTAATAATTATTTGCTGCATCCGCCCGCTCTGTATTTTAATAATACAAACCAGATGCATATTCGGGGTACAATACGTTGAAAAGACGTGCAACGCACCTCATAAAATAACGTTGAAATTTCGTGCCAGCAAAAGAAAAAAAGTGTAACGCATGAACTAATTTCTACATGGCGGTCAACAATAACAGGACACATGACACAAACGATTTTTAAACTTTGGTCTAATATACAATACGATCCTTGAAATTCAGTTCCATATATAATGTGGTTCATGAACTTTAACCAAACGTGCAATATCATCCTTGAAATTTTAATTTATTCAATATAATCTCAGAATATTTGGTAAATATTCAATTGAGTCCATGAACTACATGAAAATGTTTGATGTTGTTAGTTAATAAAATAACAGCATTGAACCGTTGATGGACTAAATTAAACGTGTATTAAAATTTTAAAAATTAAATTATATATTAAATTAAAGATTCAAGGATCGTATTAAATAAATTAAAATGTCATGGCCGCGTTATTAGTTGGGTAAAAGTTTCGGGGAGCATTTATTCAACTGTCTCATAATGTAACCAAACAAAACATTGAAGTGCCGTTTTAATGGGAGAGAGAACGTAAAGGGGAAACTTCGCGGCTAACGTCGGACACGTCGAAAGTCCAACAATTCTCGGCGACAAATACTCCTCGAACGTAGGCCTCGTCGCCCTTCTTCTTCTTCTTCTTCTTGCTCCTCCAGTCCCCTGCAACCTCTCCCTCTCTCTCCTCCAATCTCTGCGAAGAAAGGACGGAGGGGAAAGGAACGGAGGAGCAGATCGATCGGGGGCACGATGGCGTCGTCGCACGGGAGCTACAACTACAAGATGTTCAAGTACTTCAACCGGAAGTTCAAGATCACCGAGATCGAGCCGCCCCAGGACGTCAAGGAGGCCTTCCACAGGTTCTCCGGCGGCGGGCCCCACATGGGCCCGGACCAGCTGCGGCGCTTCATGGTGGAGCACCAGGGCGAGCCGGGCGGGGGCGGCGACGCCGAGGCGGCGTCGGAGGCGGACCGCGTGGTGGAGCAGGTCCTCCACGCCAAGTTCCAGCTGGTCCCCGACCGCAAGCAGGGCCTCACGCTCGATGATTTCTTCCAATACCTGTTGCGCGACGATCTCAATGGGCCCATCTCGTGCCAGGTCAGTGGTCATTCCCCCCTCTCTCTCTCTCTCTCTCTCTCTCTCTCTCTCTCTCTTTCTGATGGTTGAAATGTCAAATGCTCTGTTCTTCCGTTTGGTAAACGAGGAAAATCCAAAGCAGGGGACTGTGACGTTTGATCTCTTTCTCCTCGTAAAGTTTGGTGATAGATACTGTAGGACGAGGATGATGACGATAACGAGAACGTGGCAAGTGATTTTTGTTTTTGCCCACCCTTGACCTAGTAAGATTAGCAGAAATGGTTTCTTTGACGTTTTCTTTTCCCCCCTTTGAACACGTTTCAGCCATCGAATCCCATTCCACTGGTAGCATTGCCGTTGCTTTTTTCTCTACTAGCATAAGTTCGATGCACTCCGGGTCGAAGAAAATCCTTCTGCAAGCGGTCTTTTCCGAACATGTCTCATGTACATCGTCGAATTAAGTGACTAGTTACATGTACCCAGATCTCGATCACGAGCTCGCTTGCTTTGACCGGTGGTGCTGCTCATGCCATGTAGGAAACGTAGAAAATGTTGGGTTCCCTGGTCATTATTGGTTTGTGCTTCAGGAAGAATAATCGCCGCGTCTCGATTTGATGTGCATCCGATGCCACTGAGGTCTACATCACAATGTGATGGTGCGGGAACTAATCTTGCAGGTGGCTACGTGTGCCAAAATACTAGACATAACATGCAATGCTTATTGTTATATTGATGCAGAGCTTGACATTTGAAGCGAGTACGATTTGAAATGAACCTTTGAACAATGTATCTAGACTGCATTTTAGTCCTTGACGAGGGTGACATCTCGAATGGCAGGTACACCATGATATGACTGCACCCTTGTCACATTATTTCATATATACAGGGCACAATTCCTACCTCACTGGGAACCAGTTGAGCAGCGACTGCAGCGATGCTCCTATTATACGAGCTTTGCAGAGAGGCGTGAGAGTGATTGAACTCGACATGTGGCCCAACTCAGACAAAGACGACATCCTTATTCTTCACGGGAGGTACAAAAGCTTAGTCCTTTTTCCCGTTCCTCGTGCAGCCTAGTCCTCACTCCTGTTGAAGTTATAATTAGTGTCAGTATGTTGAGCTTGTCTAGATTGACCGAGAGTTAGTTCATGACTACGAACTTCTCCGATAAATCAATGGCTTTGCATTGGTTTGAACTGATTAAGGTCGAAGGATGATATTCTAAACCTTTTCATATTGGATTGCAGGACGCTAACGAGTCCTGTCACACTTGACAAATGTTTGAAGTCCATAAAAGAGTATGCCTTTGTTAAATCGCCGTACCCGGTTATAATCACTTTAGAAGACCATCTTACGTCGGAACTCCAGGCGAAAGTTGCAGAGGTTGTATACCATTTCTTTTTCTTTCATAGTTTTTTTTAGCATTCATTTCTGTTGTTGGTCATCCATTTATGGCCTCAGATAGTTTTGTAATGCAGATGGTCACTCGAATATTCGGGGATACATTGTACTACCCAACAGCAGAATTCTTAGCAGAATTCCCTTCACCAGAGTCGCTTAAGAAGCGGATCATCATTTCGACCAAACCACCGAAAGAGTTTCTTGAATCTAAAAGCTCAAAGGATAAGTCTTCGTTTTCACCGACTGGTTCACATTCATCAGAAGACGAAGCTAGGGGGAAGGAAACGCCTGACTCTACATCTGAGTTTGATTGCGATTACAGGGTAAGATGTGGCATCGTAATTTGTCATTTTCCTAAAATTGAGATTTTTTGTTTTGTCCTTAGAGAACTTGAAATACATCACAGAGCGAGAGCGATCAAGATTGTGAAGACACCAATGCCAGCCAGACACCCGAATACAGACGCCTAATCACAATACACGCGGGGAAACCAAAGGGTGGCTTGAAGGAGGCGTTACGAGTTTTAGAAGATAAAGTCAGGCGTCTAAGTTTGAGCGAACAGGAACTCGAGAAAGCTACTTCATCTCATGGCACTGATTTGGTGAGGTACTTGTCGAAAAGAACCCATATCGTGGATTCGCAAGTTGTTTTGGTGCTCCTAGTTTTCGCTCCTTTCGTTTATTTTTTGTCCTTGGTTGCTGCTGTTCATGTCAGGTTTAGTCAAAGGAACATTTTAAGAGTGTATCCCAAAGGAACAAGAGTCACTTCCTCAAATTACAATCCCCATCTCGGTTGGATGCATGGCGCTCAAATGGTCGCATTTAATATGCAGGTTCATTCCCTTTTCTTTCCGTTTCCACAAATTGAGGTTGGCATGAATCAGAATTTCTAGATTGAGCTCTATGACCGGACATTGTTTCTGCTCATATCAATCTACGTAGCAAAGGACTTCTCTTAGGTTGTTGGTATCCATTATCAAGTACTCAGTAGTTCTATTGCTCGGTTTTTCTTGATTGAGGTGCTTTCGATTAGGCAGAAAACCCAACATTTACATGTGAATCCAGTTGCAAATACACGGAAATGTTAAGAAACAGTTTTTATCTGATATAGTCCAAATCTGAATCTCTCTCCTCTTCAAGCAGATTCTTTTGTAAGTACTGTTTGATACACAATGATGTGTCCCGAGCCTCTTTTGAGCTTACTTGAGCTTTCACGTGGCAGGGATACGGGAAATCGCTCTGGAAGATGCACGGGATGTTTAGAGCCAACGGAGGGTGTGGTTATGTGAAAAAGCCAGAGTTTCTGATGCGGCAGGGTCCTAACAAGGAAGTACACGATCCTAAAAGAGAGCACATTGTAAAGAAGACATTGAAGGTTCGGGACACATCCTAATATACCAAATAATTTGGTCTTATATTGTTGGATTATCCTAAAATTGTGTTTGGAGGATCAGGTCAGAGTATATATGGGGGACGGATGGCACCTGGAATTTAGCCCGACACACTTTGACACTTTTTCACCTCCAGACTTCTACACGAAGGTTAGAAGAAATTTTGCAGAGATCCGATAAAAATTCCCAATGTTAGGTAGTCCAAGGCCGAAAAGTTTCGGCTTCCTTTGGTAACTTTTATTCGGGTTCGGACTGACAAAAATTCAGAACTGAACTTATCCTTTTATATTTCTGAAGAGTCAGATGGAAAAAAGAAACTGAACCAAACTAAACTGTCAAGTATCTCCTTGATTAACCTGAAGCCACTGATTTCTTTCCATTTCAGGTGCACATTGTCGGAGTGCCAGCCGATAATGCCAAGAAGAAGACGAGGATCATTGAAGACGACTGGTTTCCTGTTTGGGACGAAGAGTTCGAATTCCCGCTGGGCGTCCCGGAGCTGGCCTTGCTTCGGATCGAAGTAAGAGAGTACGACAGGTCCGAGAAGGACGATTTCGGCGGGCAGACGTGTCTTCCCATATCGGAGCTAAAAACCGGAATCCGCGCTGTCCCGTTGTACGATAAGAAGGGAGAGAAGTACAAATCCGTGAAGCTTCTGATGCGATTTCAATTTGTATGATTAGATAAGCAGAAACCTATTTCATCTCATTATGGGCTAGATTATGTCGGATTTGCGTTGTTCTGCAGATGAAGAAGCTGTTGTGTAGAGATTTCTCATCCGCAGTTGCAATGAATGACAATGACTTATCATGTCATAGAGAAAGTTGCGAATGACGCCTGTTCATTCTGCATGTTCAGCTTCATTTTGGAGTTGGTGGATGGTTCCAAAATGGTGACTTGTCTCTTGACCTTGCAAAAACAATGTCCTCGATGGTCATGTGGTTATTTTTCATGGCATTGGTGCAAAAGTCAGTTTTTCCTCCTTTTTCCTTCTTTTTCGGGAATCCTCTTCTTTCTCTGGTGGCCCAGATTTAGCAGTCACTCTCTCCCGGGACCTTATTGTCGCGGACAGTGAGAAAGATGCTTGCTTCTGCTGTCCCTTTTCTGTGTCCTATCTGAATCGCATTTCACGTGTCTTCTTCAGCAACCGGTTTATGACTGGCTGGGCTTGGTTGATCCATGTTTCGGCCGACGGTGGTCATTTGTTCACAGTTATTTGAGACTGAATGTAACGCCATCGTTTTCTTCATCTGCTTTTTCCTCCAAACAGTAATTTTCTTCGGTGGATCTTCTTTTGGACTTGCACCCGCAATCATCGTATTCTTTTGGGCCCGAGAAACAGCAATACAAATTGATTGCTGGTACTGCATGAAAAGCACTAAGCAGCTCTTGTCCTGTTATGGTGGAAATATGGTGTAGCATTAATTGCCAGTTGTTTAGATGTCCGTCCATTGAAAGGTAATCAGAGGCAATGTGTGGAGCACGTTGGGATTGCTCCTTCCAAAGGCGACTTGAGCCTGACATCGTCGTCATCATGTAGGCCTGCGTATATCTCATTCTCACTCGAAGATCGAGTATAAAAATTGATCAGAAAATTACACACTTCTGGATTTAAACGACTGAATAAACGACAAATAGGGATAGCCAATCGCTATGCGGCAACTCCAAAGTTGCCACTAAAGCTCCATTCGTTTTGTGAAAAATACTATGTTTCTGAAAAATATTTTCCACGAAAGCGTTTTCCTAGAAAATGGCACAATTTTTTGATGCTCGGCTAAAATATAAAAAAATCTTGGAAAATATTTTCTGTTGTTTGGTATGAAAAAGATTTTCCTCTTTATACTACTTTTAATAATTTTTTTAATTTTTAAAAATATTTTAATTTTCTTTTTTTCTTCTTTTTTTTTTTCCTTCTTCTTTCACGACCAGCCACGGCGGTGGCCAGTGACTAGCTACAAGCGAGCTCAAGCCTCGCCGAGGCTCAATCTTGCCAGATTTGGACGAGATCGAGCTCGCTCGAGGTCGCCAGAGCCTCGCCAACGTTTGGTGACCTCAGGCGAGGCTTGAGCCTCGCCTAGGTAGCCGAATCTAGTGAGGCTCGAGCTAGCCAGCTTGAGCCTCACTGCCCTGTGGCGAGGCTCGAGCTCGCTTGTGGCCAGTCACCAGCCATCGCCACGGCCAGCAATCGGCCAAGGAAGAAGAAGAAGGAAAAGAAAAAACTAAAATAAAATAAAAAAAGATTATTAAAAATAATAAATTTTAGAATTTTAAAAAAGAAGATAAAAATAATTATAATGAATGATGAAAGAATTAGGGGGAAAGAGGAAGATATTTTCCTTACTTTTGAAGGTGTTTTGTCCATTGAGGGAAAATATTTTCCATAACTAGTTTATTCTCCATGAAACGAACGGAGCCTAAAGGGAGATTGTTTTGTCCTTTGGGTTATGTTGAATTTTTTAGTCGAGCGCTGTTTATTCTTATAATCTGATTCCAAAAATTTTTAGAAAAACCAACTTAACTTCTTAAGAATACTCATAGTAGAATAATGGAAGATAGATCAATCAAAAGCGTTGGAAAGTCAGATATCACGCGGCCTATTATCACGACTAAGATGGGGATGAAGGTGATTGGGTTTTTGTTGGATATTATCTCTTTCTTAAAATGACTCGATAATAATTAAGTATAGATAGTAGAATTGAGTTTCGTAGGTACTCTTAAAAATAACCTATTATGTGTTTCTTGATTTTTTTGTTTAGTTCCCTTTTACAGTCATATGTGGTCATAGTTTTTGTAGATAGTGTTAGGTTTTTCCTTAACCTGTTCATCCATTTTGTTTTTCCTTTTTGAGCATGTGAAGTTTCATTTACCCAAGAATTACATTGAATTTCAGTTCCATAAACATTACAATGGTCAAGATAATTATTGTACTTCTCTCATCCTTTGTCATGGGCTGCCATGAGGCCATACGATCAACTTTATAAAAGAAGAAGAAAATGCCACCTTATGCATGGACAGAGCTTAACACCTCTCTCGAATAAACTACAAAAAGCAAAACATATCCTCCTCGCATCAGCTTTTGTGCAAGAAGCCTCTTCTTCTCGGATCACAATTACCTTTTCCCTCTTCAGGAATCACTCTCAAAGATTAAAAGTCGACCAATCCCCAAGTATCAAGCCATAACATGCAAGCATCCCTTTATTAGTTGGCCCCAACAAGAAACAACCGACAAAGAAATGGGTCAACTCAAAAGATCATATCATTATCATTTCCCCCCTCGAGAAAGAGAGAGAAGAGGATCAAGCTCCTTGTTCTTGTTTCCTTTCTTCTTCTTCGTCTTCTCGGATTATCGACAGAAGATCATATTTTGCTGCAAAACGCATGTCAAAACAGACCTACCGAGTGTGCTTCTGCTTCCGCAGGAGGTTCAAGCTCCATGTGGCGGAAGCGCCAGACGAGATCAAGAGCCTGTTTGTGCGATACTCAGAGAATGGGACCATGACTGTCGATCATCTCCACAGGTTCTTGACCGAAGTTCAGAAGGAAGAGAGAGCCACGAGAGAGGACGCACAGGCCATAGTGGACAGCCTACGTGAGCTCAAGCATCTTAACATACTTCACAGGAAGGGCCTCAGCTTTGAAGCCTTTTTCAGATACCTGTTTGGTGATATCAACCCTCCTCTCTCTCCAAATCAAGGGGTAATCAAAAATGTTTTTCCGGACCTATGAAAATCTATATTTGATCTAAAGATCCAAATATGATGCTACATGAATATCCATCACTTAATATTCTTTGTTGTTTGGATGAGATCCTTGCACCGTCTGAACACTTTTCCACTCTCTTTTCTTCTCTTTCTTCTTGGGTCTTTAGACACATGAAATTTAGCTTGATTGAGATGGTTAGAACTTGATGATATGAGTGCTTTTAATAAGAAACGAGGATTTATATCTCTAAAAACATATTCCAATCAGTGTGAATCTTCTGGGGATGCTAAGTTAGAAAAGTCAATGAGAATGGGTTTTTCCTTTCCATTTATTGTAACCTTCCAAAAGAATGAGAAAAAGGGTCTGCGGTACAGTTAACCCTGTATTTGTTGGCTTTTTCCTATTATTAAAAGAGAATGGGTACAGTACACATTATTAATAGTTTTCGTTGAAGATGCTCAAACTCAAAGTCCTCATAGAAGCTCAGTACTCTCCTTTCATTACATTCAAATCAAGGCACGTCCTGAAGAAAAACGAAATGAACTCAGTTTTTACAGGAACTGGGAGCACTGTCATGCAACAGGTCAACTTAGGAGTTCAGTGAATATGCTTAGATTTATGACACAGATCCAGTTCAACGAGAACAAACTATGTCTGAGCTACTCATAGGGCATTGGACCATGTGAGATCAGTGGGTGCTTCATCCCCCAAGATTCACCTACCTAGGCCAACTTCCTTGTCATAAAAGAAATGGTGCAGTTCGGCTTACTTTTAGTGCCATTCCTGTGTTGTTCTGGAGCATATCATTCATGTGTTGTCTCACTGATATAAGCACCGCATGCAGTATCTGGCGACACAGCATGAGTGTTCAAGTAATATATGACCGTCGACCCGCATCATCCCTTATTTTTCTTGACAATAAATGGTAGTGACATCTTTCTTTCTTTTTTTGATCTAATCCAGGTGCACCATGACATGGACGCCCCTCTGTCTCATTATTTCATATACACAGGCCACAACTCATATCTAACGGGTAATCAGATAAGCAGTGATTGCAGCGATGTTCCGATCATCCAAGCGCTCCAGAGAGGCGTTAGAGTGATCGAATTGGATTTATGGCCAAATTCATCTAAGGACAACATCGATGTTCTTCATGGAGGGTAAAATGATCACATGTGACATGGTTCTACATGTCTGTGTTGTCTAGCCAGAATTATTACTAATCTCATTCCCTGCATATTAACTCCCGGAAACATTTTAATAACCAAACAAAACCACTTGAGAAGCATGATGCTGAGATGCTCTAAATGTATGGCACATGAAACTTGTAAATGTGTTAGTATTTTGCTCCTCTCAAAAGAAAAGATAGCAGGACCTGATGTTTGATCTAGCTTGTTTGCATGCTCCATATGTACTGCCATTAATTTCGTTTTATCTATTTAGGACTTTAACCGCTCCAGTGGAACTTATAAAGTGTCTGAGGTCTATTAAGGAGCATGCGTTCGTCACATCCGAGTATCCGGTCATCATAACCTTGGAAGATCACATCACTCAGGATCTTCAGGCCAAAGTGGCCGAGGCGAGTCTATTTGAAATTTTGGGTGTGAATGTGTACCCCATATCAAATTTTTGCATTGTTTACTGTCCTCGGATCTATTTGTAGATGGTCAATCAAACCTATGGAGACATGCTGTTTTGTCCCGGATCAGAATGCTTAAAGGAATTTCCTTCCCCGGAGTCACTCAAGAAGCATATCATAATATCGACAAAACCGCCTAAGAGGTATCTTGAGGCCCAAGAAACCAAGGAAAAGAAAATTGAACAGCAAAAGAGCAACGCCTCGACTGATGGAGAGGCTTGGGGTAAAGAATTACCCGAACTCAAAGTGGGGGACTCTGCAGCTGGTGATTCGGTATATGATGGAAAGATTTTTCGTTTTGCAAAAAATCAACAAAACAACTTTCTTTGATCACTGAAATCACGATCTTTTGGCAGAATGGTTCTGATGAAGAAGAAAATAATCATGAGGAAGTACTCGATGATGGTGATAAAGCACAACAAGATGTGGTGCCAGCATATGTGAGGCTTATAGCTATCCATGCAGTGAAACGAAAGGGTGGACTGAAAGATTACCTGAGGGTTAATCCTGATAAAGTCACACGCCTGAGTTTGGATGAGCAAAAGCTCGAAAAAGCAGTCACTGCCCATGGGAAAGACCTTATCAGGTATTACATGTGCATGTCGTCGGCCAACATCTTAATATCTAGACAAAGGAAAGAGGAAGCACGCCGGGGAAAATTATGTCAAAAGGGTTGAGGCTGGAAAGGTTATGTCAAAATTATAATGATGCATGCTTGATCTCAGCTCACTGCTAAAGTATATCAAATTAAATGAAGTTAAAATTTCCATCAGTAGTGGACAATATACTCAGCTGGGTATGTCCAATCATGAGTGTAGCTCTTCCATATTTCTCATAATCTATTTTAAATCATACGCATTAATTTTAACTGGGTCTGTCTATGAAAGGTTCACCCAGAGGAACTTGCTGAGGGTATTCCCAAAGTCCACGCGCATAGACTCATCAAACTACAACCCAATGATCGGGTGGAGGTACGGAGCTCAAATGGTCGCGCTCAACATGCAGGTATAATTCTTTGCCCGCCATTAGTCTTCCCTAGAATATTACCCGCATCATTCCCACTTTTGTAGAGATGATCAAAGCAAAAGTTGTTTTTCCAAGGCATTTTCTGTAGAGCACAGTTTGATCTTTCATTGGTAGACCTTGTTTTGATGTGAAAATAGAGGCTAAATTCTGGCGTCATTTATCATTTAGTACTGGCATATGTGAAGATAAGAAATGAGATGAGATTGAACCAAAGATTTTGCGGCAATTTTTTCATTCATTATAAAGGGCAGACGAAAAATAGCAGTTCCTGTGTTGCTGTGACAGAGGTACTAATAGCTATTCTTGTTTTGACAAGGGACATGGAAGACCACTCTGGTTAATGCATGGAATGTTCAGAGCAAATGGTGGCTGTGGTTATGTCAAGAAACCAGAATTCCTAATGAAATCTGGCCCAGATAATGAAATTTTCGATCCCAAGGCCAAACTTCCAATGAAAACAACTTTGAAGGTGAGTGAGTTTACCCGCTTGCCTTTTTGTTTCCAAGGGCCTTCAAGTGCTTGCCATTGTTTCCATTTGCAATTGTTTCTCTTCCGAAGGTCCTTTTCCATTTTTTTGTTTATCCCTTGGCAGGTGACTGTGTATATGGGAGAAGGATGGTACAGCGATTTTCATCGTACGCATTTCGATGCATACTCAACTCCGGATTTTTACACCCGGGTAAGTTGATACAATAGCTAGATACATACTCTGCTGTCACTCGACAGGTTGTCATGGTTCTTGCTCTATCGAGCTGACTTCAACCATCATGTTCCGGCTACTATATATCTTAGTCGCATGAAAGAAGACAATTAATCGTTGTTTGCTTCTTATGTTACTCTCAAGTTTGCTGCATCCTTCACCAAAAAGAACATAGTCTCTGCAGTAGGAATCAAGTGAGAAAACATGGAGCTCCAAACCAGTCTAAAAGGAAGCCTCGTGTTCCCTTCGATATTAACCGACAGTTTTTTCTTCTTGCTGCATAGAAGAGTAGGCATTGGCAGTCGATCGGAACCATGGCAAACTTTTGACTGATTTCGTGGAAATGTTTGGGAAAGCTTAAAACATAACAGCAAACATTGATGCAGGTAGGAATTGCCGGAGTTCCAGCGGATACTGTCATGAAGAAAACGAGAACGCTGGAAGACAATTGGACACCGGTTTGGAGCGAAGAATTCGAGTTTCCTTTAACTGTTCCGGAACTGGCTTTACTTCGGATCGAAGTTCATGAATATGACATTTCGGAAAAGGATGACTTTGGAGGCCAAACATGCCTACCAGTATGGGAGCTGCGAAGAGGGATACGATCGGTTCCGCTCTATAATTACGAGGGAGAGAAGTACCGATCCGTGAAGCTTCTTATGCGCTTCGAATTCGTTTGAATTTGTCGTCGGAATCACCAGTAAATGTGAGTTGGATTCTGTAAAAGGCTTTCCTGAAACTTTTGATTGTTGGTGTGAACGTGGTATCCTGTATCCTGTGACCCGCAATTCACTGCTGGAAATACATGAGCAACGAAGGTGTGGTTAAGAATCATCCAAACCTGTTAGTTTGTTCAATTAGTTGCTAATATGGTAAGGCTTATTAGTTTCCCTGTACCGCTGCTGTTCAGCGTTGCCTTAATAGGGACAGTAGCACAAATAGTACATAAACTTTGATCCAATATGCAATGTTATTTCTAAATTTTTAATTTGCACAATGTGATCTATGAACTTTTGCCCAATGTGCAATGTCGTCCTTAAACTTTTAATTATTTTAATGTGGTCCTTGAACTATTGATAAACATTAGACCAATGTCCATGGTAAGGGAAGATATTATACATTGGATCAAAGTTCATAGACCACTTCGAATAAATTAAAAATTCGGGGACGACATCGCACACTACCTAAGTTCAAGAATTATTTGTGTCATTTTTTCTATCTTAAATAATTTCATAGATTAGCAAATAAAATTAATGTGACGGGAACGCTTACAAAACTGAAAAACAGTGATTAGACCTACATATGCCTGTAGACTTACTAACACATCAACTGAGAGTAGAGCAATGTTAAATGCAATCTGAGCGAGTGGGTTTTCTTGAATTTGTTTGCCCGAACGACATTAGTTTCTTGAAATAAGATGGAAACTCAAATGAACTCGTTTCCAATGCACAGAGTAAACAGATTCTTGGCAAAAGTACTTTGTGATTAACTCCAAATAACTTTGGATTGGCAAAGGTGCGGTCAGTTTACGGCGATGATATAATGGGATTTTGTTTCGAGATTGTTTTAAAAATATATTCAAACCCCATTGGATTTTATGCCAACCATTTTAAAGCATTGTTTGAATATTCTGCCAAGTTCGGTGATTTTGTTTTGGGATTGTTTTAGAAAACGTTCAGACCCCGTTGATTTTATGACATCGTTGTCTTCCAGGGCCACAACGCCACGTGTTTCGATACCTCCATTTCTAAAGGACTAATTCCCAAAAAACACAAATTTTAAGGTTGAGTGACAATTTTAGCTCAAATTATTTTTTGTCTCACAAAAAAACACTAACTTTCGGTCGAGTGACAATTTTGATCTCAATTTTTTTTTGTCTCATAAAAAATCATCAACTTTAACCTTTTATCCCAAATCTAGCCCCCCGTTGACTCTATGTCTAAAGTCACTCTTGTCTAAGAAAAAAAGTTATGGTCATGAGCTTGGCGGATCTTGTTTATGGCGTTTGTCGACGGGCGGTGGTCTACAACTTTAGATTATGAAGTCTTGCTAGAGAGATTCAATTTAGATCTTTTTGACTTGTCGGTAAAGTGAATGAGACGTACAGTTTCACTGTTATTCTTCAAGCTGTGGCTCAGAGAAGATGACAATGAATAGTACTTTAAATCCAGTAAGTAAGCCACGTGGATTTATTGCTGAGATTGAATAGTCAAGTTGGATAATAAATGGTTTTAAATCAAGAGGAGCCGGATTTGGGATTTAAGTGAAAGTTAGTGATTTTTTATGAGACAAAAAAAAGTTGGAGCCAGAATTATCACTCAACCTAAAGTTGGTGCTTTTTTACTAGACAAAAAAAAAATTAAGACAATAATTGCCACTCAACCTAAATTTGGTGTTTTTTTTTTAATTAGGCCCATTTAATAATAGTTATCTATTTCGTTGGCAAGAAAAGCACAGTACACCCTCAATAGGAAACCTGTAAACCAGGGATGCTCTTTGGATCCTTGGTGATTGTAGGTTTTTTCATAGTCGAAACTCCGATTGGAACCGCCTCGCTTGTCCAGGTGTATATACCTGGCGGACTGACATGTCTGCGTTCCGTATTTTAAAGTGCCAATGTCTATACATTCAGACTCCCTAATTCCCTCATAAATCTTTCTCTTGCCTAAGAGGAGAGAATACCTTTTATGTGTTTAACACTCGAGGAATGTCGAGGTCAATGCCTCATGCGAAGTAGTTTAACCTCTTACTTGGGAGGACCATTTATAGATAATAGTTATCTATTTCGTTCGCAAGAAAAGTAAGGTACACCCTCAACATGACTTATGGAGGTCTTCACTAAAGTGTTTCATACACCTAATTTTGATCTAGGACTTTCTTTTTTTGGAAATTTGCCCAATCAACCAATACAAAACCTTTTTAAATATTTGACCAAAGGATATAAGTAGGTAGTACGAGCCAAGAGTTTCTCGACCATATCAAATCTATCTAAATTGGACTATTGAATCTCGAGATATCACGCATTCTTACCACGGTAATCCGAACTTGAGTGGGTCGGGTATTTTTTTGACTTTAACCAATCAAGTAGTACATTCATATGCATCTAATCATAAGATTTTAATCATCGTGAGAGTAATGTTCATTAGAGTTACAATTGAAAAGAATATCATAACTATTCACCACGGTAGTTCATTTGGTTTGATTCCCAACACTTTGATTCCTATTTCTCAGTGGATGATATTTTCCTAATTAGTTGGTGCTAGTTTTCAGCAGAGTTTGTTATGTTCTTTTCTTGTTCAAGCGTGTATTCTGATGAGAATAGTAAGGACATAACTTTGAGCATTTCATCAAACTCTTGTTTCGGAATTGGATGCCTAGGTTCCCTCACAATTCTTTAGTGGTTAGATGCCCATCCATAAATAATTAGAGGCAATGTGTGGGACACCTTAGGATTCTCTTTTTTAGAATATGTCTTGAGTTTAAGCGCGTAAGCAAAATCCGAATCAAACTAGAGCATGCAGACTGTATAGTTGTTAAGGAAATTACATATTTCCAAATTCAGACAATTAAACAAATGCCAAATAGAGATGGCAAAGTACTATATGGCAAACCTAAAGATGCCACTGAAAGGAGATTACTTTATACTTTAGGTCATGCTGATTTTTCTAATCGAACTCAGTTTTATCTTTAATTCGATTTATGCCTTGGTTCCACAAATTTTTAGAAAAAACCAAGTTTTTTTCTTTTTAAAAAAATATTCATAGTAGAATAATGGAAATGAGATCGATCAAATGCATTCTGTTTGGCTGTATGTCATCTCCTTCTTAATAGGACTCAATGACAATTAAGTATAGATTGTAGAATCGAGTTTTCTAAAGGTTCTTCAAAATAACCAAAAGTACGTTTCTTGATTTTTGATTTGGTGAATCCCCTTCATCGAACCGCGAAAATGGTTGTGTTGTGTTTTATTTATTTATTGTGAATAAAGCTAATCCATTTTGTGTTTTCATTTATTGCATGTCTAGCCGGAAAAGTATAAAAAAAGTTGTATATCTATTGTACTTGTACCAATTCAGTCCTAAGCATTTCAATTATACCAATTAGGGAAAAAGCCACCAAAAACCCCAAACTTTGCCACTTGTGACACATTTACCCCGAACTTTTTTTTGTGTCATGAAAAACCCCAAACTATGCAATTTGTGACACATTTACCCCAATTCAATATAACCTAGGGCATTTTAGTCTTTTCCCCATTTTCTGTTTTTTTTCTGTTTTTTTTTTCTTTTTTCTGGTCGCCGGCGAGGTCTCCGGCGACCTCGCCGGCGACGGCGAGGGCTGCCCTCGCCCCGCCCAGGCGAGGGCCGCCCTCGCCGGCGTCGGGCGAGGGCGGCCCTCGCCTGGGCGGGGCGAGGGTCCCTCGCCCGACGCCGGCGAGGCGAGGGCGGCCCTCGCCTCGCCGGCGTCGGGCGAGGGCGAGGGGCCCTCGCCTCGCCGGCGTCGGGCGAGGGCCGCCCTCGCCTGGGCGGGGCGAGGGCCCCTGGCCCCGGCCCGACGCCGGCGAGGCGAGGGCCGCCCTCGCCTGGGCGGGGCGAGGGTCCCTCGCCCGACGCCGGCGAGGCGAGGGCGGCCCTCGCCTCGCCGGCGTCGGGCGAGGGCCGCCCTCGCCTGGGCGGGGCGAGGGTCCCTCGCCCTCGCCCGACGCCGGCGAGGCGAGGGCCGCCCTCGCCTCGCCGGCGTCGGGCGAGGGACCCTCGCCCCGCCCAGGCGAGGGCGGCCCTCGCCTCGCCGGCGTCGGGCCGGGGCCAGGGGCCCTCGCCCCGCCCAGGCGAGGGCGGCCCTCGCCCGACGCCGGCGAGGCGAGGCCCTCGCCCTCGCCCGACGCCGGCGAGGCGAGGGCCGCCCTCGCCTCGCCGGCGTCGGGCGAGGGACCCTCGCCCCGCCCAGGCGAGGGCCGCCCTCGCCCGACGCCGGCGAGGGCGGCCCTCGCCTGGGCGGGGCGGCCCTCGCCTGGGCGGGGCGAGGGCAGCCCTCGCCGTCGCCGGCGAGGTCGCCGGAGACCTCGCCGGCGACCAGAAAAAAGAAAAAAAAACAGAAAAAAAACAGAAAATGGGGAAAAGACTAAAATGCCCTAGGTTATATTGAATTGGGGTAAATGTGTCACAAATTGCATAGTTTGGGGTTTTTCATGACACAAAAAAAGTTCGGGGTAAATGTGTCACAAGTGGCAAAGTTTGGGGTTTTTGGTGGCTTTTTCCCTACCAATTAAGTCATAAACCTTTGACATTTTGCCAATGTAGTTCATCCGGCCAATTTTGGCTGAAAATCGCGGACGTGGACATTGGTTATCCTATGCAACACTACTAGCATTAATGTGGACAACCTTTCCAAATTTTTTTATTATATTTTTATTGTCTTTTCTTTTTTTTTTCCTTCTTCCTTTACTGGTCGCTAGGCCTCGGCGACAAGCCACGGTTGATGAGTGGTGACCTCACCAGCCTCGAGCAAAGCTTACCACAGCTAGAGGCTAGCAAGACTCAACCTCGTTGGATCTAGCTAAGTGAGACTCTCTCGTTGGCCTCTGATGAGGCTTTGACCTTGCTTGAGTCCCTTGTTAGAGGCCAACAAGGGCCACTACCCTCGCCGATTATCGCCTTTGGCTAGTTGTCTATCATCTCCAAGGTCTAGCAGCCAGTGGAGAAAGAATGAAAACAAAAGAGACAAAGAAAAAAGAAAAAGAAATTAATAAAAAATTGCAAAATTTGTTCACATCAGCCATTCATACCACATAAGACTACCGGCGTCCATGTTAGCAATTTCCAATAAAAATTGGCCGGATGGACTACATTGATAAAATGTCAAATGCTTAGGACTCATTTAGTACAATTGAAAAGTTTAGGATTAAATTAACACAAATGCAATGAATTTAAAACTTTTTTGATACTTTTTCCTATGCTTAGCATTATGATCATGCACGTGAAATGATGTAACCATATCTTACCTTAAATTTTAGGTCCATAAACATTACAATAGTCAAGATAGTTGTCGTGCTTCTCTCTTCCTTTCTTTTTGGCTTACGTGAGGCCATATGATCAACTTAATAAAAGAAGGGTTAATACCACCACCAAAAACCCTAAACTGATATATATGTGTCAATTTTATCTTGAACTTTTTTTTACCACAAAAAATCCCAAACTGGTACACCCGTGATAATTTTACCCTAAACTTTTTTTTTACCACCAAAAACTCTAAACTAGTATATCTGTGACAATTTTACTCCAAACTGGTAAACCCGTGACAAATTTACCCTAAACTATTTTTTTAACCACAAAAAACCTCAAATTGGTACACATGTGATAATTTTACCTCGAATTGATAATTTTTTAATATTTTTATTTTTATTTTTTTGAATTTTTTTATTTTTTTCTTCATCTTCAACTTCTGGCTAGTCGCCAGACCGACGACCGGCTAAAGGCGGAAGTCGGCGAGGTCGACCCCGCCAGCGTGGGTGAGGGCTGCCCTCGCTCGACTCAGGCGAGGGCCGCCCTCGCCTGACGCCGGCAAGGGGGGCCCTTGCCAGCAACCGGCGGGCACGACATTGCCGGCTTCCGCTTCTGGCCGGTCGTCGGTGTGGCGACCTACCAAAAGTTGAAGATGAAAAAAAAAAGAAAAGAAAAAACAAAAAAATTAATAAAAATTTGAAAAAATAATATTAAAATTTTAGTTTATGGTAAAATTGTCACATGTATATCGGTTTGGAGTTTTTTGTGGTATGTTCAAGATAAAATTGTCACAAGTGCATCGGTTTGGGATTTTTTAGAGTATGTTCGGGGTAAAATTGTCACATGTGTATCAGTTTGGGGGTTTTGGTGATAAAAAAATTCGAGATAAAATTATTACATATGTATCAATTTAGGATTTTTAGTAGTATTAACTATAAAAGAATATAAAAGAATAAAGTACTACCTTTGCGTGGACAGACCCTACTCCTCTCTACAACATTCTATAAGAAACAAATATAGCCCCACATGGAAAGCATCTTTCTGCACAGTTCACAATCACCCTTTTCTCAAGTATAAACTTGACCAATCCCCATCGTTAATCCATAATATATAATCATCACTTTATTAGTTGGCCGCTACAAAAAAAAAACAAAGGAAAAGAAATGGCTCCTCCATCGTGGACTCCAACTTTCACACTTTCTTTGTCCTATTTTCTTCTTCTTCTGCTTCGTCTTCCCAGACAAGAGATCGTGTTTTTCTGCGAAACCCATGTGGAAACAGACTTACCGGGTGTGCTTATGCTGCAGCAGGAGGTTCAACCACCGCATGGAGGAAGCGCCGGACGAGATCAAGCGCCTGTTCGAGCAATACTCGGAGAATGGGATCATGACGGTCCATCATCTCCACAGGTTCTTGATCGAAGTTCAGAAGGAAGAGAAAGCCACAAGACAAGACGCGCAGGCCATAGTGCACAGTCTGCGTGAGCTCAAGCATCTCAACATACTTCTCAGGAAGGGCCTTAGCTTTGAAGCCTTTTTCAGATATCTGTTTGGCGATACCAATCCTCCTCTCTCTTCAAATCAAGGGGTAATAATTTTTTTTTTTTTTACCTTGTAATGTAATTTCATTTAGTTCAGATTAAATCTTTGAACGAAGAATGTATTTCATGCCTCGATGCAGTAGAACCATAGTGATTCATATGGAGTACAATTATACTATTGATATAGAGAAACAAACAGACCATTATTTGATAGAACAATTGCCTCATAATACGTATGAAGATCTATTTCCGAACGTAAACTTCAAACTAAATCTGATTGATGCTACATGATACATTGCACCGTGCTGTTCGCATGAGATGATATCAGTGGTTCATCTTTTTTCCACTCCTTCTAATTTTTTCTTCTTGTGTCTTTTTTATTTTTTGTGGTCTTGTCTTCTTGCGTCTTTGGACATCTGACATTTATCTTGATTGAGATAGTTACAACTTGAGGATATGAGCGCTTTTAATATGAAACAAGGATTTATATTTACAATGAACAAAATCCAACAGCGTGATTCTTCTGGGTTTTATCATTCAGCTGTTGTCTCACTGATCTTAGCGACAGCTATTGTGACACAGTATGATTGTTTCTGTTATATATGCACGGTCGACTTGCATTGTCCTTTATATTTCTTAACAATAATTGGTGGTAATAGTTTTTTTTTTGTTTGGATCAAATCCAGGTGCACCACGACATGGATGCCCCTCTGTCTCATTATTTCATATATACAGGCCACAATTCATATCTAACCGGAAATCAGCTGAGCAGCGACTCCAGCGATGTTCCAATCATCAAAGCGCTCCAAAGAGGTGTTAGAGTGATTGAATTAGATGTGTGGCCAAATTCCTCTAAGGACGACATCGATGTTCTCCATGGACGGTACGAACATCGCGCTTTACATGATTCTACATGTTTGTGTCGTTTGCTTGGAATTGTTACCGATCTTATTCCCAGCGTATTTTCCTCCCCGAAACATTATAATAGTGTGAATCACCCGAAAAGCATGACGCTGGTATGCTCTGAATGTATGGCACATGAAACCTGCGAATATGCCTTATTATTTTGCTCCTCTTAAAGAATAGATTGCAGAGTCTGATGTTTCATCCGTATGCACTACTATTAATTTGGTTTCTTCTGGGTAGGACTTTAACCCCTCCAGTTCAACTTATAACGTGTCTGAGGTCTATTAAGGAGCACGCCTTCGTTGCATCCGAGTATCCAGTCATCATAACCTTCGAAGATCACATTACTCCTGATCTACAGGCCAAAGTGGCCGAGGTAAGTCTTTTTACAATTTGTGCATGAATGTGAACCTCAAATCAAATTTTTGTATAGCTTTTACTGTCCTCAGATCTATTTGTAGATGGTCACTCAAACCTATGGAGAAATGCTATTTTGTCCCGAATCGGAATGCTTAAAGGAATTTCCTTCCCCGGAGTCGCTCAAGAAGCGTATGATTGTGTCGACGAAACTGCCTAAGAAGTATCTTGAGGCCCAAGAAATCAAGGAAAAGGAAATTGAAAAGCAAAAGAGCAAGGCTGCAACCGATGAAGAGGATACGAGTAAAGAATTACCTCAACTCAAAGGCGGGGACTCTGCAGCTGGTGATTCGGTATAGGCCGGAAAGATTCTGTTTTCTCGATTTCGTACAAATCATCAAAACGACTTCTTTCAATCACGGATTGATCGTGGTCTCTTGGCAGAGTGATTCTGATGAAGAAGACAATAATCACGAGGAAATACTTGAGGACAGCAATAAAGCACAACGAGATGCGGTGCTGGCATATGTGAGGCTTATAGGTATCCATGCAGTGAAACGAAAGGGTGGACTAAAAAATTACCTGAGGATTAGTCCTGATAAAGCCACGCGCCTGAGCTTAAACGAACAGAAGTTCGAAAAAGCAGTCGTTGGCCAAGGGAAAGACATTATCAGGTATTGCATGGGCATGTAGTCGGCCGACATCTTAACATCTAGACAAAGGAAAGAGGAAGCATGCCGGGGAAAATTATTTCAAAAGGGTTAAGGCTGGAAAGTTTATGTCAAAATTATAATGATGCATGCTTGATCTCAGCTCACAGATAAAGAATATCAAATTTAATGAAGTTACAATTTCATCAGTTGTGGACAATATACTCATCTGGGTATGTCCAATCATGAGTGTAGCTCCTCCATATTTCTCGTAATCTATTTTAAATCATTCACAATAATTTTAACTGGATCTGTCTATGAAAGGTTCACCCAGAGGAACTTGCTGAGGATATTCCCGAAGGCCATGCGTATCGACTCATCGAACTACAATCCAATGATTGGATGGAGGTACGGAGCTCAAATGGTCGCACTCAACATGCAAGTATGATTATTTCCTTGCCGTTAGTCACAAAATCCTTCGCTGCATAATTTGCACTTTTGTAGAGACGATCCAAGCAAAAGTTGTTTTTCCAAGGCATTATCTGTAGAGCAGTCTGATCTTTCATTGGTAGACCTTGTTTTGATGTGAAAGTAGAGCCTAAATTCTGGTGAAACAAGATGAGATTGAGCCAAAGATTTTGCAGAAAGTTTTTTTGTTCACTAAAAGGGGAGGACAAAAGTAGCGGTTCCTGTGTTGATGTGACGGAGGTATTGATAGCTATTCTTATTTCGACAAGGGACATGGAAAATCACTCTGGTTAATGCATGGAATGTTCAGAGCAAATGGTGGTTGTGGTTATGTCAAGAAACCAGAATTCCTAATGAAATCTGGCCCGGATGATGAGGTTTTCGATCCCAATGCCAAACTTCCAGTGAAAACAACTTTGAAGGTTGGTGAATTTACTTGCTTGGATATTCGTTGTGAAGGGTCTTCAAGTACGCGTCATTGTTTCCAATAGGATTGGAATTGTTTCTCTTTGGAAGGTCTTACTTTTCATCCTTTATCCCTTGGCAGGTGAATGTGTACATGGGAGACGGATGGTATTACGATTTTCATCCGACGCATTTTGACGCATACTCACCTCCGGATTTTTACACCCGGGTAAGTCGATACAGTAGCTACATGCATGCTTTGCTGTCGTTCACCAGTTTCATTATCTGCATCATCATGGTACTTGCTCTATCGAGCAGACTTCAGCCATCATGCTCCGGCAACTATTTATCTTAGTCGCCATGAAGACATAATTGATCATCATTTGTCTCTCATGTTTCTCTCAAGTTTGCTACATCCTTTCACCAAAAAGAACAAAGTCTCTGCAGTAGGAATCAAGTGACAAGTCATGGAGCTCCACAGCAGTCTAAACGGAAGCGTTGCGTTCCCTTCGTTATTGACTGTGACATTCTTTTTCTTTGATGAATAGAAGAGTAGGCATTGGCAGTCGATAGACCCCACAACAAATTTCGACTGATTCCTGGGAAATGTTCAGGAAAACTTGAAATATAAATAGCAAACATCGATGCAGGTAGGAATTGCCGGAGTGCCAGCGGACACTGTAATGAAGAGAACGAGAACGCTGGAAGACAATTGGATGCCGGTTTGGAATGAAGAATTCGAGTTTCCTTTAGCTGTTCCAGAACTGGCTTTACTTCGGATTGAAGTCAATGACTACGACTTTTCGGAAAAGGATGACTTTGGAGGCCAAACATGCCTACCGGTATGGGAGCTGCGAAGAGGGATACGATCGGTTCCGCTCCATAACTACGAGGGAGAGAAGTACCGATCAGTGAGGCTTCTTATGCGGTTCGAATTCGTCTGAATTTGTTGCCAGGATCACAAGTACATATGAGCCGGATGGTGAAAGCACTTCCCCGAGTTTTTCCTGAGTTTCTGAACGTTTTGAGACAGTTTGTGTGAACTTGGTACTGGTGTCTGTCCTAACAATTGGATAGACATGACCGGAGAATTCAATGTTGGGAACACGGACGCAGCGCACATGTGATAAGGAATCATGCAACAAACCTTCTCTTTCACTCTTCTTTCCTTTCGAGTCTCTGGGCATTTGGACTATAGTTTTTGGTGGGATTGTTACAACTCTGACGATAAGAATTAGGAAAGTCAATTATTGTATGGATTTTTAATTCCACCCTCATGTTTTTCATTATCTATCTAGTTAGCTATTACAATTTTATTAGTTGGTTGTTATGTATTAATCTTGTTTATACCTCTTAATTGACCCACAATTGATAAGTCTTGAAAATCATAATCCTAACAAAAGTCCTCGATAATAATTGAGATCGAAAAGCCTCTTTAAACTTTGGGCAACAATCCCTTTAAAAGAGGACAAAATGGAACATGAACCGTTCTTGCACTGCTATATGGAAATTTCGGATAGACATTCCACGATCCTTGGGGACATGATCCGTTTTTACCAAATCGTATCCAACTCCAACAGCCTTGGAGTTATGACCAACTCCCACCATATTGGAATTATGTTCAAATGGCACTATCTGGAGGGCACAAACTTATGTTAGCTAGTCGATCCGCACAAGATTTTCCATGCCGATGAGAATTCCACCATGGAGAAGATCATGGCCCACGTTAGGCTGGTGTGAGAGCGCGGTGATCCAAGGAGAAACCGAGAGTCGCATATTATCCATTGAGGACATGATAGACTTCATCACCTCAAATATTGGGTCATGACATCATAGTTTGATCCATAGAGAGCGCCAGAATATCGAAGTGAGAGGTTTTGATTGAGCTAGTCGAAAGGATTGAGGGCAATGAAATGAGCAAGTCCACTACTTGTCACCAGATTATATTTTCTTATATTGTTTATTATTGTAATTCATTTCTAAACGTTTGAATTTACGAAGCGGACATACTAGATGCCAAGTCAATTATGGTGTCGCAAACTATCGTATGGGCACTTCAACTAGGAGCCCCACTCATGAGGGAGTGTGTATTCGACTTCGTTGTTTTTGGTCCTAGGCCATAATGTCGCAACTCGATCCATGAAGAGCATGGCAGGGTCAAGGCGCGACATCATCGTCAGGCCAGTTAAGGGGGATCAATGGTGCGATGGTGAGAAAATCTGTGACGTGCCACGAGAGCCTATTCCCTTACTTGCTCCACTACCGTTACTTACTCGGTCACCTTGACACATTGGCATGGGGTGCTGCCCACGAGGCATTCCCAGCCCTAGGTTCAGTGTCGAGTTGGCTTAAAGTTTGCCAACGTGTACCTCAACTAGGCGATCAAATATTTTGATAACTTTGAGGATTAAATTAAATATGTACTTTAAGTTCGTAAGTTATATTAAATAAATTAAAAATTTAAAAATTATAATATATATTTGATTATAATTTATAAATAATATTAAATAAATTAAAAGTTACGGGAATAGATTGCATTCAATATCGAACATTGGACAAAATTCAAAAACCGATTTTTGCATTTTCCCGTCCATTGTATAATCTCGTCTGTATTGTGATTTTGAGCTGATTTTGGTTTGTGAATGCCCCAACGCGATCGACAAAAACATCGCGTAGCATGCACTAGCGGCGGTGGCGGGCTGGTGATCCGCCGCCACGATCCCCGAAGAATTGCGCTCCGGCGACCTCATTCCGCCGCCATCGCCTGAATGGCGACCTCCACCGTCCGCCCTCACCCCGACCAGCTCCTCTCCGACTCCGACTCGGACTCCGACCCCGTGGCCTCCGGCGCCCACCCGCTCCGCCACGTCGACCTCTCGGACTCCATCTTCAAATCCTACCTCCAGTTCACCGGCCACACCGCGACCACCGTCGACCTCTCGAAGATCCAGTCGTTCCTGGCCTCCTCCTCCTCCGGCGCCCTGTCGTGCCTCATCTGCCTCGAGCGCATCAGGCCCTCCGACCCTACCTGGTCCTGCTCCTCCCTCTGCTTCTCCGTCTTCCACCTCGTCTGCATCCAGTCCTGGGCCCGCCAGTCCCTCGATGCCGCCGCAGCCCGCGCCGCCACCCGCCTCTCCATTTCCGCCGACAAGGCCGCGGAGGCGGCCTCCTGGGGCTGCCCGAAGTGCAGGTGCGAGTACTCCAAGACCCAGATCCCAAAATCGTATCTTTGTTACTGTGGCAAGGTAGATAACCCGCCAGGTGATAATCCTTGGATCTTGCCGCATTCTTGTGGTGAGCTGTGTAATAGGCCGTTGAGGCCCCTCTGTGGGCACTCTTGCTTGTTGCTTTGTCACCCTGGTCCGTGCCCCAGCTGCCCTCAGCTCGTGGAGGCCGAGTGCTTTTGCGGATCGGCCTGGGATGTCCGCCGATGTGGGTTCAAGAACTTTTCCTGTAAGAAAAGGTGCAATAAGTTGTTGGATTGTGGTGTTCATCAGTGTGGTGAAATTTGTCATGATGGTGATTGCCCGCCATGTCGGAAGAGAGGCGTGTATCAGTGCAGATGCGGGAAGAGGGAGGAAGAGAGAGATTGTTGCGATAGAGATTTTCGGTGTGATGTGCCATGCGAGAAAGCTCTTGGTTGTGGGAAGCATGTGTGTAGCAAAGGGTGTCATGCTGGGGAATGTGGCGATTGCCCACTGCAAGGGAAAAGAACTTGCCCTTGCAGGAAGAGAGTGTACGAACGAATGGATTGCGATGTCGACGCGCCATTGTGTGGCGCCACGTGTAACAAGATGCTGAGCTGCAGTTATCATAGGTGCCCGGAACGATGTCATCGTGGACCTTGCGTTGAGACTTGTAGAATTGTTGTTACCAAGTTATGTAGGTGTGGAAGCTTGAAGAAAGAGGTAATACGTTTGATGCTTTTATGTGAAAAATCATATTGAATTGTTAATTGGCATTTAAATGCGAACTGGATAGCATAACTGAATCTTGAATAGGTTCCTTGCTTTCAAGATTTGTCGTGTGAAAGGAAGTGTATGAGAATGAGAGACTGTGGACGTCATGCTTGCAAGCGTCGTTGCTGCGATGGGGATTGCCCGCCATGCTCGGAGGTGAGTGAGTATAAAAAATTAATTCTTTTCCCTTTTTAAATTGTCACTTCGCATTTATAGGTTTTCTCTGATGGTATGTTTTCTTAACCGTAGATATGTGACAAGCGGCTTAGGTGCAAAAACCATAAATGTCCTTCCCCATGTCACAGGTAAGTTATCTCCTTATTCTCTGTTAACGAGCTACCTAATTTAAATCGGAATTGAACAAAAATTAGTCAGAGTCCCTTGTAATCATGAAATTTGAACTAGGAAACAAGAAAGCCAAAGCCCCCAAATATTGCCGAAGATTTAATGGGCGAAAAGTATCAATGTCATTGAGCGGCTTGAATATGGAGGACAAACAAAAGTAGAAATTAAATGGAGAAGGTAAACAAGATGCAGAAACGGATGTAAATTTGGGAGTAGAACTACTTCTGATTTTCAATAAAGTATTAGAGTGACTGCAAGCAAGTGCACAAGCATAATCAACATGGTAAAAGCTTAAATATTCACTTGTTTTCACAAAATATACAGTGATCTGCAGCCAATATATCCCTAAGTGGAAGCTGACACTTTGGTGGAATCATTGAATTAGAGCGTCTTCATACTTTTCTTTGTTAAAGAAGGCATCTAATTGAAATTGGTAGATTGGTGAACTGGAAACTTACTGCTTCTGAGTATGACTTTGCAATGAGAAGTTTGTGCTTTTACTGATTTTTTTCGTAGGTAAGCTTCCATTCACGTTATTTCCCCCATAAAGCAGGATGTAAATGTTGAATTTGACTTTCAATCTTTCAGAGGTGCCTGTGCGCCTTGCCCAGTGATGGTGAAAATTTCATGTGCATGCGGTGAAACACAGTTTGAGGTGAGTGTGGTTATTGTGTAATTAATCTGTAAACAATAGTCTTGACCTAATTGTTTCCTCCTTTTGTATCATTTGATTATTCGTGAAGTTTTAATAATTGCACTGGTTTAAACAATGGAATTACCTTGCTCTGCATTTAGAAGGCTTCTAATTGCTAAAAATTAAGGATATGGAAGCTAATTCCTATAGCTGTGAAACTTCCTGTTGATGTGCTTTGCATACAATGCTCTCTATTATGTCATTTACTTGATTTATGGGCAGTGACCTGATTTTGGAGGAAGTGAAGGTTGCAACTGAAGGAGTCTCCAACTTTATGGATCATTAAATTTTGCAACTTAAGAAAAGCTGATGGCTATATCATGATGCTTAATTTGCTTCTTCCACACTTCCAAAATTTGCTTTGACAAATCTGTTAGGTTCGATTGCCAACAAGATTGGAAGTTGTTTATTAGCGTAACTAGTCCATTTTTTGAAGCTGTCTAGTTTACCAGATTGAACATTGTTTTGTTAGGCATTTAAGTTTTGAGGCTTACTTTTCTTTAGTGAGAAGAAGTTATGATGTTTTTTCTTTTTTAAATCAAAGAAACATGTAGGAATGCAAATAGCTTATCCTCTGCTTAAATGTGTAGGTTCCCTGTGGTACTGAAATGGATCAGAAACCTCCTAGATGCCGCAAGCCTTGTTCCATTGCGCCACTTTGTCGGCATGCATCAATTTGCAAGGTATTATTGTTTATTTTGTGTATCAAAGGACTTCCTAAATTTACCACCCGCCTGGGTGGCGCTGTTGGAGCGGGCACTCTTCCTCTTGCAAAAGGTTGAGCGTTTGAATTCCGGGCGCCGCAGGGTGATTTAACCGGTGGCACATGTGTGGTGGCTAGCACGTGTCGCCCCCAGGGTTTACCTCCCGGCTGTCAGCCGTGCGGGGATTTCCTGGGTTATCAAAAAAATAAAAAAAGGACTTCCTAAATTTCATGGACTGAGTTTAAACATAGACATGTATTGGGTCTCCTGCATTCAGCAAAATATGATTAAGTCTTTCCAATTTTCACTTAAGCCTTTGGGATTTTGTCAGAACATTCAATCTCTTTCCTATCTAGTTATTGTATGGATTATCAAAAGAGCTATGGGGTTTTCTTCTAGCTCTTGAAGCAACTTTTCTTCTTCTCTTTTCCCCTCTTTGTTTTGTTTTTTTTCTTTTGCCGAAAGCTTTCATTACATTTGCTTTCTTTCTTTAAACCCAATGATGGAGTTTGAACCCTGAAGACAAGATCAGTTGCGATTTAGTAAAGAACTGGTTATTGGTTGAAAGACTAGTGAGTGGAAGGCTTTCCCTCAGTTGGTTACAACTTATCATGTCTTTGGTTATCTGAGTTTTGCACCTACCACCGTATTTTACAACTTGGCCCCCTTAAAAGCTAGAGTTCATGGGGTATGGAAAACAAGTCCATTCTTTATTTAAGCGCTCACTTCAAGTAGTTGTGGGTGATCTCAGCATTAATTTCTCATCTTTTGGGTCCTCAGCCACATAAGTGCCACTACGGAGCATGCCCTCAATGCAAGCTAATCTGTGAAGAAGAATACCCATGTGGTCATAGGTGCAAACTGAGGTTTGTAGTCTTTTGCACTGAGCTGATTTGAATCTTCATTGTGACAATAATTCTGACCGCTTATATTGTCAATCAGATGTCACGGCCCTAAACCTCCTCCTAATCCAGAATTCACAGTAAAACCGAAGAAGAAAAAGTTTGTTCGTCAGAGTGAATATACTCCTGGTTCTCTGTGCCCTCCTTGTCCTGAACTTGTCTGGAGATCATGTGTTGGACAGCATGCAGGGGCGGAAAAGATGGTAAGTTTTACTCATGGGTTGGTGGTTTTACTGTTTTTTATTATTGATTGCTTTATGATATCACTCACATTTCTAATGCTCATCTATGCTTCGCTTGATACATTATTCAGATGGTATGCTCACGGAGAACACTGTTCTCATGTGATAATTTATGTGGGAATCCTTTACCCTGTGGCAATCATTATTGCACGAAAACTTGCCATGCCTTGAAGAGCCGATCTTCAACATCATCTACGATCCGAGGTGTTGAATCTTGTGAAGAGTGTACTCTCCCTTGCCAAAAGGTTTTTACACTTGCACCTAGCTCTTGACACGGCGTGTCATTATCATTAATTTTTCTTGGCCAAGTACTCTGCATAGTTTCTTTTCTGTCGGATTTTCTTTGGCCAATTTTGGTCAGATTTAATTACCAGTCTTCAATTGTTGGAAAATTATATTCAGGAGAGGACACCTGAATGTCCACATCCCTGTCCCCTCCGTTGCCATCCTGGTGAATGCGCACCATGCAAAGTTCTTGTCAAGCGATCATGTCACTGTGGTGCCATGGTCCATGTTTTCGAATGCATATATTACAACACCCTGTCAGGGGAAGAGCAAATGGCTGTTCGATCATGTGGTGGACCCTGCCACAGGTAACTTTTGGTCTTCGCTTGATTTTCAGAGAGTTTCAAGCAAATGCTGGTTAGTTAGATGAGAACCTCCATCAACATTGAACAGAGAGCATCACTATTCATGAGCAAAGAGTGTGATCATAACATGATTATAGCTGATAGTTTCTTTTGTTGAAATATTCTAGGAAGTGGAAAAAGCTTTGTTTGGGAGCAAAAGAAAAACAAAGTTTGCACATTTTCCTTCCAAAAGAAAAGTTATCAATAAATTACAATAAAAGGTGCATTTTAGCACCGTTTAAGAAACAATTTTTCTGGAACCAAAGTGGTAGGCTCTTTGGTGAGCTGGTTACAGTTTCATGGGGTGATGAGCAGTGTCTTAAGTTTCTTCTGCAAAAGCTTATTTTAGCTGTGGTGGTTTGAAATGGTTGTTTGTGGGCTACCATGATGATTGATGAGACCTTGTTATCACTTGCTGATGTGCAGAAAGTTGCCCAATTGTACCCATCTCTGCCCAGAGAAGTGCCATCCCGGTCCATGCCCATCTCCTGAGAAGTGTGGCAAAAAGGTATTATGCTACTTTTTGTACAAATAAATGGAAAGGCGCCTTGACGTCTTTATTGAAGTTATTAATGGCATACTTGATTGGTAGGTTTTGAATATGGTAGTTAACCGGAGCAATTAATTTACTGTATTTCTCTTTCTAAATCCTCTTTTGCAAGGTTACTGTTCGTTGTGAATGCCAGATTTTGAAAAAGGAGTGGTCTTGTCATGATGTCCAAGCAGCATATCTTGCTACTGGCCGTGATGCGAAGGACATATCTAAGAATCAATTTGGACATGGACTTCTTCCTTGCAACTCTGACTGCAAAAGCAGAGTACAAGTTCTTCAATCGGACTTGCAGCAACGTAAACCTAAAATTTTAGAGGTAAGTCCAAGGTTGTTGCAGCCGGAATTAGTACTCCAGATTGTTTCCAGCGCACTGACTAGGTTTCAGATGTGCTGTATCTAATGTGCATCAAATGCAGATACTGTGCATATAAACATTGACTTCTATAGAACAGAAATAGATGCTAAAATGAATTTGGAATTGAATCTTCTGTATGAAACTAAAACACTGGGAAAAAACTGGTTAAGTTTGGCTTGTTATCTAATGTGCGGGTTCTTTGAAGTATAATTCGATTTAAATTATTCTATTCCTCCTATGTGGATCTCAGTCTATTCCCAATTTTTCTTGATTTAACGAGTGACCTGTGACACAAACATCCTTGCTAATAAAGATTGGGAAACTTTAATGCATGAGTATATTGACTGAAGAACTTGTTTCTCCTAAAAGAAGAGTTTATTGACTAAGCATCTCATAACATATTGCATTTTATTCAAGATCAAGGAGCCTGATTCAGGGAAGTCTGCCCCAAAGCGTCGGAAGCGACGTGAAAGGCTGCAAGAAACGAGAGAAACTTCAACTCTGCAGGTAATACATTTTGTTGGACAAAAACCTGCATGAGACAATAATTCTTTTTCTCTGGTTGATTGAGTATATTTTGTTGGTTGTTGGACAGAGACTTGGCAGCGCTGTGCGGTGGATGCTTGTTTGTCTAGCCATCGTGGTGGTTATGATTGCAGCGAGCTACTATGGTTACAAAGGTCTATTGAGGCTTTCTGATTGGATGAATGAGATCGATAGGCAAAGACAACGAAGACATCCTCGAATCTAGTCGTAATGTATTTGCACATACCATGGTCTTCTTTCATCTATTTCATAGCCATTGATTAGATAAAGTTCTGTGCAGAAATTTGCCACCGACTAGATATGAATCTAAATGCGAAAACAACAATCTTACATGTTCTAATCTATGATGAACGCTGAAATAGCCTTATATTTTTAGTATTTTTTTACTTTATTAAGAAACCCAGTCCTGGAGATTAGGCTGGTTTTTATTCTTGTACCTTGACATATTTATCATAAAGGCCAAAAATAATGTTTGTTCTTTGCCGTACTGTGATGTATTCCAGTGGTTCTATTACTGTTTCGTGTGACGTCTCGAACTAACCTTACTTTCACTCGGAACATCCGAGAACCGTATCGCGTCGTTGATAGCTTTTGAATATCTTCCTCCGTAGCACAGCTCAATTCGGATGGGGCCGAGGGTTTGCCAAGACTTTGTTTTGCGGTAAAAGCGAAGTAAAGTGCGGTAGGTTCGAAGTGCGAAAGTCACGTACGTGCCTTGTTTTGCATGACCAATCAAAAGTAACGGACTTAGGCTGCCCATGGTAATTATTTCGTGCTCAGAAAGGCAGAAATGATTTTTTTGATTTCGTATCTGGAAATAATTTTTAAGTATTTAAAAACGTTTGGTAATTTGTGCAAAATTTCTGTTCTTAGAATAACAGAAAACAGAAATACCTTTGGTCACTACATAAAATGTTTTTTATTAATAATATTTTGAATTTTTTAATATTTCTTTCTCTTTTTTTTTTCCTTTCTTTTCCATCCTTTCCTTGGCCATGGCTGGCCGCCAACGACCGGCCACAGGTCAGGGCCGACGAGGGCGTTGCAGCCCCCGCCCGTAGCAACGGCAAGGTCAATTTCATCAGATCTGGGCGAGGTCAAGCCTTGGACCTAGGTGGCGACGGCAAGGTCAGCCTTGCCTTGGTTGGGTGAGGCCTCGCCGTCACTGTCGCAAGCCGCCCATGCCCAAGCGGTGAGGGGACCCTTGCCGTCGCGGCCGCAATTTGCCCTCGCCCAGGCAGCGAGGGGACCCTCGCCGGCCCTAGCCTGTGGCCGGCGGGTGGCGGGGCCAAATAACAATAACAAACCAAAAAAAGGAAGAAAATCAAGAAAAATCAGTTTCGAAAAAATTATTTCAGAATTAAGGAGCTATTTTTTTTTGCTTCTTGATTCTATTTCAAAACTAATTATGGGCACAAAAAATTTAACAAATGAATTTCTGTTCCCAAACGGATTCTAGAAATAAAAGAACTGGATTAGTTATTATTTGGTAAGACCCTTATGCTTATCAAGAGAGCTTCTTTTAACTAAAAGAGCGTAGAAAAGTTCAGGTGACAATGACACCTGAAGAAAGTGAGCACTCGGGTTGCCACCGAGAGTTCCAGTCAAAGAATGAATGATCCCTGGAGTGTGTTCTATCGGGGTGTTCTGTTGTCAACATCCTCCTTGCATCACAACGAGCGGTGTTTTCTCTCTCTCTCTCTCTCGCTGTGCACTAGTAAAATCAAAAACAGAGAGAGATGCTCTGCCTTCTACCCTTGATCGAGCCGTCTACAGACGGTTCGTCTTGTTCATAGTCGATGATAAGGGAAGAGGCGGTGGAAAAACCAGTCCGAGAAGAACCTAGTGCAGCAGGCCTCGAACCGGAGCGCGAATGAGGACGGACCGATGAGCGGTTCCACGAAAAGTCATATCGGACACTTTTCGAATCAAGTACTTTCGATTCCAGTAACCAAGCTCAAGTAAATGTAAGTACGTCCCAGCAATTCATCTTCACGCTAAATCTCTTGCATATGGAACTTCATACCCTCGTCATGTAATTCATAGAAATGTTGATACTCATCGAGAACTGTAAACTGATCACTATATAGTCTATACTCATGGATATGTCTATACAGTTGAAATAACCTATGGTCTCCATAGAAAATGAAAAAAAACCGATCATCGACGATAGCGATACCATTTGAAGTTGGAATGAACATGCAAGATCCCTCTTTCAAAAATGCATTTGAAGCCCTTCTTTTGCAACTTTTCCCAGTCTTTATGCACTATCCTAAAAGCAATGTCCTCGTACGGAGGCCCGGCGCGGAACCGGATGATGCACGTCTCCATGATATTCCCGTCCTTCTCGATCAGGTATATCGGGGCCTTAGCTCTGTCGACGAGGTCGGGGTAAAAGACATTGAATTTATACCCTTGCATGATCTTGGGAGGCGGATTATCGTGATCATAATGTGTTTGGTTGTACTCGTTCCACTCGTATCCGAGGTGCACGTGATTGAAATACTTCAGTTTTCTCGGCCGATACTTGTCGTCCCACGGATAAACCGGCGAGCCCAGATTCACCTCCGCGCCAAAAGCTGCATCCCCTTCCTCCATGGCTCCCATCATGGCATTGATGGGCTTCATTTCAAAACTATCCGCTGGCGCAGCTGGCTTTGGCGCCATAGCTTCTCGCATCCGTCTTCGCCAATCTTCGGGCACCTCCATTCTCTTCCGTTCCCCTGTCCTCTTCAGGGTCGACGGCCCCTTTGGTTCCATCACCATGATGCAGCAGTTGCGGGGAGAATGATCCAGCCTCCTCTGCTGACTCCATCACCACCTCTTCGGGGGTTCTGGGGACATCGATCCTTCATCAACATTAGCAGTTTCCGATTCATCGACAACATCCGCGGGCTGCTGATGCTCGCGCAACGTCTTCGCATGAAATTCTTTCAACAAAGCCCGTGCCTTGCCTTGTATATGCGAATGAGTTTGAGGGTAACCTCCCAATACTCCACAACCTTAGCTGTGCCGGAACGCAGCCGAACCTTGACACCAGCGTGCATACCCTCCGATTCTCGGTAGGACTCCTTCTGCAGATAAGCCCTCGCATCTGCTTCGACGCTGGACTGCACACCCCTTCCTCCCGCAAGCAACTCGGCAGGATTGTGGCCGTTTTCCTAGCTTCTGCCAGGTCCCAGTCGCAAACCGATAGGAGCGCCTTCCAGTACTAGACATGGCCCAGCGTCGCCGTGTCCGAATCGAGATGCATTCTGATGTCGCCTCGAAGCTCTTCCGTCTCATTCGCCATCAAGCCCTGGAAGACCATGTAAGGTTCGTTCAATTCGATACCCAGATCGTCTGAACCATGGAGGTGCTCCGATAGACTATCGATTGCTTTCGCACGTCCGTCGCGCTATCAGATCTCTGGCCTGACTTTCATTTGATCAAAAAGGAACTCTTCTTTCTTCTCCCAATCTTGAAACTCTGCTTGAGTACGCTGTCTGGCATGCATTGCCATTCCCTCCTCATGCCGAGCCTTCTCAAGCGCTCTCTCTTCCCTTCTCTTCTTCGCTTTCTCGATCTCCGCCATTCTTTCTCGCCGCCTATTCTTCTCTGCTTTGATGGAGAACATGTCGAGTTGCGCACCCAGCTCGACATCACGATCAATCTTCTTTTTCCATACGAACTTCTCGTTGAGGTTTGAATCGCCGAAAGGATTCGAAGCGTTGGAATAACCAGCGACCGGCCGCGACTTCAACACCTTCGCGACCAGCATCTCCTTCTTCTGAGCCATCCTCGCTTTGTGGGCCTCAATCTCTTCCTCCGTAATAAACCTCGAGCGGCTGCGCTTCCGCTCGCTGCCGCCGTCGTCAGGGGTGACGAGCAGAGGTCCTGCGTTGGCTCCGGCTCCGGCGACTGCTTCCGCTGCCCCTCCCCGTCGGCACCCCTTTCGGGCTTCCATGCGAATGCGACCCCCATCAAGGCTTCAGACCAAGAATTGACACGCGAGGGAAGGAACGGAGCAGTCGAGCGAGCGAGCCAGCGAAGGAACGAGAGAGGGGGAAGAGGGAAGTAGGCTTCGTCTCTTTAGAAGGGACAAAATTGTACTTTTAGATATGCTTTTGAGGACAAAAGAGGAAACTTCCCAAAATATAGCTCGTTCGGCGACGAGACAAGGGATGCCAGCGCGTAGAGCGGGACGTCGCGAGAGGTTTCGCCGATCGAGCCGGCGGTGGACCGGTCGAACCGGATTGGGCCTCCGCCTTCTTCAGTCCCAGTTCACCGCTGCCTTCTGAAGGCAGAAAGAGATATACTGCCGCCCCCCGTCCGTCTGCCCATTCATCAACCGCGAGAGAAGCTCGAGCTCAACCTCCGCCGGTTCGATTTTGCGGAAGCCACCGCCCCCTCGCCTCCACGTCGCCGCCGCCGCCGCGGATAACTCCGGCGGCTCTCGTCGGCACTACTGTGGAAACTGTGAAGCGACTTCCCCCCTCCATCCTTCGTTCCGGCTGCGGAGAACGGGGGCGCAGAGCGTTAGGAACTCGGGAGGGCTGACCACGCCGAAGCATGCTGCACAACAAGTCCTTCGTCAAGAAGACGAAATCGGGCAAAATCACCAAGGTCTCTCGCCCTTCACTTCGACACATGTTTATCTCCCTCGCTCTCGCTCTCTGAGTCTTCTGTGATTGTTAGGTTTGACGTTTGACGATCTTGTTCTGTATTCCACTTGGTTGACGCAGAATGTGAGGGAACACTATCTGCGGGACGATATCTACTGCGGAGTCCCGATATGCAAAGCCTGCGACTCCTCCGCCGCTCGCCTGAGCGGCTCCCCCGCTTCCCCGATCCTCGTCCTCGACACGAACGTCGTTCTCAATCAGGTGAACACTGAGCCTCGGTCGCTAATAATGCGTGGCTACGCGGTTCAGTTTGGAGTGACGGAATGTGACTTGGGATTACTGGTGGTGCTGTTTTTAGATTGATTTGCTTGAGAATCCGGCGATTGACGATGTTGTCGTGCTGTCTATCGTGCTGCAAGAGGTCAGGAACAGGAATTTGTCCGTCTATAATAGAATCAGAGCGCTCTGCAGCAATTCGGCAAGGAAATTCTTTGTCTTCTCGAATGAGCACCACAAGTGAGTACTTGCTTTGTAATTGTATTGCCTAGTGGATAGCAAGCTTTCATGTTGTCTAGGGGACAGATGCTAGTGATGTTAATAAAGAGGATCATTGCTGGTATGGGAGCGGTAGTTTTAGTAATTTGGTTGCTCATCTAAGGTGACGTAGATGAGAAGGTTCTCCAAGATTAGGTAGAAAAAACTTGCTTTTGGATAAATTTTCATTCAATAATACACAGTGGGAGACTTGATTTGAATGGCCTCCTTAAGCTCTAATTGGCCATTGCATTCTTGGGAGTAGTTGATCACCCATCTTTGTGATTCATTAGATTTGACATCACACTGCTTTAACAGGTGGAATGTTAATCATCATTGCTTTCTGCGTATATATCTGTTTCATTTTTTACTTGTTCCTAGGTTATTGGTGTGGAAGTGTCATTGGTTAGGAATTCATTCTACAATCCTACGTGGTTGGTAGTTTTCACTATGGTTGATTTTTGCTTCTTATGTATTCTCTATGTTGCTGCTATTCCAATTAAGCATATCGGCTAATATTTATGCAGGGATACGTTCGTCCAGGACATGGCAGGTGAAAGTAAAAATGATAGGAATGATAGAGGTCTGATTTTCTTGCACCGTTACTCTTTTGAATTTTTTCCCCAGCCTTTTGATGGTTATCCCTCAATTGCCTGTTCAATATGTACAATGCCATTGAGTAGTTATTGTTTTAGTGTTCCATCAGACACATCTATTTGCATAATTTCCAACTGACACTCTAGAATTTCTAATTCAGCTATACGTGTGGCGGCTCAGTGGTATCAGCGTCATCTGGGTGGTGCTGCGCAGGTTCTGCTCATAACCAACGACAGGGAGAATAAGAGGAAAGCTACAGAAGGGGGCATTCCAGCAGAGACCAGTATGTATAACTTTTTTACTTTCTCCTCAGTTTATTCCTTACACAATATGCTTTTCTAAGTTTCAGAGACAATTGTAACTATTGCCTCTGTGTGCACCCCTTCTTAGACATGACTTGTATGTAGATCTTTATAACTATAAATAATGTTTTGTGATATGTCTGGTGAGTATGCATGGTGAATGTGCTGCTTGTTTGTAACCTTAACCTATGTTTAATTGCGGTGATGCAGTTGAAGCCTATGTGAAATCACTGGACCGCCAGGATTTGCTAGATTTGCTTGTGCGTCCTGCATCAGAGGATGTAGACATGGAAGAAGTTGAAGATTTAAGACCATCAAAGAGGAAAGTTATATATGCTGAGGTACGTCTTGAGACCATCCCGTCTAATAAATTGGTGTAAGCTGTTGGTATGTTTGAATGAGCTGAAGATTATGATATACTGCTGTTCTTAGCATTTTTCGTTTATGCAGCACAAGCCCCTATCTGAAATTACTTCTGGGTTGCATCGAGGAATATTTCACCAAGGGAAGCTTCGTGTTAATCGATACAATCCTTTCGAAGCATATGTTGGAAGTGAAAGTATTGGTGATGAAATCATTATTTATGGGCGTGGAAATATGAATCGAGCTTTTGATGGTGATATTGTGGCAGTGGAACTACTGCCTCAAGATCAGTGGCATGAGGAGAACTCTTTATCATTAGCAGATGAAGGTATGGTAGTTTATATGGTGCCTGTTTTAAGGAACGTTTGCTTTTTCCTTTTTCTCAGCTTTCAACCAGGTGCTCTTTTGGATCCTAAGATTCTGCTTCTAAATATCATTATTTTTATTTAATTACAGAGGATGAAGAGGAAGGAGTTCATCTGGTCCCAGGCAGTGCAGATGATGCCCCTAGGACAACAAATCTGGTGCAGGGTGCTGCTGGTCCACCTCCATCTCGCCCATCTGGCCGGGTTGTTGGTATCATAAAGAGGAACTGGCATTCGTAAGTGGATTCTTATGGTGTAACTCTGTTACTTGTTTACAGGAGTAGCTTTTCTACTTTTCTGTTGATGGAGCTATTAACTCAAACTTGGTGGTTGGACTATAAAATACATGTTTGCATCATTAGTAATCTTATTCCATATGGTGCGGCATGCATTCTGCCGTTCAGTTGACCATCACTGTTTAATGTCTGGACTGTCTTTAAATATATGGATAGTGTGAGTAACTTGTACATGCTGATAAATCAGCTTTTGTGATTTAACGACATTGTAGTTCACTGTCTTTCTTAGTAAGTGTGTGGACCTAACTGCACTTGATTTACGCTGCTAAAAGGAAGCATTTAAATGAATTATCTCCCTTCGACCAAAAAAAAAGAATTATCTCCCTAATATTGGCTTTATAGTTCTTGTGAAGTTCATTCTTTTGGGTGCGAATGAATACCACTACTTAGTTTGTGAAGTTAACATCCAATTGTATGCCGAAAAATGGTTGTTCCAATATTTTGGTTCTTTCTCCATTATGTACCTATTTCCTGGTATTGGCTTAACTCACTTTGAGCAGTTATTGTGGATCTTTGGAGCCTATGCCCATGCCGGCGGGAGATGGGGGTGTTGCACATGCGCTATTTGTTTCTAAGGACAGGAGAATTCCAAAAATTCGCATCCAAACTCGACAGCTTGGGAACCTTCTGAGCAAGAGAATTGTCGTGACCGTGGACTCCTGGGACCGTCTTTCACGCTATCCTTCTGGGCATTATGTTCGTACAATTGGAGAAACAGGTGATAGAGATACAGAAAGCGAGGTACCTGTTTATGCGTTTTTTTTGTTTTTCCACGCTTGTTTGTAGTTTTGTCTCCTTTAGCTGTGTTTGGTTTCATGGACGAGAAATTTGTGGAGAGATTGAAATTTTTATGTTGTAAGTACTGATTTTCAAAAGAAACAAGAAACGCTTGTCCTTTTGCTCAACGGAAGGTGAGATGGAATATGACATTTTTTTTCCTTCAATGTGTGTGTAGGTTGTGTTAATTGAGAATGACATTGATGCAAGGCCATTTTCTTCCCAAGTATTGGCATGTTTGCCTCCATTACCATGGTCAGTCTCCTCAGAAGATTTGGTAAATCCCATCAGGCAAGATTTACGGCATTTGTGTGTCTTCAGTGTGGACCCTCCAGGTATCTTACTTGTATATACTTGCTAATTTCCAATTCTTTTCCCTTTTGAAATTTCTACTCTTTAATGATTAATGTATACTTCTGCATTGGGCAGGATGCAAGGATATTGATGACGCGCTGCACTGCACATCCCTTTCCAGTGGAAATTTTGAAGTTGGAGTTCGTATCCTTAGAGTTGGGCTTCCATGGGGCTTCATATTTAGATTTAACATGGTTGTGAGTTAAGATTGATCTTGCCATAATGGTATTTCTAGAGTCGTTTGCATAGGAAAGTTCATGGTTTGTAATCAGGTAAACAGAAGTGTAAGTTGATGTCGTGTCAGAAACCTCATCTGGTTCTGTTTCTTCCTGATCCTTCTCTGGATTTTTATTTTCTTTAATGTTGATTAGCTGCGTATGGAACTTATGCTTATCCTGTGAGCATATATTCCAAGAATAACTCCTCTGCTGCACCCTGTTTGTTATCAAGCTTATTTAATGAGTATTTATCAGTTTCTTCTTTTAATTAGTAGTAAATGCCACCATCTTCTGAGGTGGTCTTGCCTTGACAAGGATGCCTTTCTTTTTACCTAGTCCTTTAACATTTCCTTTTTGCCATGGCATTGTCTAGCAGGAAAGTTTCGCCGATTCTAGCAAGTGAGGCTTTCTTGGGCCAAGTTCCTTTTAGTTTTTGTGTCCTTCTAGACCTCCTCTTTTGGTCCTTCCTTGAGCTGGGTAGAGATAAGTCCTGTGCCTTTTGTTTCTGCACATTCTTTCCCCTCAGATTTCTGAATTTGATGATTCTTCGTCTCCAAAATTTCTGAAAAACTCAGAGTCACTTGATTTAGAAGCTTTATTTTTGCTATCAATCTTTCGAGCATGGTTCAGTTTGAGTCCATGTTGATGGGCTCCAAGTCAATATTGTTCCACACCAAAGTAACTTGGCTTCACTTTCTAAGGAGTTCAAGGGCCAACAATTTTAACAAGTTGAATTTTTGGTTTTTGAAGACTTAAGCCAGGAATTTTTCTTTAATGTTAGTCACCTAGATATTGCTGATGTGACAAACTTTGTGCACCCTTCTACACCACTGGATGATGAGGCTGCGCAAAGGGGCACATCTGTTTACCTTGTTGAGCGCCGCATTGATATGCTTCCAAAGCCTTTGACAGAAGGTAATACATTATTTAGAGCAGTAAAATTGTTTCTTTGACATCAGAGAAAATCTGATTGTGGTTAATCCATAGTCCTTCCGGGATCAAACTTAATGTGTGAATTTATGTTTCAGATATATGTTCGCTTCGGGCAGATGTGGAGAGGCTGGCTTTTTCTGTTATCTGGGTATGTTCTTGTTCTACCTTCTTTGTCAATTGCTGTTCTCTTTTTGGATGAGAGGATTGCATGTCCATTAGCTGCCATCACCAGACTACACCAAATGATAGCTCGTGTGCCCTGTGTATACAAGTATATTGCTTGATCTTCTCATAAAAGGAGAACAATCTTGTTTACTGCCCATTTTCAGGAAATGACACCTGAAGCAGAGATAATATCCACAAGATATACAAAAAGTATTATCAAATCATGTGCAGCTCTGTCTTATATTGAAGCTCAGGCAAGGATGGATGACAGGTAATTGTATAAATGTTGAGTAGGTTCTTCCTCCGTTCATATGAGCTCATTTCTGGTGTATAACCTCTCACACAATGTACTAAACTTGTTCTGGTAATATGTTTCTTGAAAAACTTAGTCCATACTAGTTCTTTTTTCACTTCTTATCTCTGGCATCCTATCGATATTCATGTTGAAATACCTGAAAAACTTTTATCTCCTTTACATCTGATATTTCTAAGCTTGGTTGTAAAGAGGTTTGCCGGAAATATACCGGTACTCTGTGGTCCTGTTGGTTTATTCATTGTTGTTCCAGTTGGGGGAGAAAAAGGTGGCTGTTGATGAACCTGTAGTAGAAAATGGAAGTGGCGTGATTTTATCGACTGTCCATTCAATGTATAACATTTTTGAAACATGGTCATAAAAAGTTGTGTATGATTGCGTGGCACTAGCAGAAAGAAATTCTTGATGCAGTTTGTAAGTCCCGTCCAGTTTGATCATATTCTCACCTAGTAAACAAGTCTGCTGTTGCCAAAAGAGAGTGTTCAAGCTTCCTTGTGGTGACCGTGAACAGCGATAGGTATTGGCAGTCATGTAAGGCGTATGATAGGCTTAGACAGATATTGGGAACTCAACTTCAGTTGGACCATGAGAGATACCAAATCCTTTTTCTTTTTTTTAGTTCGCTTTCGTCTTTTGATGCTTTTGCTATTTAAATAACATGCTATTTCCACATGACTTATCCTCTGTTGAATAAATTTTCATGTTAGCATAATTCGGCAGTTCCTATCCTTACTGGTGAGCTTTTCATGGTAATGTCTAGTATACTACTGCAAGGAGTTTGTTCGGGTAATTGCTGGATTACTTACTTTCTCTTATTTTATAGTCGGTTGGCGGATCCTTTAACTACAGATTTGAGGAATATGAATACATTGGCAAAGGTGTGCATGCATTCTCGGCCTGGTTGGCTTGTTTATTGGGGAAACTGGCTTTCTCTAAACGGTGCGTTATACTCATGATGTAGATAATGAGGCACAGGCGTATTGAGAGAGGAGCCTTAACACTTGCTTCTGCCGAGGTCAAATTTCAAATTGACACTGAGACTCATGACCCTCTTGATATTGGTATGTCGTGTAAACTTTAAAGATGGACAGTTTCTCTCTAGTTGTTGAAATGTAATTTTTTAGTTGTACCCTCTATTCGCTGTCACTCCATTAAATTTTAGAATGGATGACCATTCATGTTTCTGTTATTACACAAGGCTGCAAACAATAGTGAAACATGGCCTGTATATAAGTGTATTAAACCAAAAATTCCAAAAACTCATCTCTCCTTTTGAAATCATTTGAATGGTTCTGATTTTATATCTAAATAGAATGCCCAAAGGAGGTTTACCAACCGGTATATAGGCTTCCTTACTACTAAAAGGGAAAAAAATTGTCTTCTATAAATTGTTGAAGCTTGTTTTACTGCCAATTTCCAGTGTGGTCATCTTCAGTCACTGTATTACAGGATGAATCGGATAACACTTTATTATTGCACTTGAAAGTGGAGGTGTCAATTGCTTTTGCCAACAGCCAGCATATAGTTATTGTAGTCATTTCATAACTAATTGCATTTCCACCCACCTGCAAATCTCCAGGCATGTATCAGATTCGAGAAGCAAACCAAATGGTGGAGGAGTTCATGCTTGCTGCCAATGTTTCAGTTGCTGAAAAAATCCTTAAACACTATCCTCTATGTTCCCTGTTGAGGTAAGCTGGTGTTTTCTGTTATGTTAATCTGGGATTAGCTTTCCTAGATTTCCTGCCTTTTGCTGTCATCTTGGGTGGCATTGTTTTATTTTCATTGCCATCCTTTCCAATTTCCAACCTGTAAGTGACACTGGTGCATCACTCAATGCGCGGTTATTATTAAAGCTTTTTGGAGTATAAATGTCTGGAAATAATGACAAAAATGGAGCCTCATCCTGTACTTCAGTTGCTGAAGGGTCCTACTTTTAGTCCTTTCTCAATTTGCTGATGGTTTTATGAGTGATTTCACTTTTTTTAGGAGTCGAACCACCTTGCAAGTGGCTTCATAATTCAAATGATGATTATATTTGAATATAAACTAATACTATAATACGTAAATGGGTAAAAGTCTTACTATGCCACGCCCTCATTATATTTTAACTTCCATTGAAAGAAGCCTGATCCTTATGAAGTTACTAGATATACTAAATACCCTGTGATTAGAGGTAAAGCCACAAGTATTTTCTTATGGTGGATCTGAGATTATATATCGATGCAATTGAACATCACCACTTGTATTTTTTGTTTTCCTTTGCTTTGATAGTATCTCTCAGATTAATGTCCATTTGTGAGGGTGCTGGCTATATAACAAATATCTTTGGTTGATTGCTTTCAAAGGCGGCATCCTATACCGACTAAAGAGATGCTTGAACCCTTGCTGCGTACAGCTGCTTCTGTTGGTCTTGACTTGGACGTCTCTTCATCAAAAGCACTGGCCGATTCGCTCGACCGTGCAGTGGTGAGTTGCTTTATCATTGTTTTTTCAGCTGATGAAGTCCGTGAACCTTTTGTTTGTGTGAGATATGGATGTTAACCATCTCTAATTTGGCTCAAGTGGGTTTCTTTTCTCTAGTTACCTTGCTGATTTAATTCTTGCACTTTTATAAGCTGATGGTTCTAGATGGTTTGCCCCAGGATTGGTCCAGCTTGTTATGTGCTTTTCAACTTACCATGCTATACTTCGCTCTCTGATTGTCAATAAAATCCTACAGGGAGAAGATCCATATTTTAACAAATTGATACGAATACTCGCAACTAGATGCATGACACAGGTGATTTTAATTGAATGTTCTAAACCTGAAAATTTCTTCTTTTTTTATGTTTTTGTTATATATGATCTATTTCCTTTGTCATACAGGCAGTATATTTCTGTAGTGGTGACTTGACTCTGCCAGAATACCATCATTATGGGCTGGCTGCCCCATTATATACTCATTTTACTTCACCTATCAGGCGATATGCTGGTAAGGAAGCAGTTCTCTTCTGATGCTTCTCTTTGTGGTAAAAGAGATGGCACATGCTGATTTTGGAACTAAACTATTTTGCAGATGTCATTGTGCACAGGTTGCTTGCTGCATCATTAGGAATTTACAAGCTTCCAGCCGTATTTCAAGACAGACCCCAGCTAACAAGTATTGCTGACAGTAAGACAAGAACGATCCAAATAAGCTGATTATTGTGCCGTTTCATTGCCTCTTTTTTTCTAGCTTTGAACATTCTTGTATCAATGTACAGCCATATACTGAATGTTTACTTCTTAAGTCTTCTCTGTGGTTGCACTTCTCTTTCTTTGCTTCCAAATTACTGACTCCATTTTCTTTTCCAATAATATTTTGCCAGATCTGAATTATCGACATAGAAATGCTCAGATGGCTAGTAGAGCCTCAGTGGAGCTTCATACACTCATCTACTTCAGGAAGCGGTACTCTCTCTCTCTCTCTTTCTCTCTCTCTCTCTTACACTTATGCTTGGTCACCTGCATGCGATTGAGCACACCCAAGCATGCATTGATGCTGACTGGCATATGAAAACAACTATTGTTTACTGCAGGCCCACTGACACCGAAGCTAGAATTGTCAAGATTAGATCCAATGGCTTTATCGTTTTTGTACCCAAGTAAGTGACTTATCCAATGTGTATTCCCATATGATCCAAGGTGTACACAAAATCGAATACACCTTAAAATTATAGAATAGTCTTGCAGATCCCACATGATACCTCAAGAAGGCTTGTGTTTGCACCTCTTTGGGCCCTCATTGTTTCCTCGTTTGTAATCAATTTTCACTCTTCAAATTGGGCGGCACTATTTCCACCACCATATTAGCTAAGACACTCCTTTTTTCCAATAAAATTACAGAAATACCCTACTCTCTCCCTTTCTCTTCAATTTATCGCTCTTCTTTTATCAGGCCAACCCATTTCTTTTTCTATCAAGCTAACCAACAAAATTTCCTTTTGTTTCTATCATCTCTCTTATTTTATCAGTTTCACAATATAAATGTTAAATTCCACCCAACAAGATATTATCTTATCCTACATCCTATTATCATTTTGCCCAGAGAATGTTGTTACTTTTACTTTGTGATTTCATATTTTTAATCACAAAAGTTACCTAGAATGTCAGAAATTTCTAGCTTTGCCTATTCTTTATCAAATAATTCCATATAATCAAATGGTTTGAGGGAACTTTACTTCAAAGTTGGAAATTAAAATTCCATATAATCATCTAGCCAATTTTGACATTGTGGGTGTTTTTCTGAAATAAGTTCATAGGATTTTAAAGTTAAATATCGCTGGTTTATGCTTTTTTTTTAGCTTTTTATGATTTATAAGAATTGCAAGATGAGTGCTGACAATTTATTTACTCCTCCTTCACTTTCAAAGTCACATCAGAATTTTCAGAACAGAGTTTTAAGCATATTTGAAAGTTTTAATCCATTTGATATGAGATTGAGTTTATAATTGATGTTAATTACTTTCTTCATTGTACGATTAGAAGAGCAAGAAGTTTCATTTTTTTTTCCTTTTATGTGCCTATTTTTTTTTGTTAATATTTAATATGATCTACATATAAATATTTTTGACATTTGATCATGCTTCTAACAAATTAACCTTCTTCATATTTTGATCAAATTTTCTATTCCATTTTTGATAAAGATCGGCTAAATAGTTAAATTGAATTTTAATTTTCAGCTTTGAAATATAGTTTCGCTCATACTATTTGATAAAAAAAATGGGCATTTAATTGTGAGTTCATACGCTATCATAAATAGAAACATTTTGTGATTGAAGATATGAGACTATATATTAAAATTGACAATATTGTCTAGGCAAAGTGATAACAAGATGCACGGTAAAACAATATTTTGTTGGGTGTAATGGAGCATTTGTATTGCGAAACTGACATGAGAGATGAGAGAAATAAATGCAGTTTTATGGATTAGCCTAATAAAAGAAGAAACAATAAATTGAGGAGAGAGGGAGACAGGAGGCTATTTCTGTAAGTTTATTGGAAAAAAGGAGTATCTTAGCCAAAATAGGGGTGGAAATAGTGCCACCCTACAATTAGGCGAAATTCCAGCTTATGTGTGCAGACGAGTGTCGGAGCATTTAATTATTTAAACAATTGCTTGATGGTGGTTCAACAATTTCCACATAGATTTTAGAGAAACCTAGGAGTTTTACTGATGGCGTTAGTCCAGACCTGCCTCCACGTATGTGACCATGGATTGATTGGGTTGGCAACTTTTTCTATGACAGTCATTCTTTCCATACTGACTCTGACGCTAAAAGAAGCCTTGATGGTGATAGTTGATAAAATCTTACCCCCCTCCCAAATAGAATATATGATGTTAACTCTCCTCATTGTGGGCAAGTGCAGAAAGAACATGGTTTTTGTAATATATGTCTGGAAGGATCTGCTGTCTACACACATGACACGTACATCTTTTGTGCATAACTGATAACTTGTTCACTCTTGCAGATTTGGGATCGAAGGACCTGTATACTTGACAGAGAGAAGTGAGAAGGGAGGTGAGGAATGGTTTGTTGACGAACAGCAACAGAAGATAAAAAAGATGGATGGAAGCATTAGTTACGGGGTCTTGCAGAAAGTGAACATTCACATGGAGGTCGTGGAGCCTCAGCCGAATCGGCCAAAACTCCAACTTACCCTTGTTTAGGTATGTAAAAATAGACAAGTTTAGTGTAGCAGCAACACCATGTCCGCTATTGAGTAATGGAGCTCGTCCATTGAATCAGGGTAAAGAACTTTGCCAATCTCTGTGCCTCCCCAAAATCAGAGTTTGTCGGGGGAGCAATATAACTTACGGTGTTCGCCTGCATAGATTAGATTCTTCCTTTTTTGTGGGGTGAGGGTTCTGCAAAGTAATTTTATGTATTGCCATTCAAACTGTCTGTTTCTGTTCTCCTTTGATTTCTCTAAAACATGTTTGCACATATCTTTGATATGAAGTTGGGCTTTTTCTTTTCTTTTTCCTTTTTTGTGTGCTTCTCATGCTAATTTTGGTCTTAGTTACTTGGACAAAGTTTATCAGAGGCAATAGAATGTATTTACGAATTTTGTTTATGTATGATTTTCCCTATAGTAACAATGTATCGCCTGCTTACTATGTGATGTTTTCTCCTGCTGCTGCACTAAAACTGGTCATCACTCATTCGCCGGGGCTGGCCGGAAGCTTCTGATATCTTTATGTTTCTAAATAAAGATCTTTAGTTATTTAGCCCGCATTTTTCTATTTAGGTGAAGTTTCTCACGTGGAGCTGAACGTCTCTTTTGAACTTATTGATATATCACGATCCATAACTTAAATAGAGTTACATTGGGAGAACTAGAGATATTACGCTGGGAGCATCGCCTCCATCTGCTGTCAAATTCTCACTTCACTAAGTCGCTGGTCGGGAAAACAATTTCTAGTTCATCAATAGATCATTCGAGTGCAAGCGCACCTTTTTGTGAGGCCTAGTCCGCGTCACTTGAAATTTTTACTACGATCGAACTTAGCCTTATGGCCTAAAACTGCTTACAAGTCTTACGGCTGCCGTCAGTTAGGATATGGCAATTATTAAACTTGTTCCAATTCCTAAATTACCAAAACATCCGGGTAGCTCGCTGTCCATTGTCTTCTTCTTTGGGTCTCATTCTCTGTCATTTGATGGTACTTGCGACTGTTACCTTCGGTACAACTAGTGATAAAAACACAGTGAATCTATATGCTCTTTCTTGCAAGCTCGTGTGACGTCTTTATCTTGGGTCAGTCACCTAAATTCATGCCCTTTTCCTTTTGACCAAAAACAAAGCAAGTCTCGACGATCTTCCCCTGTGGCACAGCTTGATCCGGATGGCGCCGGCGGTTCGGGCAAGACCTGTTTTGGAGTGAAGATGAAGCAAACACGCCAAGTTTGACGTCTGAAAGTTGTGTGTCCGCTACTGCACGACCTTGTCACCAAGTCTTCTGCTACATATTCCTCCTAAAGAGCAAGGAAAGTTCCTGAGACAGCGACGCCTTAGAAGCGAGCACTACTTGGGTTGACGCCGTGAGCCTCAGGTCGCGCTATCTTTCTATGGTCCGACCGCGGGGCGGCGGGGGGGCAAAAGGACACAAGTTTGAATGCGCAGGAGTTGGACGCAGTAATTCAAAGATGATGCAATACAAGGCCCCCTCTTCTTCCAGAAGTCTTATCTTAGACGATAATGATTCCTTTGTTTAATGTTTGTTGTATAGTTATCATCCATCCTGCATCTACCCCTCTGCTTTCTACCCACTCCCGGCTTAGTGCATACATGGGAACCTAAATTTAAAAAAAATTAAATTAAATTCGATTTGATATGGTGTCGAAAAGTATGGGGGCAAGTTGAATTTGCTTTTCTTTGTCAACCATTCTCTTTTCCGCCAATAAAAAAAAACAGTCGTTTTATATGACAGCACAATGAAGGAGAACAAAAAATTTGTTGGTGAGTCACAGGCCAGAGGTAGGCCCATCTTATCACCACCACTTGACAATAATCACCCTTTGCTCTATAACTAGTCATTGTGAGGAGTAATTGCACAATAAGGGAGGGTTTTATTTGTTTGAAAGAAAGCTATATTTGGAAAATCGTTTTCGATTTTTCGGTATAACGCTTTCTGTGGAAGGAAAACGTGCTTAGATCGGGAAAAAATGGCTTCTCATTTTGGTAAGAAAGAAATCACTTTCTCCATTTATCCTTAAAATGATTTCCATGAAATACATTTTTTATTATCGCGAATTTTTCAGCGAAACAAACGCGCCTTACAAATTATTTGTCAATACACAATAATTCTGCACAAATTCAGAGCAAATTATCCGCCCATTGGCATGGTCTTGTAAGCCAGAAATTTATTATATGAATGCGGTGTAATGGGTAACCTTGTACGCAAATAGGTTGACGTGGAATCAAAACGTTGAACGAGAGCGTGGGACCTTCTTTCTCAGAACACAAAAATGGACCGTCGCAATCCTTCAAAAAATTAATACTCCGATACATACATCGGACAAATCGGACTCATCCCGACCATTGAATATGGTGAGTCTCTTATCGGCACGCACGTTAATGACTCTTACCAATTAATTTCTAAAACAAGAAAAGGAGAGCATAACAATTGACAGAATCATAAGAAAGTTTCTCAAGCTATCGATATGAAAATCACAAAGACTGAAAAATAATTTTGGGAAACAGCAAATCAATATAAGATTGATGAAAATTTCCCCAAAAATCTGCCGTTAGGTTAAAAAGGAAGCTACTCTTTACAAAATGTTAGGAAGGTCAAGAGAAAAATTGCAGCTTACATCGGAATAAATCAGACGAAAAAAAACAAAACAATTAAAACTAGGCAGCGATTTTCCGGAAAAATAAAAATCGAATTCGACTCGCTCATCTTTTTTTATCTTCTCAACTTTGGTTCATTCCGCAACAATGGAGATTTCGCCGGCGCTGGAGATGCTTCCATGTCCATCGCCCTCGCACAGGATCAATGCTCGCTCCAAGTTCGCCACTGTGTCGCTCATCGTCGGCCGGTCCTTCCCTTCCAGGTTGACGCAAAGCATGGCGGTGTACGCCACCAGCTCCACCGCCTCCGCCTCCCCCATCTCCGGCGCCGCCACCCTGCCGTCCAGCACCCTCGCCACCTCCCCTGCCATTATCGCCGGCACGGCGTGGTCCACCACGCTCACCGGCATCGCCCCCTCCCCCTCCCCGTCCTTGAAGATGGCCTTCTTCCCCGTCAGCAGCTCCAGCAGCACCACCCCGAGGCCGTACACGTCGCTCTTCGCCGTGAGCACGTTGAGGCCGTAGTACTCCGGGTCGATGTACCCGAGGGTCCCGGCCGCCTTCATCGGCCTCTGGTCGCGGTCCGACTCGCGTTGTTGCTGCCGGTGGTGATGATCCATCAGGGACAGGCCGAAATCGGAGACCCGAGCGGTCCAATTCGAGTCGAGCAATATGTTGGACGATTTGATGTCTCTGTGAATGATGGGAGGGACCGCGTAGCTGTGCAGATACTCGATACCTCTCGCCGCGTCCAGCGCTATCTTGACCCTCATTTTCCAAGAATTCAGGACGCTGCTCGATATCTCCACGTTGTTCTTGTCGTGCAAGTGATCGTACAGAGCTCCATTCTTCATGTACTCGTAGACCAGGAGCCTCTCCTCCTTCTCCACGCAGTAACCAACTAGCCTCACCAGGTGTTTGTGATGGAGCCTCGACAGGAATGCTAGTTCAGAATCGAACGCGCTCTCTTTCTCCTGGAATTTCTTCGCCTTTGGCCCGGTCTCGCTTCGCTTGATCGCGACCTCGCGGCCGTCGGGCAATTTGCCTCGGTAGACGACCCCGTAGCTCCCCGCGCCGATCTTGTTCTCCAGGGAGAAGAAGTCGGTGGCTGCAGCGAGCTCGGCGAGCGAGAATTCCTCGGCCCTGTCGGCTTGCTTAGAGGAGGTCCCGCTCCTCTGCCGGCTCATTACTCTCGAGCTCTGGCGCCGGATGGTTGATGATCTCAAGAGATTGCCGCTGTTCGAGTTCACCGCATTGTTTGAATTTGCCCTTGTGATTGTTGGCTGCACTGAGTTGTGTACCTTCTTGTGCCCAAAACACGCCCCTGCATAAAACAAGTAGATAGCCGTGCACAGGCCTGAAAAAGCCCCCACTGAGCCGACGATCGCAAATGCCAATAAGCTCTTCCTCAAGCCTTGGGATGGAGAAGAGGAAGGAGAGACTGGTGGCAGCGCTGGCGGCAGCGGCGCAGGCAGCAAGAACTCGACCTGGCAAAGCTTGCAAATAACACGGTAACCGTGACAGAGGCTCTGAGACTGAGCGTATATGCCACAATCACAGGATTGAACACAGGGTCCTGGCAAAATCCCCGTCAATGGAAGCAGCTCAGGACCCGATCCATTGTTCCATCCCGGTCCCCAACACATTATCGAGAAATTGCTCGTCATCAACCCGCAAGTGAAACTCTCGCCCGAAGCAATCGCTTCAAAGTAAGTCCCCTCGGTTTTGTTCGTAAAAAACTGCCCTTCGCCACCCCAGCAAATCACGGTGTTGTTCAGTCTCCGGATTGCGCAACTGTGATTGGCACCTAGAGACAGGAGTGAGTACTCCGCCGCTGAATTGAAGGGAACGTCTAATTGCCCGGCTTCATTGCTTCCTCTGCAGACCACAAACCCAGTTGTGTTCAATCCACAAACATGAGAACCACCGGCTACGACAGTTGACATCGGCATAGTTCCAAACCCATTTTCTATATACCCTGCAATCGAATTGCTTCCCCAACATCGAACATGAGTCGATTTCACCGAAACCCCGCAAGAAAACCCGAACCCAGATGAGATTGAAGCGAATTCATCATCCTCTGGAGGTAAAGAGAATGACTTGTTACGTCTCCAGCATTTGACTGATCGCGTACCATTGACCGGTGCACAAATCTGATAATCACCAACCGAGATATTCTCCAACAGAACAGTGTCGTTGCTGTTGTAAACCCTCTTGGGGACGGGGGTGGAGCCGGTAGCGTCGAGATTGTCCCAGCAGAGGATGCTGTAGCCGCCGGAGCGGAGCCCACAGACGGAGTTGGCGCCGCCGGAGATGGCAGAGAAGGAGACGTAGGGGTTCAAGTCCACTACTTGCCCTCGTCGGTAGCATGCGATCCTCTGCTTGGGCTGGGCGGAGGAGATGCCGCACACGGTGGCAGACGAGTAGCTGACGGCAATGGTGGACCCCGTGCCCAAGGCATGGGATGCGGCGGTGGCCGAGACCACGACCGCTGCGATGGCGAAGATGACGGCGGAGAGCCGCGGCCTCGTCATCTAGGAGGGCGGTGGGTGGTGGGGCTTGAGGGGTTGGTGAGCTTCATTGCTGGAGAGACAGAGAGAGAGACAGAGAGAGGAGGGACAGAAAGAACCTTGAGGCAGAAAGAGAATATAGGCCAGGAGAGAGAGAGAGAGAGAGAGAGAGAGAGGGAGGGAGGGAGAGAAAACTCAGGGGATGGGATCTGATTAGCATCAGTTTGATGGATGGAGTTTATGAACATTGATGAGAAAGAGAGAACAGTTATGGAAAACTTCTGGGCGACTTCGGCATTTGCTTCAAAGTTGAGGAAAAGCCAACGAGGGTCCATTCCATCGCTTCTCGCTTCTGTCAAATTAGACGCTTTGCATATTTCAACAGTTTGGACTGGAACGCTACCGGTCTAGGACCGTATCCTAGTCCTGTCCAAATGGGTGACAGACCCACTTCTTAACCGATGGTCGATGGGCTCAATTGTTACGTGTGTTAATTAACTTAAGTAAATATACCACGAATAGGTTTATAATGATAAAGTAAAAAATAATATGAATGTTGAAACGGGTTCATCACTTACTTAAACCCAACCCGCATTTATGATTCTTTCTTCGTTCTCTCTCACCCTCTATTGATTTTTTGCTTACTCACTACGTGTTTTCACCTCAGTTTTGGTATGAAATACGTAAATGTTTTAATAATACAAGTCGGGTCTAGTATGGGTTAGGTATAAGTTGAGTCAATCATTGGTTACTGAATTTGTATTGCGTGGAAATTGATTAAAACGGTATAAATGAGTTAATTTGGGTCAGATCATTTTCGACCTGATTAGACGTACCCGTTTGATGGATCTACCATAACCCAAATATGCAGCCCATATTTTACACGCGACTGCTGGGTAACATTTTTGTGCTAAATGCTTCAACAGTATATATTTATACACATGGTGTACAAGTATTGAGTCTCCTAAATTTTGGGCTCTTTCGATCAACAACACATCGGCCAAGTGAAATACAACAATTGAGACGTATGTTTTTTTTCCTCTTCTTTTTGGTTTTTTTTTCCTACTTCTTAGGCGAAAGCCTATTGGATTGAGAACTCGTACCGCCACCTAATCTGCCGCTTGTGTTTGCCCGCCACAATCGATCGCTGCGGCGCACCTCCGGCCACCTTGCACAGTGACTTGTTCGCTGCGGCGCACCTCCGGCCACCTTGCACAGTGACTTGTACGCACGCCAAAGAGAGATTTATGGATGAGGAAGGATGGGGACGTGGAGGCAACAATGGTGGCCGGGAGACGAGATTCAATCTTCTATTTTCAGACACATAACTTTCAGACCGAATGAACAACCTACGGTGAAATAGATGGCACGCTGAACCTCGCCTTAAGTGCCGGAGATTAATCTTATTTCCATCAAAGCTGCGATTTTCCGTAAAGATGAACAGTGATTAATGTTTAAATTTGAACAAACTCATTGATTCTAGGATAGTTTTTCTTTTTAAATTTTGTGTAGCGATAGTCAATCATCAAACCAAGTCCCCCTCCTTGGTCTAATCAGAAGAAAAACATCCACGTTGAAATTGCGAGGAATTACTCCCTTGTTATAATACGGCGTCAAATATGAATCGAACATGAAAAACCTTGCCTTTTTAGGCGCAAAATTTCGATCGTCTTGCCAGATTTCTGAAATAAACCATTCTTTCCCCTCCAACCCTTTTTCTCCTCCTAGCTAGAACCATCTCATACACGTTGGTTCCCGTCAATCTCGCAAGCAGAAAATTTCTTGTTCTACTCCTTCTTTGCGTGTAGAATACCCCAAGCTTCAGAAATTAGCGGATGAACTCCTAACCTTTTTGACAGAAAGCTCGCACGGGTGACAAAAAGTTTCTTTACATGATAATTTTGAACTTCTCGTCAGCAAAACATAATTCATTGAGCCTCTAAATTTATGATATAGAAGAACATGGACGATTTATATTGAATAAACCGGCGTTCCAGCCACTACAGTAATTATTGGCTTTTGCTTTGGCAGAAAGAATGGTGCTCCACCACATAACAGTAATTATTGGCTTTTGCCTATTTTTCTAAACTCGTCGCGAAAGGTTTGCTTGACTGATGGTGCCTTTATACAATGGAGTAGGGGTGAGCACCGATCAAGGATAAACCTTGGAATCAGACCAAACCAACCCGGTTGGTTTCTAATTCGGGAACTGATCCAGCTATTACAGGTCCGATTCCCCTTCTAGATGCAGAACCAGACAGAAAAACCCTAATTCTCCCATTTTAGTTTTACCTTACATCATGTATTCTTGTTGTTGCTCTACTATTTGCTGTAACTACTATTTGTCTTGGTTGTAAATAAGATAATGTTTTACTAAAATCTATCCTTTAAAATAATGAAACCAAAGAAGAAAAAAAAAGTAATTGATCGGTTTCCAGATAGACTTTGAAACCAGACCAAACCAACAAGGTCAGCTCCAGGATTAGTTCTGAAGCATACGGGGTAAATTTCAGGTTCATAAAACTAGGAACCTATCTCGACAGAGTAGATTCAAGGTTCAATACCTAGAACCTACCCATTCGGAAACTTCTCACGTCACAATGGAGAAACCAAAATGCTCTTTAGCCCGAATATTTAAAAGGTTATTTCTTCGATCTTACCAAATTGCTCTTTTGCAGCTATCATAGAATGAGTATATTCGAAGGGGAAATCTCAGGTTTCTAAATCGAAAATTAAATCGCCAACTCCGAGAGGCTAAGGACAATAGATAAGTAGACAGCTGAAACATAGACATCAAGTTAGTTAATATATTGGACCGATATTTAATGGGTGGAAAGTACTTCTCATCATTAAGAAGTTTGACTTTCAAACCCAAAAATTATATAAAAGCTCTAACCTTTCTTTTCCTCGGGTAACTCTCGAACTATATACTATAGTTTATTCAGCTGTGTTTGTGCAATGATCTATTATAGGCTGCTGCAGAATATGAACAACCTCTGAGCAAGCGAAATGATTCTCTCAAACAGCTCATGAGCCAAAAGCTTGTCAACCACTTTGCAAGAATATGGGAATAAAATAGGTACCTGCCTAGTACCTAGTTGCATCTGTAGCCAACATATGCAAGTCAAATTGATGTACTTTCGACACCAACCAACTCAGCACAATTTTGACCTGAGTACATTGAGGAAAATGGAAATTATTGCTGTACATATTTAGCGATGTGAATTGATTTTCAAACGGAGTATGTGCAAGCTATCGTATCATTGTACCCGTGAACTATCATAACATGTCCCAAGCATGACTAGAGCAATGCGATTTTCCGAGACTATATGATATTCACTATTGCCAGCCGATGTCACCAAATCCAAGCCAAGATGGTCAAACCGACACTTGGGTTGCTCATGCTGGCATAACCTATACTCGTCAAAGTATATGTCGTCAAAGCAATGCTAGGTATACCAAGACTAATCTACAGAAAAAAGTGGGCGCTTAAGTAAGTGAGAGCCATCATTTCCAACACCCAATAATAATCTGCCATATTATTTAGTATACACATTCTGTGACCCAAACTTAGTAAACATAGTATCATCGCTCTTTGTAGTTGTAACTTTGAATAACTATGGCAAGTATCCGGAATTCAACCGGTGAGACATTACTTAAAACGTATTTAGCTAAGCCGTGTTTTTGTGAAGAGCAACAAATAACAAATTATTACGAGTAAAACGCTCATATATCTTTTTTCCCTTTCGACATACGGGGTACTAAATTAACTTTGACCTCAATATTTAAGAATACAAGCAGCAACATGTGTGGCATACAGCTCATGAGTGTAATCATGGCTGTTATATTTATCATTGTCTCTTTTTTGGTCTAAAGGTAGCATGCCTCTTGCGCATACTTGTATTTGGGCTTTTCTCAATCATTTCTACACTAGAAAATGACATAAATGATCTTTGAAATTTAGCCCAATATTCAATATGATCCATAAACTTTTAATTTATTCAATGTGGTATCTGAATTTTTAATATATGTTCAATTAAGTCACTGAGCCATATGAAAATGTCTAATATTGTCTCTCTGACAATTTTGGACATTTTTATATGGTTCAATGACTATATTGGACATGAACCAAAAGTCCATGGATCATATTGAATAAATTAAAAGTTCGTGAACCATATTACACATTAAGCTACAGTTAATGAACTATATTAAATATTAAGCCAAAGTTCATGAAACATTTATGTTATTTTCTCTTTCTACATATAACAATCGTATGCTTTTAGAGTGAAATAGATGACAAGTTAGTGCACAAGATTAAAAAGTATTGTATTAATTAACTTTTTCTCTTAAATTTGGATATGATTCATAAGTGAGAAAGAAGATAGGCAGGAGAGAGTATGAAGGAGTCAAGAGATCATCCTTGAGAAAGCAAAAGAGTCAAAGACAGCCTCTACATGTTGTTGCTTTTAATTGCATTGCAAAAGCCTAGGGCATGCAACCCTGTAAAATGGTCCTTTTGTTCCTAACATGATCCGCACTTTCATGCGGGTGTCATTGGGTCCATACATATCATATGTATGCATTTATCTTTTTATTTCTTTCTTTATCTGCTGAAACAAAAGGAAAATTGAATGTTAGAGTTATTAAGGCTGGAATACTCGATTAGTTTAAAAAGTAATGTGGTAATGTATGTTTCGATTTGTTGCATTACTCTATAAGCCGACTTAGCACGTGAGTTTTAGTGTCTCTAGCATTACTCATGTCGACACCACAAACACGAAGCTGGGCCCTGCTCTTATGGCCTTGTGGGATTTTAGCACATGGGAAGTACTTGAAAGGTAGGAACATTGCACATCATGACTGAAGTCACTCGATGTCAGGTTGTGCTCGAAACTATCGATCAAGACTACCACATTCTGTCGCCAACACAAAGGTTTGAATACATTTATCATAACAAACTTGCAGATTTACCAAATTGGAGTGGGAGGATGAGCAAGAGAATTATACCTAAAATTTGAAGAATGTGATAATAATTGTGAGTATATGAATACTTTACGGGCAGTTATGTATGTTTGTTATTAGGAGATTCAATGTTGATCTCACTTCCAATCCACGATTTCTTAACGCGTGATTCAACTTTGCTGGTCTCGAATGGCTCTAGATCAAATGAGTTAGACCACAACTAAAGTGTCACAGCTAGAAATACTCCAAATTTAGGTAATATTCTTTTGTAGGAGCTTTATATACTAGAAAGGAATTTCAATTTGAATTTCAGAATTTGTTTATTTTGAGATATAATTTTATGATTGGCATGCATTTTCCTTTTCTCCTCCCCTTTTTGGGATTAATCTGATCTTGGCTTTGTATTTCAGTAAGTTTATGCATCATGTACTTAGTATGCGAGCATCAGAATAGTTAGCTCTTGGTGGGTTAGTTTTGTTAGGGAAGTTTTTGTTTTCAGAATAAAAAGTCGTCCATGTGAACAATTTTAAAGATATCTCGATTGCTAATTGTTTCAAGTACTCTTAAGACCACCATAATAAAGAGTTGATATCATTAAAAATCTCAAACTAGTATCCCGTAACTCATCTACTCGAAAATAATTTTCAAGTCACAAAAATCCAAACCAATACCCCAAGAGACGTGTTGAAGAGCCAGAAACTTCTACAAAGCGCTCTTGGCTTAGAAACCACGCAAAGATAAACAAATGGTGCCCCAGTCCAACTCATAAATCATAGACTAACCGAAGAAAGCACATGGTAATATGGGATGCATGTCCAGGTGCGCATGGACTATTTGAACCCAATATAGTGGGCAACGGGCCAAGGCTCCAATAGCACCCACTCCTTGCGGGAAGTCTTCCCCGTCCATGAGGTCGAGTTTGACAAGCTCGGATCCCTCGAAAGGGCCCTAGACTGGACCACTCTTGAACTCCCACTCGTTTAATCTGTTCAATAATTGCAGACACCCTCTCTTTAGTGTTCAGTTTCATTCACTCTTTTCCGAAATCTACTCTCCGTAGGCATTCCATTCACCATCCCATCAAAATGCACACGTGGCAGACCAGTGCAATATAGATTTGATGAGGTAGAATGATAGATCCGACATGGAAAACCCAGCGAGTGCCAACACACATACATTTTAATGGAATATTTAGACAAAATGCTAATGGGTGGAGGTTTGGTAGATGGAAAGTAGTCTAGAATAAATGCGTCACGAAAATACCAGTGCGAGGTTTTTAATGGGATTAACCTATAATAACTGGTTATTACAATCGGTTCCTAATAAATTTAAGACAGACCCGATGGAGGGTTTTGCTCGGGCGATCACATAGTATTATAGTAACGTTTGAAATAGTGTAAGTGTCCCTAAAGAGCAAATTCAAGCAAGAATAGGAAGATTTTCTTAGGGCCTCTTTTGTGTGGTCAAGCCTTTATTTCTGGTTTTGAACCCTGACCTGGTCCAATTCAAGCTAGAAAAAACCCTCGAAGAGAGATGTCCAGTTCATGTGATAGACTGAATTTTCTTGATATGGGCCGTCCAAATCTTCAATTTTTCTGCCCATTGAAGCACACCCATTTGCTCCCTCTCTTCCAAATTCCTATTCTGATAGCATACTTTTGGTCTTAGCCACAAGAATTAGCTGCTATGAAGAATCTAATGGTTATCTACTTGGCCCCCTCCTCATTAATGAGACTAATTTAATTGTGGATTATTATATTTCTTCTTCTATGGAGTCATTTTAAAATGCCGCATTTCATTAGAATATTAATTCCGGATTGGACGATGGATTTGAGGACGAGGAATTAGCAATATCGATTCGTTTTCTTCCTTCCCGTTCTTAGCAAAAGAAACCCTTTTTTTGTTAGGAGAACGTTACAAAAAATCAAAGTATTTCCCAATTGAAATTGAACTTGGTCCCCGATTCTAATCAATATTGTTCTTCTTAGGGTTAGGAATTTCCAATTGAAAATGACCCTTTTCTAAATCAACTATATCTTTTATTCTATTTAGAAACAAGGAAATTAAGTAAACAGTAGTTAACTATCTTTAAATGTATAAAACAGATAGATAGATATATTATATTAAATATATATGATGAAGAAATAAATAAGAAAAAGAAATAAAGATACGAACAGCTTCTTGTTTTTTTTTGTTGTTGTTGCGGTAATTGCTTGGAGACTACGTTTAAACAAACGATCCTTTCCCTTGCTTTGATGTAGGAAGAAATCATTCAGATAAGATATTGAACACAAATTTTCAATTTGAAAATAAAAAAGAAAAAAATACATCAATCACGGGATAGCCATACGTTGAGCATAAGTTAATTCGTAAGCAAACAAGGAACATATAAGTTAGAAATTTAGAGACAAAGGATCTTGGTATAAGACTACTAATACCAGATTGGATAATTTGATGGTGAGCATCGACTTTTTATATTTTCATACAATCTTTACTTCAGAAATAAATAAATTATCAAACAGTGAGGCATTTACAAGATAAAAAGACTGGCTACAACATTGACATTGTTAATAATTATTTTTATAAATTCTCTTATTGTTAATAATTTCTTTTGATTAAACTGCCGTACATATGGTCCGATGGATGGATTAGCGCTGCAATCCAGTGGTTCGTCTTTTGAATTTCACGTAACTGCGACAAAGCGGACATGTGTCGTGCATTGCGACTTTAGACACAATACAAAATTCGATCGTTGACATGAAGTTGTCCATGAAGAGCACTCAGACACATAACTAATTTGTCCTGTCCAAAACTCTACGAACGTAGACTTAGGCCCCATTTGGTATAAAGGGAAACACAAAAATCTTTGGGTTAATGAGGTTATCCGAAATGTAAATAGTATTTGGTTAATTATAATTTTATAGTGCATTGAAAGATAACTTTAATTTAAATGGTGTTTGGCAAAATCACATTTTGAAAGTTTAAAAAAGAAAAATACAAAACTAGCAAGACTCAGCGGCCGATGAGAGGCCAATGATACTCCGGCAAGGCTAAATCTAGCTATCGATGAACCAAATCTGGCACCGGCAACCTCACTTGAGGTCGAGCGCTACCTGAGGTGATCGTCATGTGAGTCGTGCGAATCCAGGTAGCAGTCGCTTGGGGTCGCGCAACCAGGGGACTGTCACTTGGGTCATCTGACCTCAGGTGATACGGCCTAGGGTCCGACGACCCTAGGCGATACGGCCTAGGGTCAGGTTGTTGACGCCAAATCTAGCTCACTAGCAGCCACATACGGGTCTCACCAAATGCTTGTTAGCCACCCGCCGGCGGCCTAAAATCTCACTAGTGACGTTGCGTTAGGTAGAGACATTTCCAAAATTATAGTCATTGGGCGATGGCAAAGTTGGAAGAAAAAAAAATTTGCATTCCAAAAATCGAACATTTCAGAGGACCTCCAAACCTGGCATAGGCTAAAGGCCTTGCATTTCCCTAGAGTCGAGCAAAAAACAAATGAAACGCCATTTGTATGTGTCTACAGGACTTTAGAGTCCCAAAACCCATTTGAAATACTGAATCAAACGGGCCATTAATCCCATTCGCAAATTTCAGATTCTGAATAGCGCTCAACTACTGCAACAATAGAGGAACTAACCATGAAAAATGTGTTGAAGTAGAGAAAGACGGCTTTGTTTATCCCAGGGACAAAAACCTGGAATGTAAATTGTCTAATTCGGGTGTTTTTCCCTTTCTCAGTCCAATCCATTCCTCGGATCCATGTTTCGATCTCCGTTTGGGTTGACAGGCCAATTTGGCAACCATCTATTGGGGGTTCATTCACGTTTAAAACTGCTTACATGGTTATCAAGTTCACGTTCGGGGGATGGTAGCAACTCGATTTGGAAACTTAGAATTCATGAGCGGCACAAGATCTTGTTACGGAGGATAGCGGCTTATGCCCTTCCTTGTCAAACCAACTCGGGTAGAGTGCTTCTCATTCCAAATCCTTCTTGCCAGTTGTGTGGAAACTTAGAGGAAAATTAATCCATTTGTTAACTACATGCCCCTTGGTCCCAATTTTGTGGAGATAGAACCCATAGGGTATTATATCTTTTGTTTGGAACTTCAGGTCACCGGAAACCACTTTCTTAATCCAAGGCAGAGAGCTTAGATAATGGTTCTTGGGCCACAAATTCTTCACCCTTTATGCAGCAATTCTATGTATTAGAATGGGTAGAAATGCAACATTACATGGTAAGACTATTCCAAGTCCTTCCCAGATGTTTAAGCTGGTCATACAAGAATTCATGGAATTTTCGAACATGTTTATGGAAAGGTATAGAGCAAAGACAAGTGAGGAAGCCAATCCTCTTGGGGAAAGGACACACTCATGGCTCGCCGTCTGATCAAGGGCTCAAGTCTAATATAAATGGTGCGTGAAAGGATAAAAAAGGGGCAACAAATATAATTGCATTATCGGCGAGAGGCGTGGTTGTTTAAGTATGGACAAGAGGAGGAAGATAAAACTCATCAATGGAAGTGGAAGCTACAACTCTTCTTCTAGCTTGCATTTGCTTGGTCCCTCGACATCCACTATGCAATTTTTTAAAAGGATTGCAAGGTATTAATTGACGTCATTTAACAAAAGGTTTCTTACTTTTAGAGTACTTAGCCTTTCGTCTCGAACTCTCGCTTTCTTCTTTGCAGCAATCCGAAAAGGAGTTTGACGTGAACTCATAGACCCAACAATGGTGCTGCTCATGAGCTTGCAAATGGGCGTTTTATCATATAGAAACTGCTTCTTCTTGTCTCTTTAACAATGTCCCATCTGGAATTCAAAAAATAGTGATTAATGGAGTTGTCTTCGCTTTATCGTCCTAACTTGAGGTTCCGGTTCTTTTTGTGGAATGTTTTGACTGCTCTTGCTGGCATGAAAAGTTTGTTCTATCCAAAAATGAAATTACAACGACTACTCCCCATGAATAAGCTTCAATTTGTCCTTGGATATGCATAAATGTAGACTGTAGAATAGCTGGAGAAGTGTTGTATGTCAAGGGAAAGAGCCCTTCGTTCGACAGACATTAATTTATATGAGCGAGTCCATCAAGGTGGAGACACGAATAAGGCCGTACACTTTAGGGTGGCCCAACTTATACGCCCTCTAGAAATAGAGGGAATGATTGACTTAGCTTTTGACATTTGATTTTCTTTCTGCTAATGCTTTACTAAACACACGCCTTTTAAGTGCATCCGAAAAGATCGATGGGCACACACACACACACAAGCACACAAAGTGGCCACTTTTCCAGCACCAAAGAAATGCTCACTCCATTTTTTTATGAAAGGAAGTGATATTTCGTCAAAGTCAGGAAAGCAATGTAAAGGCAAAAGAACCAGGTTCCCCACTTGGAGAGGGGAATTGGACAGAACCCAGCAACAAAGAAAAACCATAAATTTCTATTAATAGTAAAATCCAAGTGGCAACAAGAAGTAGCCCACTGAGCTACCCATCCAATGGGCAAGATTTCAACTTTTGTTTTTCGCCCCTTTTCTACTTCTGTATGATGGCTTCTTTCCATGGAAAAGACCAACTTTTTCCACAGTTCAAGGATCATCACCATCTCTCTCTCTCTCTCTCTCTCTCTCTCTCTCTTCAGTATTGGCCAACCCATGTGTAGACAAAGAAGTTCTCCATTTATTTTCTTTTTTGAACCAGATCTTTCAGAGAAAAGGAAAATCTTGTGATATATCATGGTCACTTTCAATGGTTGTAAGCTTGTGTTCTGAAGTTTAAGAATAGACAAGTCACATGTGAACTGAAGCCCAACACTCCAAATTATCAAGAGCATCTAAAATGAGAGAGAGAGAGAGAGAGAGAGAGAGAGTAATCGGGTCAACAAAGCAACCCCCCCACTTGATGTACTATAACTAATCTCACCTCCTGACTTCGAAGCAAAGGTTTCTGATTATCTGAAGTTGGGTCACTCCCTTTACATTAGTGATTCTTATACCAACACGCGTCCAAGTGTTGAGCATCCTCAGGTTGGTCACCACACAGTCACATTTTCAAAATAGAATTAATTTCAAGTCAAAAGATTTATCATGATGAGGATATGTGCATGATTAACAGTTATGTGCATGATTAACAGGGCATCACTAAATAGACTTTGCCATGAAATCTTTAGGTAGTCGGTGGTGGAAGATGTGCTTTAACGAGCGCCAGTGGCAAAAACAAAACTAATTAACCTCCCAAATAATTTCCCACAATTATTATTACAAGGAGAAAATGGAAACAAAGGAAAAGAAAAACCAGTGGCTACCCCCACAAACTTTTGATAGGACTTTGGAGGGTTCTTGTGCACACCTGGTGTAATTCCATTACTTCCCTCCATACACAACAAGGCTGAACCCCACATGAATAATGACGCGAAAGAGGAGTGTGTTAGTGTTTGAATGGGGTTTTCATCGGCTGATTTCAAGCTTTAACAGGGATTGAAACAGAAATCTGAGGTGTGATGTGGGTTGGGAGGTGGGGGCAAGAGAATGGACAGCGCTTAAACAAGTGTTGTACCAAATATGGAAGTGAAGGCGATGGCTGGGGGAGATTCCTCCACAGTTGTGTAGAGTGGCCATTGGTGGATATACACCATTGCACCAAACCCTTCTCCCTAAGTTATGAGGGCTGTTTGTAGTGCTTTTCTCTTGAGGGTGCTCTTAGTTTTTGGTAAGTGGGGCGTCATGTCAAGGGGTCTTCTGTTGATGTCTTGTCTGTGTCTCATTGGTTATTCACTCTTCCTTCCTTTCTTCTTTGGCCTGTCAAATTTGGGTCATGTCACCAATTCGGAATCCATTCATGGGAAATCTCTATTTGCATTAACAGTCCATCTCTACTTGTCTCCTTCCTCAGCTTTTCTTCTTCTCCATTGTGAATGGATTTAGAATGTGATTCTGCATTAGAGATAAGTCTGAGGAAAGCATGGCAATGAAGGGGCATTGGCATTGGATCGTGCGAGGCTGTGCATGTTGCAGCATTTTCACTTGCACATATTCCGAGATGCAATAATTGAGTTCGACATAATCAGAAGAAAGGGTCTAATTATGTGGCCACATGACAAGACACGGTGGAATCAATCTTCTTTAAAGGTCAAGCTATTTCGGATTATGTTATCTGTGTAATTTCATGAGATTGGGAGTTTCGTTTGTGCTTGATCCATCATTAAAGCTCTAGTCACGTACATTGCCGCGACAATTGAATCCACGTGGATTCCTTAAGTATAGGATATCACCGTGTATTTCATCATAAGAAGACATGTCCTATACTTAGTAGTTTGATGCGTATACGGCCGAGAAATGTGGGTAGAAGAAATTTAGAAGAGGAAGGGATCATCATTGAAAGGACTACACGACGGGAAATTCACGAAAGGCGAAGGAGCGTGAGAAATCAAACTCGAAATTTTTTACACTCTAAAAACATGTTAAAGTCAAGTACCCACTGTTTAATCTTAAAGTTTAAAATCTTTAGCTAAAGAAGATAACATTGTTTGTATTTAGGCCAAAAGCTACCAAAAACCATAAATTATGTTTTGCTTTAAAAAAATTTGTGTGATACCAAAAGTCATGATTGACACATTTATTATCTGTCAAAGTCTTGTCAATGAGAACTGGTAAAAGTCTTCTTGCATAGACACTAGAAATCAAACAATATTAACATGTCGCTCATGTGGTGTAAGTGAAATAAAAATGATGTTATTTTCATTGAAAAATCATCTAACAGAACATTGATAGATGGTAAATGTGTTACATGAATATAAATTTGGGATTTTTTATGTCGCAAGAAAATATTTAGGATAAATGTGTCATAATGGGCATAGTTAGGATAAATGTGTCACAATGAGCATAATTTTGAGTTTTTGGTGTGACCCATTTACCATGAATTTTTTTTATATATCAAAAACCCTAAACTATGCCCTCGTAATACATTTACCCTCTTTATAAACTTGTAGTGATAGGACATATTTACCTTTTGTTAAGATTCCGTTAGATGATTTTTCAATATAAATAGCATCGTTTTTATTTCACTTAAGTCTCGCAGACGTCATGTTAATATTGTTTGATTCATGGCATCCATGTAAGTAAATTTTGTAATGGTCCTCATAGACAAAACTTTGACGAGGGATAAATATGCTACATGTGTACAAATTTGGGATTTTTCGTGTCATAGAAAGAAGTTTAGGGTAATTGTGTTACGGTTGGCATAATCTAGGGTTTTTGATGATTTTTGCCCTTGATGTTGCAAAAAAAAAAAGTTCATGATAAATGCGTCACGGTGGGCATACTTTAAAAAAAATTTTGTGGCCTTCTATCTTGTATTCAATAATACGATAAGCATCACGTTACTTCCAAGCCACATTCATGTGCATCCAACTGCAAGAACCTCATTTGTAGGATGATACATAGTTGGGGGATGATGACCAAAAGAACTAATAATCCAAGAATACCAGAATGGCATTCCCTCGGACACGATAATGAACCACTAAAAGACATGAAAGGATGGATTAGGGCGACACTAATTGACTGATTAATTAAGAAAATTGAAAAGTGAACGGCAGGAAGTGAAGTCATATCCGACCACCCTTTCTGGTGACAAGCATATATGTCTGCAAGCCACGGTGGTGAGGTGCAATTTTCAGAAGAGCAAGTGATGGCGATGTTGAATATATCCTTTTGAATTTTGGCCGTGGGAGCTGGCCACGTAGAAGCCGCAGCTTCTTGCCTTTGTTTAATTTATTATTTCGTTGCCCCTTTTCACATGGTTTCCGAATATCAAGGTTGATCAAATTAGGACAAGTTGCTTGTCCGCAGATGGACCGACCCTTTCGCTCTTTCGGTATTTTCTCTCCTTCTTATTATCCCCTAATTAATGTTTTGTTGCCTAATTTTTCCATGTTCCAAGGGATATATCCTTAATAGATAATGAGTTGATAAATGTTGAATGCCAATCCTTTTTGGTTGCTTTTTGCCTATGGCATTGGCATCTATGCCCCAATGGCGAGGGCAAACCATCAATGTTTGGTCGAATTGGGGAGGAATTTTTTCCTTTCGGTCGTGAAAAGACGGAACGTTTTGGCATCAAGTGGTATTTTCGTACGAATGTTCTTACCAAGGGGCATCCTATCCTGTTGTAACAATAGTGATGGCTCCTCTTGTTCCCGAGTATTTGCACACAACTCGTGAAGCCGTGTCGTTTTCGAACCGGCATTATCAACGCCGTTACCAAAGCATACGGATCTGCACGTATCAATGCACCGGCCTCCCATGAAAGTCTACGAGCACGTAATCATAGATGTACCATGGACGTACCAAATTCTGTTACGTTACAATTTGCCACCCATAAGCAAATATCATCATTATACCGAATTGCAACGGGAGGAACTCACCCTTACAGGAGGCGTCTTTCCCCTCTCGTCCCTCCATATGATGATCCGGTCGAGACGCTTAAAATTACAGCCCTTTCTAATTTCAATAATTACCCCAATTATGCACTTGTGGCGCAAGGTAACATTATCCAATGTCATCACCCAAGCTAAGAAGAGCCACTTGGCCAAAAAAGTAAAAAAAACGATGGAAAGTAACATGGGAAATAACGTAAAGAAAGCAGGTTGACTAAAAGGGTCGTGCGCATTCGAGCGATGGCCCATTCGAGAATGAAGTCAAATCCCATCAACTCATCTTATCACACATATTTATAGAGATATAGATAATGCATGTATGTATGTAAAGGGCTGCGAATTTTTCAACTTCAAAAGTGAGAGGAGCTTTGAAAATGGTTGCACCAAAGCGAACTCTGTCCATTTAAAGAAATCGTCGTGGGAGACTCCACGAGAGGCGCAATTTGGCATCGGAGATGGTCCCCTATGATTTCCCAATGAATTATAGAACTCAAGATCTCTTTCTCTCTCCGAGAGCATCTTCCTTCAGATATGGAGATCTTCTTGATCTGACTCCGCTTGTTTGAATGTGCTCCAAGCTTTTTAACTTTCCGTCGCATGTTTTGCGCACAGCTTATATGAAAGATCGATTACACAAGTTAATACATTCTTTTTTGATAGGTGGGCATGTTTCAAGCCCGCTTATGTGAACAACATATTACGGTTCACGCAACACTCGCGCACAATAAAAGCATGCCTAGTCGAAACATCGACCCGCTTTATCCTTTCTTACGAAGTGCGATTAACATGGTATTCAAAACACTAGCTTTTGAACGGTCGCTTAAGTCCATCTTGGGACCCGGTTGCACAAAAAGAAGAGTGGTGTAGAGACCCGTTTGAGTAATTCGAAAAAAAGAAAAAAAGTTCGAGAACCTCCGGTTCCCTTTTCCTCAATTCGAAAAGATAGAAATTCCCACTTATTTTCGAGCCGAACCAACTAATTATATGAAAACCAAAAGGGAGAACTTGAGGACCTAACTTTGGTTTGCTCTCGTCCCGGAAGTTCGTTGATGCCAAAAGCATGATGGCGATGAGCACTCAACTGATCTCGCTGATATTCCCCCAAGAAGCTGAATAACGAAATTTGCTCCTTGAAGAGCAACCAAAAAGGAAGAAGAAATTGTTACGAAGGAATCAGCTTCTCAAGATCGCTCATGAAAAAACTTCTTTTTAAAAAGGGAAACATTATAACCGTAGATTTTGTAAACGGGACAATTGCATAATTAGATCTATATTCATTGTACGGATGTCAATTCAATACTGAATTTTTTAATTTTCTCAATGCAGGCAGCCAGAAATCGTCATTACCACGTAAGATGGCTAACGGTGACTAGAATTTTCGCCGAAAATCGCTGACGTGACTTCGAGTCATCATCAAAGATCCCACTTGGCATTGGCGATTTCCCGCGGCAATTGACTACAAGGACTAGGTGGGAACTTCACGTGAAAGTATATGACTAAATTGATATGGTACAATAAATTTAGAACTGATTGAGCCATATTTTTCCTTTTCAAGAGAATATGGAAGCATTGCAAGTGACAAGAATATATATCTGATATGGATATAGACATAGATTTGCATTTAAGGAGATATAGACATCGATTTGCATTTAAGGCCATATCGTTTTTCTTTTTTCTTTTCTTTTCCCCTCGCTTACTTTCAATTATTCTTTTTCTAAGTGGATAGCAAAAAGAACATATTTATCCTTTTAACAAAGTTAACTTTTCCATTATCACGAAGATATAATTTCTATTTTCAGCTTGTGTAAGCATGAAAATATGTATTGGCTATTTCTTTTTTTTTTTGCTAGAATGTTTTGGCTATTTCATACTTCATCGTATGTATAGTTTTGAAGTCTAATTTCCTAACAAAGTTATGAAATGCTTATATAAATAAAAAAAAATCAATACCTAATTCCGAATTAAGCCATCCTAAATAATAAACTACGTTCTCTTCTACCAGCTTAACAAACTTTTCGAATCGAGATTCCTTTTAACACCATGCCAAATGCAATCAACAACAATTTCAAATTCGACCTTAAGACGGGAGTAGTTCACAATTACAAGCCTGACATAGGTTGCATGTGCCCCCGATATATATATACAACCCTAGTTCCATCAAAACCCGCCAAGTATTCTTTCTTTATTTTTGTCCCTTTCTGGCTTTCCGATAACTATCCAACGTCAGATATACTAAGATTAGCATTACAAATTGTATTCATAGAGCGACGCCGTGTCGAATTCTTATCGCGCGTCGAACGCGATTCCTTTGTCCAAACACCCTGCTCCTCCTATAATACCGCTTCACGTACGTGGAAAGCTTTATTTGAACGGGTCTTAATACACGTGACGTTGCTTTTCTGGCCCCGGCCACAATCCCCTTGGTCTAAGGAATCGATATAAAGGGACACTAATCAAGTGGCAAATAGGCGTGTAGGTTCCCCAGCTCAAAGCAATCTCACGCCCCAGATTCTCCTCTTTTCTTCCTCCCACATCTCCATCGCAAACCCCCTCCTTTTCCTCTCTCTTTCTCTGCCTATCCACATCAATCTTTTATGGTGTTTGGAGAGGGTGGCGGTGTCCCTTTGGCCTTTCGAGAGGGCAACACAGCACTAGAAAATGCACGTCGAAAGCGACGAGCGCCACCTAAGGCAGGCCGGCCGATCGAGACCAAATCCCTTCTAATTTTAGGCTTTTTCCCACACTCGTTCTTGTGCACGACATGCCCTTCTCTCTCTCTCTCTCTCTCTCTCTCTCTCTCTCTCTCTCTCTCTCTCTCTCTCTCTCTCTAATCCTAAACCGTGATCTTGTGCGAAAAGAGACTCTCCCACATGCCCGGCTCTTCCCTCTTGTTCGATTTGGCTCAGCCTAGGGTTGCTTGTTTTCCAAGTTAACACGGCGACTCGGGGACATTCCGTGTTGATTGTTGGATTGTCAGTTCACACTCCCTATCGATAAGGAGGCACGGGGGCCTTGCTCCCCAATGCGCAGGTGATCTGGGGGTCGCAAAGGCAATGCTGCTGAATTGCTATAAGGCTTTTATAGTTTGGACATATATTTTATTGGTAGTTTGTGCCTTGATTCATAAATATATAATCTATTTTTCTTGTAATTAAAAGTTGTAATTAGAGAGGTAAGATGCAATAATTTTAGTGAAATCATCTGAGGGATGCATTCCTAATTTATTGGCAAACCAAAATAAATCTCGAGTCTCGATTTCTCTTTCTCACCTTTATTCCCTGCTTCATTGTACTTGTGCACCTAATTCTAACCTCGATTGGGTGAAAAGAGCCTAGCTTGTCGAGAATGGCTCGAACCCGACTTGATCAATTACTCAAGATAGATCCGTCCGACTTCGAATCGATATAGAATTCCGGTTACTCGAACATCGTGACCGGTCGAACCCGAATTTGTCGATACTAAGCCCGATCGGGTTCACTTTTTTTCTTTTTTTCGAAAAAAAAAACACGATACTTAAAAAGCAAGCACCAAATCCTTAAAAACTACATGATATTCGAACTTACGAAGCTCGAGCTCCATATGTACGAGCTAATTGCGATCGAATCCAAAAGCTCGAGCGGGAAAATCGACGCTCGATCGAGCCTCTGTCATTTTAGGGAGGAACAGACGACAAAAGCAAAAGAAAAAAAGGCCAAGACTATGAACTGTATGGGGACAATTTAAGACACAACGGACGATGTCGTGCGAGTTTTAACTCCTAACATTGAAAACCTAGGAGGAAACCACAACCACCACCACCCCCCGCTGTCCTTAAATAGCTTTTTCATCAGATTACCATTATTTCACCAAAAAGCTGAGCTCTTCTGACTCGGTCGAGTCAACTGTTTTTTTATTTTCCTTTTCCTTTTGTGGTGGTCACGGTGGTGGTGGCGGTGGCGGTGGCGGTGGCGGTGGTTGTGATGGGAAGCCGTTGCAGTTCGACGTTACTTTCCGATTTTTGCTGGGAAAGGCGGTATCTGAGGACAAATCGCCTGGTATTTTTTTTTTTTTTGTGGGGGGGAAAAAGAAGCTGAAAAGGTTGCAAAAGTGAACAAAAGAAGGTAGCCAACAAAAGAACACATCAAATCACCACCTTTTTTAACGCCTCGGCGTGTCCCATAGCTTCTCTAAAGAGAGAGAGAAAGGGAGGATGCTCGAAAAGAGATCCTCTGATTGGTGCGGGGACCAGCCTCGGGCTTCGCGACAATCGGAAAATTATATCACGGAACATGTTGAAGTGCGGCATCGGCACTGGTCTAGTTGGAATAATTTGATCTGCCGGGGGCTTTGATCGGGGTTGCGAGGATGGAAACCCGGTCGGTCCGGCGACGCCGCGTTAAGGGGTGCGGGGCCGCGGGATTTTTTTTTTTTGCTTCCTTTTTTCTTGGGCCTCGGCGGCTCCCCTCCCCGGGCTGCTGTCGCGATCCGGGGTTTGCGATGTGGTGCGGTGCGGTGTGGTGCGGTGTGATAGAGGTGGTGATGATGATGATGATGAGGGATATGTGTGCGGTGGTGGGTGTAGGGTGACTCTCCCCTCTTGTCGCTCTCAACCTTTACAAAAGATTGAAATGGTTCCCACGGGGGTAGAACTCGTTCGCTGACTCAGCCAACTTGGTCTTTGCCGGCCCCCGGCAGTACCGCTCGACACCGACTCGCCCCGGTTGCGTCCGATGACGCGAGATCCGCACGATCCGACGGCAGGCGTCTGTCCAACGCCCGCGATGGACCGGAACGCACCCCGACACTTCCCTCGCGAGCCGGGGTGTGTCCTAGGCTCGAAACGAGGTAAAGATTCCCCGAGCACCCTTTGCGTCTCTTTTCGACTTACCTTTTCCGAGGTATTTCCCTCTCCTCTTTTTGGCCCCCCCCGGGGAAAAGAAAGTCTTCGGCTTAAACAAAGGCGCAAAAAGCTAACCCTTTAGGTTGCATTACTCGACCATAAAATATTCACCCATCGCAATCAAATCGAATGGAAGATCCGAAAACCCTTCTTTCCCTATTCCCCCCCCCCTCCCCTCCCCTCCCCCCGCCCGATTCAACCGGTCCTCCTCTCGACGCCGGGGAAAATCCCGGTCGGCTCCCGCCTTTCGCCAGGGAAAGCGTGGGCCCCGCCCTCCGGCCGGCCTCTCCCGCGAATTTTGGTCGGTCCGCCGGAGAATTAACGTGCTAATGCGCTGTAATTTTTCTGGAAAATGAAGCCCGAAATGGTCTCTTGGTGAAAGGGGAGGAAACAATGGAAAGCATAGGGGGGGGCATGTGTGGTTGTGTACGTGATTTTTTTGGGGGGTGGGACTATGGTACGGGGTGATGGAAATTCCACGTCAGCGGAGAGCGACGCTTACTGGGAGGTGGGGTGGGGGGGGCAGGTGGGCCCACTCAAAAGGTTTAAGTGGACGCAGCATCTCTCGTCCCTCATTCTCTCTCGAAAAAGCATGGTGATGATGATGTGTGCACAGAAAGATCTTTTTGAGATATAGTAGAATCTATACTCTCTACTCACCACCCGTTCTTTCTCCCCCCCTCCTCCCCAAAAATAAATTATAAAAATATAATGCGATACAAATATAAAAGTGAAAGCATGCTTTACAATGATAATATTACTGCCCGGAGTAAAAAAAAGATGGGGAGCTTTTGTCTATTGAATTTAACGAGATGTCGTCGGGGGATATAACAGGGCGATTCTGAACTGGCCGATCGATTCGAGCGGGTCTCGTGAGCAGGACGGTCGTGTACCGATTAGGAAGATAGATTGGAGATTCTCGGATTGACAAAATTGGTTCCGGATTGATTTACGCCGTCGATATATCAAAAGTTTATGGACCTCATTAAACAAATTGAAAGTTTAGAGACTATAAATTGAATAAATTAAAAGCTTATGGCTAACAAATTGGGTCAAAATCCATGGACTATTTATGTCATTCTCCCTATCATTTATGATGTTGGGTCACTCAACTGACGAATAACATTAGGGATGACAAGAACCGCTTTTATAGACACTTGCTTAGAAAAAACGATGTTACCTAACTCTTTGGCTATTTAAATAAGCCGATAACTCCACGAACGAATCGTGCTCCCAATATAATAAACTTCCGATAAAGAAAGCGACGGTCCGGAGAATTTCATCGGATGCTTAAACAAGTAGAATTTCTCTATGTGAATACAGAGTTTTTCCCCTTCCCCTTCCTCGCTTCGAAAAGGGACCGATCAATTTATCACTCGACATGCATATCGATCAATTCCTACCATTGAATGAATTTCCGAAGCCCCCTCCGATAACTTTCTTTTTTTTTGTCATCTTTTTCGATTGGTCGGTTACAGCACGAATCGTTTCCTTCTCCACGGTGCTTGACCATCCGACATGGGGCGGGGCGGGGGGCGGGCCCCGCCCCACACCATCGCCCTCCACTGAACCATCACCAAAAAGCCATCTCCTTCCTCCCCGCCCCCCCTCCCCCCTTCCTAAATAAATAATTAATACCCGCCCCCGAGCAAACACACATTTATGCCCAAATTTCCCCTTTCCCTTTTCCTTCCTATTCTTTCCTTTTTTTTCTTTTTCTTTTATAAAAACGCGAACCCAAAACTCTCTCCTCCGCCGGCCCCCCAAAAAAAAAAAGCAGGAGAAAAAGCCAAAGAATTTTTTTTTGGATTTTTCGGGCTCGATTATTATATACCTACAATTCTCCATATCATTCCTTTCCACGTTTTTTTTTTTTTGTATATAGTTTCCCCGATCTTAAATTATTTTTTTTTGTATAAATTTCCCCCTTTTTTTTCCTGAAATTGTTTTTTTTCCGCCCCCCGTCGCTCGCCGGCGATGCCTACGCCGGTCGGCGTGGCCAGGCAATGCTTGACCCCCGAGGCGGCCCAGGCGCTGGACGAGGCGGTGGGCGTCGCGCGCCGCCGTGGCCACGCGCAGACGACGTCGCTCCACGCCGTGTCGGCCCTCCTCGGCCTCCCGTCGTCGGCGCTGCGGGAGGCGTGCGCCCGCGCCCGCAACTCCGCCTACTCCCCGCGCCTCCAGTTCAAGGCCCTGGAGCTCTGCCTCAGCGTGTCGCTCGACCGGGTGCCGTCCGGCCAGCCCAGCGACGACCCGCCCGTGTCGAACTCGCTCATGGCCGCCATTAAGCGGTCCCAGGCCAACCAGCGCCGCCAGCCCGAGAACTTCCACCTTTACCACCAGCTCTCGAACCAGTCCTCCATGAACGCCGTCAAGGTCGAGCTCCAGCACCTGATGCTCTCGATCCTCGACGACCCGGTCGTGAGCCGGGTCTTCGGGGAAGCGGGTTTCCGGAGCTCCGAGATAAAGCTGGCCATCGTCCGCCCCTTGCCTCACCTCTTCAGGTACCCTCGATCCAGGGCCCCGCCGCCTCTGTTCCTGTGTAACCTGAGCGAGAGCTCGGGCCCCGGCTCCGCTTCGGGCCGACCCGGGTTCAACTTCCCGTTCTCGGTGTTCCCCGGGTTCTCGGACGGGGACGAGAATGTCCGGAGGATTGGGGAGGTCATGGTGAGGAGCAAGGGCAGGAATCCCCTGCTTGTGGGCGTGTGCGCTTACGACGCGCTCAGGAGCTTCGTGGAGAGTCTCGATAAGAGGAAAGATGGGTCGTCTCTGCCTAAGGAGATTTCTGGGCTGACCATGGTTGACGTCGAGAGTGATGTTCCCAAGTTCGTGGGAGAATGTTTCGATAAAGGGTGTGTGGATGTGAGGTTCGAGGAGGTGGGTGGTGTGATAAGGCAGTGTCAGGGGAGCGGTGTGGTGGTGAGTTTTGGTGATTTAAGGACATTGACTGGCGATGGGGCGTGCGGCGAAGCCGTGAGCTACGTCGTGGAAAGGTTGACGAGGTTGTTGGAGGTGAACAAGGGGAAGGTCTGGTTGATCGGGGCGGCAGCAACCTACGACACATACTTGAAGTTCTTGAGTAAGTTCCCAGCTGCTGAGAAGGAATGGGATTTGCAGATTCTGCCGATCACGACGCTGCGGCCGTCGGTGCCTGAATCTTGCCCGAGGTCAAGGTAAGTGGCAGTGGATTGTCTTGCTTGTGCTATCTAGTGATTGATATATCTGCGGGAATAGGGATGCTTAAAAATCGAGATTTACAAGTTAGCATTGGTTTTTTTTTTTTTGGTAAGAAGTTAGCATTGGTTTTTTTTTGGTTAAAAGTTAGCATTGGTTTTTGGTCTTGTCTTGATTGAAGAATCCTATTTCTATGGCTGAGGCCTCTACTTGATCTTTTTTTCATATGAAAAGGCAGGGTCCTGAGCATGTGCATGCGTGTAGTATCTGTGTGTGTCTCTTTGTGCTTTTACGATCACGGTCACATAATTTTTGTGAAAACGTGTTCTGAGATGGACCGGTGGGAAGTTCGGTTAATTATTTAAATGCTGAGGAAGTAAGAGGCTTTCATAAGTTGAGTTTGATATGCTTTATTTAAATGAACACAGATACTTTTGTCCATGGTGCTTAGATGACTTGCTGATCTATCCTTGTCGTCTTATGGATATCGTCAATTGCATAGTCTTTTAGGCTTATGGTTCAAAGATTCAAGTGTACCTTAAAATATGCACAGCTAGGGCGTTGCTTGGATCTAGAATTCTGCCGAGTTGCTGGTCAGAGTACCTTTTAGTTTTTTCTGGGAAAGAGTCCAGGAACTAAATCCAGCAAACTCACGCATTATTCTGATTATGCGACTGCTGTTTGCAAAAATTTCTGAACTTTTCATCATCTTGTCCATCACCTTCAGTTGAAGTGATACTGTTAGTTTGGAACTTTGGACAAAGGTATAAGAAACTCTCTAGGCAAGGTGGTTTTGGTTTTTTTAGGCTATTGTCTTACTCCTTGCTGCAGAGACACATGCTTAAACAACACAACGATTTTCTTTTAGGGGGTTGAATTTGCCTGATTACTGTCAGGAAAAACGGGTGCTTCTGCTAGATGATCTGATTTGCAAGATATAAGCCCAGACTAATATTTCGTCGAATTGTAATATGAAGTGACTTGTAGACCAATATCATCTGCTATGACTTCCTCTGTTGGAAATGGCCAAGGTAAAAGACAAAGCAAAACCTTGCCACCCAGAGCAGAACTGTTGGGCTTCTTGGGATGTTATGTCTTATTTCATCGTTTCTCTAGCGGAAAAGGTCTGAGACCTTTCCTTTCGGGTCACGTCTTGTGTAAGCAGAGTATGAAGATCTTATGGATTTAACTTAGTGCTTCATAAGAATTTAATCCATAGTCTATTAAAACTATGTTATAGAGACAAATTTGTTCAAAACTGCTGAGAATTGACCAGTCAACCTCCGAATGATTTAGTTTTAAAGAAAGTTAATCAAAAGGCCGGAAGAAGTAATTATCTCTGCTAAGTTATCCAAAACATGTAAAAGTATCAGCACGCTGCAGTAAGACATTCAAAGACACTACAGAGGAATGGGACTTTTAACTTCGATACCATGTGAGCCGTTATTGTACCTCTGACTAGAGAAACTAAAATTGTGATACAGTCTCCTTACTTTTGCAGTCACTTGGTAAGTTCCTCCATTGCCCTTAATCAAATAGATGTTTAGCCCTTGTTGTGAAAAATATGGATTTTCTTGATTATATGACTTTGAAGTAGTTACGCTAATCTTGACTAGTTTCTAACTTGGGTTTGACTCAGCTTGATGGAATCATTTGTTCCTTTTGGGGGATTCTTCTCGACATCCTCAGACATCAATAGTCCTGTGATGAGCATGTCATACCAGTATGGAACGCCCTGTCATCTATACGACGACAAGTGTGAACGAGACAATGTAGCTGCTAGAAAAGCAGGATGTGCTGCTTCGGTGGCAGATCGGTATCAGAATAGTCTGCCTTCATGGTTGCAGATGACTGAGCTTGGCATAAAGGGAACTGACGTGAAGGTGTGTATCGCTTCCTCTCTGTGTCCCTTTTGCGTGACCTCTTCGCTGGAATATCTTGGGTCTGTATCGAACTTTTAAAACATTGTTTTTTCCTGCCTATAGCCTATGACAAGTTGTTCCAGTTTAAGCAATTTGTTTCGCCTAGAGAACTGAACGTGCACTTGAAGTTTTTGAAGCTACTGTCTCGATTGTAGATCTTAAGGATGGCCAATCCAGTGAAACCGTTCTTTTTATCTGTTTTGATAGCCATATTGTATCTTTATCTTTTCTGCAGGGGAAGGATGATGGCCCAGTGCGGAGCCCAGTAGATGCTGAATTGCAAAACGAATCAGATGAAAGTTGCCGGCATTCTCCTAAAAATCAACCGCTTCAAAATGTCTATCGGGTGGGTTCTGAAGTTCAAAGTGTCATGGGTTTCCAGTCTGCGGAGGAGAGAAGGGAGACCACTGATAATCAAAGCCTCAATTTGAAAACAGATTCATGTCCACAAGAGACCGGATGCAAGAGTGTCAGTTCATGCATGTCCACAGAATCCCGTAAGATGATGACTTCACATTACAGCATCCACCTTCCTCCAGTTCCCAAGACTAATAAGGAGAGTTTCCTGTCCAAGTTGTGGGAGAACCCTTCAATAGTGGAAGGTAAGGGGGACTCGGGTGTTGCTGCGTCCTCCAAATTCAGTGGGTCCAACTCAGTCGTCGATGATGAAAGCCGAACATCTCCTGCTTCTGTGACTTCTGTGGCGATGAGTTTAGGCTTGGGAATTTGCTCTCCCCCAGATGATAAGGAATCGAAGCAGCATGCACACCCCAGTCACTGTACAATACCGACTAGCGGTGATCTATTCAGAGGAAGCACTTGCAAAACTTTAGCAGAATCTTTGTCCAGCTCTTATCCTGACACCTGCTATCCACTTCACCAGAGAGATTTCAAGGCGCTTTCTGGAGCTCTCATGCAGAAGATTGGAAGGCAAGTCGAGGCGATAAATGTCATCAGCGAAAAAATTCCTCTATGCCAATCAAGAAACAATGATCGGTCGAGAGCCAGTCCTAGAGGGGACATGTGGTTCACTTTTCTTGGTCTCGATAAAATTGCTAAAAGGAGAACTGCCGTTGCTCTCTCTGAGGTACTATATGGAAGCAAGGAACATCTTATCTTTGTGGACCTAAATGCTCAGCACGAAAATGGCTACGGGGACAGAATCTTAAATCAAGAAATGAATCGGTATGATGTGAAATACCGTGGAAAAACTGTTGTTGATATCATTGCTGGGGAGATGAGTAGGAAACCCTGGTCTGTTGTCTTGCTTGAAAATGTGGACAAGGCTGATGAACAGGTTCAGAGTAGCTTGTCCCAGGCCCGTTGGACGGGTAAATTTTCAGACTCACACGGAAGAGAAATCAGTATAAAAAATGCAGTATTTTTGGCAACTTCAACTTTCACTAAGGTCAACGGAGTTCTACATTCTGGGGAAGAATCTGCTAAATCTGTGGAAGAGAGAGTACTGGGAGCCAAGGGCTGTCAAATGAAGATATTGGTTGAGGATGCTCTTGGAGACGACGGGATTGATAATCACCTTCTTGTGTCAAATACATCAGGAATAAGCAGCACCAACCATCTACAAGTGAACAAAAGAAAGCTCGCTGGTTCAAATGGAAATGTGGTATTGCGCGAGAATTTACAGGTGGTCAAGCGAGCTAACAAGACGTCGAGTAGACATCTCGATTTGAATCTCCCAGCAGAAGGCAATGAAGTGGTAGATGCCGATGATAAAACCACTGATGTTGATGCGATGAATGATAACTCCAAAGCGTGGTTGCTAGATTTCATGGACCAGATGGACGGGACAGTGGTCTTTAAACCGTACGACTTCAATTCTCTTGCTGAGAAAGTACTCAAAGAGATCAAAGAGAGCTTCTGCAAGGCTGTGAGCTCCGAATGCCGGATGGAAATCGACTCGAAAGTCATGGATCAATTAATGTCGGCCACTTACTTATCAGAGAGCGAAAGAACGGCGGTGGATTGGGTGAAGCAAACCCTGAGCAGGGATTTTGCAGAAGTCCAGAGGCGGCACAAGCTCACCTCTTGTTCCATTGTGAAACTTGTAGTCTGCGACGACTTTTTGTCGGAAGAGCAAGAGACCCAAACCAGGCTTCCCTCGAAACTCATCATCGACTGAGGCGATAGATTAGCGCATTCTCTTTTGAATTAGACTGATGTCAGTAGCGTATAACGTACATAGTGCAATAGGGGGGGAAGCTTTGTTTGGCCTGTTCAATCCCATAGTTTTAGGAGGAGGAGGGGTCCTTTTTCAGGTTATGGTTTTTGTGTATTTGTGATGTATAATCTGCAGTCAAAGGGGCTTGTGTATGGTTCTACTTACTCAAATCAGTTGGTCTTAGTCTGTATCATTTAACTGTATCACTTTTCCATAACTGATGCTTCCATTGATCAACTAAAATTATACCCACAATGATTGCACAATCTGCTGCAAAACTCATATGAAAACTGGGAAATGTGATCAACAGATGAAGTCAAAGTTTGCACGGTCCGTTTTGCCAAATCTGAACCTTCTCCAGCGAGTGGGAAGAAAATGCTCCTCTATCGTCTCGCTAAGCTCGATTCCAGGCGGTGAGAGATTCGCGGGCTGTTCGACAATGTGAATTTCGATCATTTCCGCCCTACAAAATGTGTGTGATTTTGAGGTTGAAATCGCTTATTGTAATCAATTGATAGTAGGGATGTGAATTGATATGCGTAATTCGCGAACTCTAGCTAAAAATACCGAAGAAGAATTGGAGAAATTCGGTTTAGACGAAGCCCCACCTAACTCGAACCTTTCACATTCATTTCGGCCCGAGTGTGGTGGGCTACCTGAATTAGCCCTTGAGCGACCCGAATTGGACCGGCTCGGTCCGATTAAACCGGGTTTGCCCAACTCGTGATTGGATCTGTGGATTCAAATCTCCAGTTGTCCACGTTTCCTACCAACTATCTTCTGGCCATCCATTCAACGTTAGGCAACAAGATGGGTGAGAGACATAGTTGTTTCAAAACGAATGCCTCGATTCGCCTAGAATGGAAAATATTTTATCTTGTCGTCGCCTTTGTATCGGTAACTTATTGTAAACTCGGTGCGAATCTCCGTAGAAAATGGACCGATAGACGGATATGTAATCGGTTGTTCTTAGAGGGCGTGTTTGTCTCGTTGAAAATAAATAAATTTAAGGGAAAGCGGTTAGCTTTCTACTTATTTGGTAGTTTAGGGATGTGATTTCCTTTTTCCTGGAAATAGAAAGTTGCTTTCCTCCAATGTAAACGTGTTGCTTTCGGTCTATGGAAATCATTTTTCATATGTTGATTAGTTTTTCGCCATCTAAGGATCGAAAAGTTGGAAAATGATTTTCTCGGGAAACGGTTTTCATTTGAGCAAATGGATCCTAAATTTCGCTTCTTTTCTATCGCGTTTGATCCGCGGGAAATCTTCGTCCTCGCCACTCCAGGGAGCCTCTACTGATGTGCTCTTTGAAATCAAATCTTGTTGCAAGTTGACGTAAGGTAAGCTATTACTGGAAAAAAGCTTTCCAAAGTAATTTTGAAATTCAATTGATAGTCGTGTCCATCTCATTCATCGTGGTATCGTTTTATAGGTGAATAAGGAACGACCATCCAAGTTTGGAGAATAGAGATCTTAATAAATTCATAGAAGACAAATCACAATTAATAAAGGATTCTGGAAATTTAAAATCATTCGACTACTCTCAAAAATATTAGTCTCGAAAATATAAGGCTTTCGACGTTTTCGAAGAATGCTCCGGCATCAGTCACGGCCAAATCTCGTCGTTTCTGGCGATCACATTTGTCAAGATAATCACATGCCAATCGTTCTATGTTATAAGTTCTAAGGGGAGTAAGTGTGGTTTTTGATGATGCAATTTAAGGGTGAGCAAAACGGAACGACTAAATCGGAAACTGCCCTAACAAGACCAAATCGGTCGATCGGGTCCGGTTCCCGAGAGTGCCAATCCAAATCCTGGTCCTAACAGAGAACTGGACCGACAGGACAAAATCAACTGTATATATTTTTAATTTGTTGTAATTTCTTCAAGAAATTAAGTAAAGTGAAACCCTAATTAAACTTCAACCCTCCTCCTCCGACACTTTCCAAAAGTTACATCGTCTTCACTAGTTACGTAGAAAACTTTAACTCCGAATGACTAGTGTCCATAACTCATTAAGTCATCAACACCTTTTTTCTTCGCTTAGTGTTTCCTCTTTCTACCATTACAAGGAAGCTACGGTACCCTCTTAGGTCTTTGCATGGCTTTCGACTGACAAGAGGTTTCCTCCATGCATCTTTCCACACAGCATCGGTTCCGTCCCTTACCTTTACCTTTATCGCCCGCCAAGCGTCAAGGTTCGTATTAGATCCCTCATCATTTGTATTATTATTTTTTTTTTTTGGAAAAAGATTCCGTCATTCATGGACGGTCGCTTGGGATGTAACCATATTTTCATTTCCAAAGAGGAAGAGGCAAAAACGGCGTTCCCTTGTCCAGGGAACTATTCTCCACCAAAACAGATTACTACAAAATTACAGAACTTCCGGACTTGACTGATTACAAACAAGGAAAAGGTGCATACTTAGTAGCTATAAGTAATAATGTGAACACAAATTACAACATCCATTGTGACTTCATAAGTTTTGTGCGATAAGTAACCGAACTAGGAACTGATCACCCCCTATGCCATCGCCCCGCCGGAGCGGTGGGCCCGGGAGAGATTTTTTTTTTTAATGGACAAAAAGGCGATGAGAGAAATTCATTCGAAAGGGAAAGTGGATGAGGTGGGGGGTGTGGTGGGGGTGGGGGGAAGGTTCAATTCAAACTTCTTACTTTCCACAGTGGAGGATGACTCGGGCGCATTCTGTCTCCCACCTATACATATATGTTCTCCTTTTGTAAAAAAAAAGGATTAAATTGAAATAATACATATAATATATATAATTTGAAATAATACATATAATATATATATATTGAAAAGGAAAAGGGAAAGAAACGCGCATAGAGCATGACAGCTTTACACTCTCTTTCCGTCTCTCTCCCAACCCAAACTCCCCACTGGCTTTCTCTGTCTCTCTCTGTCTCCATCTCCCTCCCCTTCTCTCTTCCCCCACTCGCGCCCATCGCGCGTGCACTGCACTTCCCCCTCATTTTTCCTTTCTTTTTTAATACAAGTTATTTTTTTTTATCGGTCATACTCTATCCCTCACTCACGATACACACTCAGACTTGCGCCTCGCTTCTTGCAAGGTGTGAGCGTCGAAACCCCCATCTTAAACTACGCGATCCCACCCCTACCCCTGCGAAAGTGGATTTACCTTATTATTATTATTATTACTCTTCTTTGATTGTCCGGATAAGTAGTGTGATGATATATAGGAGAGCACCATTTGATTGTTGATCATTGGCAAATTTGGAGATCATTTCCACCCTCCGTCTGGTTTCGAAATCGAGAATTCCGTCGGTTTTATCTCGGGGTCTGAATTTGTACTGCGACAGTTTAAACTCTTCATAACAGTCGGTAATGGTATGAAAAAATCTTCATAATTTTAAAAGCTTAAATTATTAAATGAATGCATGGTTTTGATATTTGAATATTCTAACAAGATCTTCTTACCCAATATAAGAGGTGCTGATTGAAAAGAGCTGGCTTTCTATGTTTATATATCGTTACTATTGCTTCTTATATCATCCGATAACCTTTTACGTAAATCATATATGTACACACACAATCAATTTGTAACGCATCAACTTTCATTGCGAAAGCCATGGCCGATCGACAAGAGCCGTCTTTCTATATTTACATCGAAATTTTGCTCGCGAGTCGTTTTTTCCCCGAAGAAAAACTCAAGCGCGACTCATACCGTGCTCCAGACCGAACTCGTTTTGTCTTCATCGACTTAAATTCCGTTCATGTGCCGCCGCCGCCGCCGCTCTAGAGTTTCCGATCTCGTGCCCGAAAAAAAGGAGCCGAAACGTTTATTACGGCACGGTTCGCTTTCACCACGATCCCTTACGGCTATCGAACGTTGCTACGTACGGCCCTCGGTAGTAACGGTCGATTTGTTTTTACTGGGAATTTCCCGAATCGGAGTTCAACCCAGATCACATGATTAACATGAAATATAAAAAGAAAAAAATCAGAGCGAAATGACGGGAAGGGAAAATTCACACCCATATATTGGCTAATGAAAGAAAGAAACAAAGACGAGAGCAAATTAGAGAATTAAAAATCTGGAAAAGACACGCCTCAAGGGAGCGAACGAGGGCGCGTGGGGGAGAGACCCTCCCTCCCGCAGTGTTTTGCTGGGGACGGACTACCCGTTTGGGGCGGGGGGGCGGTTAGATATCAACGTAATGCGGGAAGCGCGCGTGGGGCCCGCCCGCCCCCTGCCCCCCGGAATTATTCGATCCCCGCATTTGAATTTCCATTTCCATTTCATCTGGAGTTTCATTTCCCGCAAGGAACGATGGACGGTCCACACAGAAAGAGAGAGTCTCTTCTTCCCCCCTCCTCCTCTGAAGCTCTGTTGACTTGGACGACCTCCCCCTCCCCTCGTGGATCGAAGAAGAAAAGTCACACCTTCCTTCCTTCCTCCCTTCCTTCCTCCCTTTCTTTGGCCCCCTCTTCTGTTCCTCTCTCTCGCTTTCTTTTGCTCACACGGACTTACATAAAAACCTCGACTTTGCATCATCCCCGATTCACCTCACTCCTCTTTTACTTCCTCCCTCGAGGTCTCCCTCTTTGGAGCTAAAGCTCGAATCTGCTTTTGCCTTCCCTCTCTCTCTCTCTCTCTCTCTCATAAGGTACTTCCTCCTCCTCCACTTGATTCTTTGGTCTCTTCGAGTCGGTGATGGGGGTGTTGACTTTGTTCCGGGGCGTCTGTTATTGGGCGGATTCAGGGTGTGGTTTCCTAGTTGATGGGTTAGCGGGGAAATTTGATTGGGGTTTTGTTCGTTTGTGGGTGTTGAAAAGTTTGAATCTTGTTCTGCTGGGTTTGCTCCGTGGGGGGGTTTCTTGCCGTTCCTTCTCGTGTAAGGAACGTTGACGGGTTGTGTGATGTTGTTGTTGTTGTTGTTGTTGGACTGGGTCTTTGTTTCGGATGAGATTGACTCTTCTTAAGGGAGTTTAATATTTGCGGCTCTGCTTCTGATATCGTCGACTTTTCCGTTTTCTTGGTTGAGAAATTAAGGTGTTGCGACTTGGTCATATTTTGGTTTGCCCTTTAGTTCTCGTTTCTTTGCTTTGGAGCGTACGAAATTAGAGTTAGCTCATCTTCCTATGTGGGTAAGTTGCTGATGCCGTGCTTGCGTGTGCTGATCTTGGTGAGGGATGATTTGAGGAGTTCATTAAATATCCTGTGGTCATAATCGTGCAGGAGCCGATTATGTGCAACGGTTCTTCGAAGAGTAAAGTTTTCCCCTCGAGTTTCGTCATGGAGGGGGGCGAATTCTGCAAGAAGGATGGCGAAGCTCCCCGTAAATGCTCTGCCTTGCTGGAACTGGCGGCCTCGGACGATCTTTTGTTGTTCAAAAGTGAAGTGGAAGAGAAGGGCTGTGACGCTGATGAGGCCAGCTGTTGGTATGGTAGGAGAATCGGCTCGAAGAAGATGGGTTTTGAGGAGAGGACTCCATTGATGATCTCTGCTTTGTTTGGAAGCGCTAAGGTCTTGAAATATATAATCGAGACTGCTAGAGCTGATGTCAACAGGTCCTGTGGGTCCGACAAGGCGACTGCCCTCCACTGTGCAGCCGCGGGTGGCTCCAGTTCTTCGCTCGAAATCGTGAAGCTCTTGATCGAGGCGTCAGCGGATATTAATTCCAGAGATGGCAATGGAAATAAGCCCATCGATGTGCTTCCCCCGCCCGTGAAGTCTCGCTGCAATAATTCCAGAAATAAGTTTGTCAAGTCGTTGCTGAGAGGCGATAGCTATGTCACCGAAGGTGATCAATCCTTTGACATAGAAGGAGAAGAGAAGCTAGTCTCGCTTCCCTCCTCTGGAAGCGAGAAGAAGGAGTATCCCGTCGACGTCTCTCTGCCTGACATAAACAACGGGTTCTACAGTACCGATGATTTCCGGATGTATGCTTTCAAGGTGAAGCCTTGCTCAAGGGCTTACTCCCACGACTGGACCGAGTGCCCGTTCGTGCACCCTGGGGAGAACGCGAGGAGGAGGGACCCACGAAAGTACCCTTACAGCTGTGTCCCGTGTCCTGAGTTTCGCAAGGGTTCGTGCCCGAAGGGCGATTCATGTGAGTATGCTCATGGAGTCTTTGAGTCGTGGCTTCACCCAGCGCAATACCGAACCCGGCTGTGCAAGGATGAAACTGGTTGCACTCGCAAAGTTTGCTTCTTTGCTCACAAGTCCGAAGAATTGCGTCCCGTGTATGCTTCCACGGGTTCTGCTATGCCCTCGCCCAAGTCCTTTTCGGCTAGTGCCCTGGACATGACTACCCTGAGCCCCTTATCGCTTAATTCGCCATCTTTGCCTTTGCCTGCTACGTCGACTCCACCCATGTCGCCTTTGGCTGCCTCATCGTCTCCCAAGGGCATGAACTTGTGGCAGAACAAAATTAACCTGACCCCACCAAGCTTGCAGCTTCCTGGCAGCCGGCTGAAGTCGGCTCTCAGTGCGCGGGACTTCGATCTGGAGTTGGAATTGCTCGGGCTGGAAAAGCAGGCTTCTCAGCAGCACCAACTGATGGAAGAGATTTCTCGTCTCTCATCGCCCTCTCTGTGGAACAAGGAATTTTGCAGAACCCCAGAGCTGAGGCCCACTAACCTTGATGATGTGTTTGGATCTCTCGAGACTTCTCTTTTGTCTCCTTTGCAGGGGCTGTCGATGAAAGCATCGACTTCTACCCAATTGCAGTCTCCCACGGGGCTTCAGATTTCGAATTTGAATCAACTCCGTGCAAGCTACCCGTCTAGCGGCGTGTCGTCCTCTCCTGTGAGGAAGACCTCTTCGTTTGGGTTCGACTCATCCAGCGCGGTTGCTGCGGCAGTCATGAATTCACGGTCCGCTGCTATGACGAAGCGGAGCCAGAGTTTCATTGACCGTGGAGCGGTGGGTCAACGTCCTGGACTCATGGGAGCTGCTAATTCTCCTCCTAGGATGTCCAATCTTTCGGACTGGGGCTCACCTGATGGGAAGCTGGATTGGGGTATTCAAGGAGACGAGCTCAACAAGCTTAGGAAGTCCGCTTCCTTCGGCTTTAGAAACAACAGTATGGCAAACCCAAACAATGCGGCACCTCCCAGCGCTGACGAGCCGGATGTGTCGTGGGTCGGTTCACTGGTCAAGGATGCGGCTCCGCCCGAAGCGTATCCGCAGTATATGTACATAGAACAGGAGCAGATGGTGGCATAATTAAAGCAAAGAGCACCCCGCGTACTCTCTCTCCTGATGGCTTTTAAGTTGACTCGTTTGACATTCTTTATATTCTTACAAACAGCATGTTCTTAGGAGTAGCAGGTGGAAGGAGGAAACAGTCGAGTTTGAGATTCAGGCTCTTATAGCTGGACAGGGAAAAATTTGGGGAAGAAAGAGAATTTGGTTTCTTGCCCATCTTTAGATGATATATGCTATTGAAGGCTTAAAAGACGATGATGAAGGCAAAATTCTTTTGTTAGTATGTATTGTTTTAATTTTTTCATATCCTCTGTTGGGGTGGTGGGTGTTGATGTTTCTTTTCATCAGGCAAATATATGAAGTTAAACTCTCCTGTTTTCTGGTCTAAATTCTCATCGGAGCTGCGTAATCTTTCCATCGGACAAAAAGATTGCTCGCTTCTCTCGAAAGTATCTCTCTCTCTCTCTCTCTCTCTCTCTCTCTCTCTCTCTCCTCATTTCGCGCATTGATAAAAGCTGGATTCTCTGCTGCTCCCTCTGTACGTACGTGCTGATGGCTAACCTGTACCTGTTGATCACCACCGTTCTTGATCAATGCTCCCCGTGATATTGGACCTCAAGAGGCACGTACGTGCGGTAATGAACACAACATGTCAACGTGCCATCATCATAATTTCGAGCACTCTAACCGTCGAACCATTCTCGGGTCGACCGCGTGATACACAATTAAAGCCCGATTCCGAGCTCTCGAGTGCATGATCGGAACTGGGATCCGGACCTTCGTTCGGAAACTTCTCCCTGGTTCGGGATCGGGAGAGGGTGGTTCGGGACGACGTCGCGTCGGGATCCGGTCCGAGCTGGAGACGGCCGATCGGAACCCGTCCCCGTTGCCATCCGTCCCCACTTTACCGTACCCAAAGAACATCAAAAGAGCAAATGGGGAAGGAACAGTCCATGTCGCAAATACGTGGGCGAGGTTAAAAGGCAGAGGAGGAGGGCGGCAAACTTTCCCGTGAAAAAGATCTTTCCGCTTCGGAATCTCCTCCGTTTTCCCCCGTTTTCCCCCCCACTCATCTTTTCTTTTTCCCTCGGAAAATAAAAAGTTTCTCGGGAATCATTAAATTTAATTCTGGACGGTCGGAAATCCAGAACCCACGTGTGGGCCCCCCCACCACCCCGGGGGCACGCGGGTGGGCCCACCCGGGGGCAAATTGTAATTTGGGGGGAGGAGCCGCCCACGCGTTGAATTTTCAAAAGGGGGGGCCGACTGTCCGTTTGACCGATTCCTCGTCTCCAACTTTCTGAAAGTTTTTTTTGTTTTTTTTTGGTTTTCTTTTCGGGGGGGGGGGGGGGGGGGGGGGGGGCCTTCTTTATCTCTTTGACGATGTACGAACCAGTAAGGGATGCACAGGTGCAGACCTAAGTGGAATCTTAGCCAGCGCCGTCGTCATCATTCATCTGTCGAAAGCTAAAATGACCCAAAACCCCCCGGAAAACAAATAAATATACGTAAAAGTTCGGGCCCACAGCGGGGCGCTGGCCGTGCCACGTGGCATCACAGCGTCCGCTTCAATAATTTCCTATTGGAATTGACCGGACGGATCAAATTGTCAAATTGTCGGGACATAAAAAAATTTAGAATCCAATTGATAAAATCGAAAAGTTTAGGATCGATTTAACGAAAATGTGATAGGATTAGGAATTTTTCGGCAACTTCTCGAATAAATTAAAGTGTAAGAAGAAAAGGAAGAAAAGGGTGGACAGCAAAGAGATGATCTCTCCTTCTCTATAGAGGGATCTGGAACGTGGATCTGGGCTTCGGCCCATTGGGCTTTATGGCGATCTTTCTTTTTGCCAAGAGATTTTAAATAAAATAATTGATAATGAGATACGCAGAGGAAAGAAAGAGAAAGGACAAAATCGGGCAAAGACCCTTTAGAACGCAGATTTCGGTATGCTCGGGTTATATTTAACCCTAAATTAATTTTCGTTATCATAGAAAAGTCACGAATTGGTGTATTCATACCCGATTTACTCCAAATTTAATTTTCGTGTCACAGAAAGTCCCGAGCTAGTAAACTCGCACCATTGGTTCGGATCCAATTCATGAGATGGGCTATCTGTATCATGTAAATTATCTTGACGCCTCCATTTTCTTGGCTAGTGGACAGAATCCCTCAGGTTGAGCAAGGAAGAAGACGGAAGAAGACGAACGGGAGAGACAGAGCAAGAGCACTTTTCACAAGGCGAGAAAGCAAGCCAGCGGTAGGTAAGAGGAGAATGGATCTCCGGATTAAAGGTAGCCCACATTTACTCTAAAGTGGTACAGTAATGCTATATTTACTTCAAATTTTGAGATTTTTTGTGACACAAAAATCAAATTGGGGTAAAAACAGCACCGATGTATCGGTTTTGAGATTTAATGTGATATAAAAATTAATTTGGAATAAATGTGAGACAAAATTGCCAATTTAAAGTTTTTTTTTCAGTATTAACAACGATTCTTCCAAAAAGAAGCCATGTAAATTTTTAAAGAACTTGAATGGATGCGTCGTTCAAAGAACATTTTTGTATAGGTATTGAGTAGAAATTTTGCTTAATAGAAGTAGAAATTTTGCTTAATCTGGTTTGGTATTAACTGACATCTAAAACTATATAATTAGATTATCACAAAATACTCCACGTTCGTGTTCATAATTACTAACATTGGGGCTTCTAGTTTACGAGGTGTTGATCATTTTATTTTATTTGTAAGGAGGATTTTCCGTACTCTCTATACTCATATTACTTCTAAATTGGTTTTGACCCATTTTAGTGTTGCTAATTGGCATTATAAATCTTTTCTATCGATGTCTCTTCACATTGTAATAGAGTTATTGATTGCATACGTGCATCCCCCGTCCTCCCCGCCTCACACAGCCACAATCATAATTCTAACATATTCTAAACATGTCGTGCTAACCTACCATAATCGTGGCAATCGCATTTTTTAAAAAATCGAAAGTAATAAAAATTTGTCAATCCAACGAATAAATAATAAGAAAAAGAATGGACGATGATATAATTTTAAAAATAGACTGAAATACACTTTTCTTTGTTATTTAGTTTTTTCAACCGAGCGCGCTAGCTTATATAAGTACACCGGTTTTTGCCAGGCCAATGACCCTATATAATTTACAATTTTAGTTAAATACCATATTAATTGGCAAATCATAATTATCCATGCATTAATTTTGGTCCCACCATATGAAGTATGCACCTTTGATTATCTTAGCCCACGCATTTTCATTTCCATTCAGCATCGACATAAAATCAGATTTGTTTCCTTTTCCATTAATATTTTATCCAACAAAGAATTTAATTAATAAATGTAATATAGAGAGTGGTTCCGGCGACGTTCAAGTGGAAGGAGCGGAGCGTCATCACCCTCGAACGTCGGAGCTCCGAACTATCGACTATGCTCGCAGGTCTCTCTCTCTCTCTCTCTCTCTCTCTCTCTCTCTCTCTCTCTCTCTCTGTGAGATCGCGCGCGCTCGCATTGCGATGGATTCATCGTGGGTCTGACGTTCTGGGCGTTCTTTTGCTCGTTAGAAGCACGAGTGCCGATGACGTTCTTTGTTGCACATCATGTGTTTGCTGAATTTCCCGAGAGGCGTTGCGTTGATCTCCACCACCCTTTTGTCCTGCTCTCTTGTTTGGTTCTTGGTGTGAACGAATGTGTCGTTTGCTAGTTTTAGGGGAGGGGAAGCATCAACTCGAGTATAAGGAAATAAATGGGTGTGATACTGTCATTGTGCTCTTCCATGAAGAAGCGTTTGTGCTTTCCAATTTTCATGCTTTTTTGGGAGAGGGGGTTCAAAATCTATGCAGGAAACTTTGGAGGACTTCTACGATGCTTCTCTCTCTAGTGTACTATACCCTTTTTGATCAATGTAGGAGAGGAATAGCATTGTGATGTCAGCCCTCATCCTCCTGTAAATGCTTCATGCGCAAGTCAGAATACCCCCTCTGTTTCGTCTTGATTTAAACGAACTTCCCTTGTGTTTGTCTGCGTGCTTATATGGCTATAGTTGCGAAATTTTAAAAAGTTTGTTTGAGTATTCAAATGGCCCTCCTCATATGCATGGAAGTAATTATATCTTAAAAGAGATTATTTTGGCATATTTACAATGAGAATATTAGAACTACTACATTTGGCTTTCTCTAAAAGATGTCACAGGAAGCTGCATTTTCAACTGCAGAAAGTTTTGAGCTTCCTTTGGAGTGCCTAGATAACAAGAATCGGCATTTTGTTTTGTGAGATCGACAATCATCTAAATGCAAGGTCTTGTTTACGTTTAGCATGAGGCATTCTTTTTTCCTTTTTGATAAGTATCAGTGCCATAAAATGTAATGTTAGCTTGACAAGGTAAAATTCCAGGCATTTGTATCACCATTAACAAGCTGGATCATGGGAAGATGATTCCTTCAGTTGATTGTATGCTTGAACTGGGGCCAGTTTTAAAACACATTAGACTCGAGAATACCGGACAAACTCATCTCTCTGTCCCCTACAATGAGTGACCATATTATGTTGGTGATTTTCCTCATCTGCCATCACCACATTTAGAGGATGAAACCGTAACGCTCTTATTTCATAATTTGCCATCCCCAGGGTTAGCGGCCGCGTACGTTCAACCCAAAGTTGTAATTACACCGAGGACACAAATCCCAGGTATGTGTTTTCAGATAATGTCCAACCCATTAGAATATTATATTACTCATTTTGTTATTCCAAAAGTTCAAGTTCAACACCCGGTCTTCGCTCTCTCCATCTCTCTCTTTATGCACATTCATTGAACATATATATTTGTTTAGATTTCCCCTAGTAAGTAGTAAATCTCTTCAAGTTATTTAATATATTTATTCGCTTTCGTCTTATTTTATGTATTTGTAGGTTTAAAAGTTGCTGAACGGGTTTTGTCAAGAAAGAGTACATACGCGAAAGGTAAAGTTACTTGCAGGTTTACTCAGTCAACAACTGAAGCCTCCTCGAAAGATGAGGATCAAAAAACCAGGTGGCCTTTGGTAAAGATGTGTGGAATCACATCACCCAGAGATGCCGCCGCCGCCGCAGAAGCTGGTGCAAATTTTATTGGAATGATTCTATGGCCAAACTCAAAGCGTTCCATATCACTTTCAATGGCCAAGGAGATTTCAAAAGTCGCAAGAGAATATGGGGCTCTGCCAGTTGGTGTCTTTGTGGATGATGGTGCTGACACCATACTAAAAGCTTCTGATGCAACGAATCTTGAATATGTACAGGTGCGTGCTTATCTGATCCTGACAATCTTGTTAAATGTGACAACTTGTGACGTGGTAACATTTTGAAGTATCGCAGCTTCATGGGAGTGGTTCTCGGGCAGCCTTTTCAGTTTTAGCCCAAGAGAAACAGATAATCTATGTTCTCCATGCAAATGAAGAAGGCCACCTTTTGAATCAGATTTCCGATGGAGAATCTTCTTTAGTTGATTGGATCCTGGTTGATAGTGCCAAAGGTGGCAGGTAAGAGCAGTACTCACGTAAGCATTCTTAGTTAGCAATTGGCGGAGCCTTTCTTGCCTAGCAAGAATCTTATTATCTCACTGGAGGCCTTGTTATCAATTTCTTCATGGGGGCTTCTCCAACTGCGATGATATTAGAGTGCATGTATGGGTGTTCCTGTGCATGTTGTTGGTGTATGGAATGAGCAAGTATGAGCTCGTGTGCTGCTTGTGGAGGGGAATCGCAAGTGTTCTTTTTGTCCCTTCTGTAAGCATGTTACTTCATGTGGTGCACTCGATCCATTTGCTTAATTCTGAATTTTGCTGGCAGTGGCAAAGGATTTAATTGGGACCGGTTTAAGTTGCCAGAAATCAGAAGTAAGCATGGGTGGCTTCTGGCTGGAGGGATAAATCCTGACAATGTTTGTGAAGCTCTTGCCACCCTCAAACCTCATGGTGTCGATGTTAGCAGTGGAATTTGTGCTTCAGATGGCATCCAGAAGGATTTGTTGCAGATATCCTCATTCATGAAAGCTGTAAACTCCATGAGTCATTGATTCATGAGGAATAGGGCAATATTGAGTTCTTTGTCTACAGATTCGGTATTGAGACTTTATGGCATTTCAATTTTTCCCTCTCATCTGCATACAATCAAATTCTCTCTTTAGAACATTGTCTTTCATTCTCAATGGAAAGTGCTCTGTTTCTACTCTCTGATTCCTCTCAGTAACTTCCTTTTTTATTTTTATGTGAACGATGAACGATTCCCTCTTAACAGCTCTTTTCTGTCGATCAATGCGAGCCAATTAGGGGAATTTTTTATCCTCAGATGAAAGTGACATGAATATAAGACAATTATTGATGGATTGAGAGCCATTACTTAAGACTGGTCCTTTAAAAGGTTGCCTGTAGGGTGCCCTGGAAATAATCATGCGAGGCTAATGACGAGGAAAGAACTTCTCGTCTTTTTCACTTTAAAGAAAGTTAGGGATGTTCTTTCCCTCCAATTACATAAGACGAACTCTATAATCCCTGTGCAACAAGAGAGACCTCTGAAAAATCTTCAGAAACATCTGGCTCTCCATTGTTGGATACACAAAAGAATGGATGGTGGCAAAATGGTTTACATGTCTTTAGGGATAAAGGTGGGACGCTAAATGGATGGTCTGAAAGAATTTGTCATATCAGCAGGCTCTGGCATTGGTTTTGGATACCAGAAAAGTCCATTTCATCTTCATCCTCAGATATTTGAGTTAGATCCACTGAGCTTAGGGTCTGCTTCGTAGTACACAATATCTCCAGAATCACTCACATAGTGGTCCTCCTTCATGCTCTTTGAGAGGACCCTGAGCAAGTGGAGTGGGAGAGGCCCAGATTTCTTTGGTTCTCTGTAGTACTTGCCAAGCACTGGCTTAGCTGCTTCAGTCTGCAAATGAATGAGCCAAACTATCAGAGATTATCTTGCAATGGAAGTGGAATAACAACTCAGAAAATAAAATTCTTACTCACAAGTGATTAATGATTTAGCCAAAAAGAAGGAAAATTAACTACTAGTTACTCACTGCTTCTATTAAGTGGTAGTGTGGAATCTGAGGGAAGAGGTGATGAACCACATGTGTCCCAATGTCATGGTGGATGTTGTTGATCCATCCATAATCACGGTCAAGGGTTGTGAGCCCTCCTCTCAGATAACTCCATTCCTGTGGTCCAGAGAACGACAAATTTACGAGCTTTTCCCAAATGATATCTATAACAACGAATGAACCTCAATCTACTGTCTATCAACACCAAAATCAATCTCTCTCACTCTCTAGTACAAAAGACCGTGAATCGACCACGACATAAACATTATTGGCTCGAAGTCTACCCCACTCTGACTTTTCGTATCTCACATTACTTCAGGATAGAGATACTTTCAAAAACTTACACAAAGGCACGGAGTATGATATCGCAAAAAGGCCATACTCTTCATTCATTGGCTTATAAAGATCATGCATTAGCCAAAAGAAAAAAAGGAGTATGATATCCCTTCACTACCAGCTCTCCTACTTTGGAGGTTAAAAAGTAGAGAGTATCCGAAAGTTTACCTTGCCACGGTACCATGGTAATTTCTCATTGTGGCCATGGTGATGCAAATAAGTCACCACATCCAACCAGGCGACAAAAATCTGCACCCAAATTCGGGATCAGAATTTCGTCAAACACTTAGAAAACACACACAATCAGAGAGAGAGCGAGAGAGAGAGCTTACAAAGTAAGGAACACCATAGAGCTTGAGCAGCTGAACGGGACCCATAACAAAGGAAAGGCATGCAAGGATTGCAACCATTGCAATCCAACAAGCAGTTGATGTGATCACATCTTTTCTCTCGTTCGGGACAAACAAGTCACTGTTCGGGTTGAAATGAGAGCCTTTCTTTCCAGGACTTCGACCCCACTGGCAATTTCATCATCACCAACATACAAACAACGTTAGCAAAACCTGCCAATTAACTATCATAGGAAACGGCAAATTATTAGTCCCCACAATATTAGCAGAAACTGAAGAAAGAGCTTTACCAGATAGACAGGGTAAGCCAACATGGGGAATGGCAAGGTGAATCTCATCAATCTGGTGATATTATCCAGACTCTTATATATCCTCTCCGACAACTGAATAGACGATTTAAAAGAACAAGCTCGTTAATACATTTACAGAAACCAAAATGACAGGAAACAGAAGAAATTTCCCATGTTTAAATTACCGGATGCCAGGATTCGTCGTTCTCGACGTGTCCATGGTTCTGGTGGTGAGTTCTGTGGCTAATTCTCCTGCAGTTTTCATGGAGGATGAGGCCAAATTGGTGATCAGACAATTGATTGAAGCAGGACGACTATTTAGTTCAGAATGAGTCAGAAATTCTTTAGTAACTGACCATCCATGATACGGGACAAGGATTGAGGAATGAAGCACATGTCCAAGCACACTGTTTAGCTTCGGATTATTGGAGAAACTGCCATGACCACTGCACATGACAAGCACAAAACTTTTTACAACACAGATATGAAACTAAATTCCCAATGCAAGATGTCTGGAAATTCACGTGCTTTACAGCAAAGTATTCTCAAAGCAAACAGAATTAACATCTTCTGTAATCGTGGAAATGTCCAAACAGATTCAATTAAATCGGAGTTGCCAAAGAGATGCCCATTTCAATGGGTTGAAAAGAACATCACAAGGACTTCAAGATAAAAGATTCTTATTCAAAGTCATCGTGATTTCTTCCACAATTCAAGAATTGAAAAAGTGTTTGTGATGATTACCAATCATGGCCGAGAACGAAGAGAGCCCAGAACATAGTTCCCTGAGCAAACCAGTAGAGAGGCCAAACAACCCAATTGTTGAAATAAGCAGCAACAGCAGCCAAACCAAAAACCACCGCTACATCTCTCACCACGTAGCTCATTGACCTCCACGGGTCCTTCACCCAACAATGCTTCGGAATGGCTGCTCTGATATCTGCCAATTTGAAAGGGGGAGGTGCGCTGGGGTCAAACCGACCCGGCCCTTCGCTGAGCCCATTGATTCCATTTTCTTCCGGTGCTTCCTCACCAAGTGACATGGGTTTCACTGGTGTGCTCACATTCAGCGCCCAGTTTCTTTCCCTCGACCCGCTCAAGGCCTTCAATGAAAGGCCAAGAGTTTGCTTCTTGCATGATTGAAAAGGTCTGATTTTGGCAGAAGCTGTGGTGCTGCTAGACGTGAGGCCAGTTCTGGGGTTAGTATATATCCGGGGGCGGGGTTTAAGGCCACATTCTGATAGCACCCAGCTTGCCATTGGAGACCCAGAAGCAAAAGAATGCTTGGTTTCTGCTTTCTGGGTCTCTCTCTGATAATCAGAGAGAGAGAGTGGGAGGGAGGGAGGGAGGGACGGAGAGAGAGATAACGTTAAAGGGTAGAGGAAAAGAAAGGGATAGGAGGAGATAACTCAAGGGCTTCTCTCCTCCACAACCAGCTTGTTAAAAAGCACGGAAAATTTTTGCTCCTCGCTGTTTGTCCCCTCTCTCTCTCTCTCTCCCTGCGTTCTGTGTGCAACTGGCCCTGTTCTGTCTCTTCTGATGTCAAGATGCTCAATTACATGGTACGAGACCGTCTTTAAATCGCCCGCAGCTACGTAGTTATAACGAAGCCGAGGTCGGTATAGGGTCGATTCTCATCGCGGCTGGTGCGATGGTGTCTACTGCTGTTGCTGCTGAGAAACGGGGAAGGAAAGAATCCCACTTTGACCACTAGTTCCCGGGGATGGGCCCCGCGCGTGTGAAAGGCTGGGGAGGCGTCTGACGTGGTCAAACCTGCCTCGTAGGATTCTCTTCGTGCAGAAAAGGTCTCGAGTCAGATGTATACGGCTGCCGAGACTCCTTTTCCCAACATCGATTTGCATGCGGAGCCATATGTTTTTTACTTAAACCCTTTGGTGGGGTCTTCAACGTGATGGAAACAAGGTCATTCCAAGAAGCCACTTCAAAAGCACATGATATTGAGGGGAGTTTTGCTTATTGATAGTCTCATCATAGTCATAGTCATAGTCATAGGTTAGAGGAGTCAGAACAGAGCAATTCTTAAACGAAATGATTTTTTCATCCTATGACCTTGTCTGACCGGGATTTGGTAATTTGTTCAAACTCAACAACTCTCGCGAAAAGGATTGTCGTTGGCTACGTGTAACACGCGGTATGTAACATCGTCTTCATGACTAAGCTCTTGAGAGCATAGGATTTCTAAATCTTATGACGAATCATGACGGATAAAATCGGAAGTTCTTCGTACTTCAAGAAAATATTCGCTGTTGAAAGTGTTGAAATTCGGCATTTTCTTTTCTCGACGAGGAGAGTATGTAAAGATGTTATGGCTTTTCTCGACGATTTAATGATTTTTTTTTGTTGTTGAGAGGGCAATACATATGGTAAGTTTTTTTTTATGGATGCGAAATTATATTTTTGCAATACTTTAATATCATAGGGTAACTTGACTATCATAATAGGATGTAATTTTGACATAATAGATCCTTCCCTTTATTTTGTTTTGGTGAATTGGAAATATATAATGATTCTACTATTTTTCTTTAATTTCTTGCGTTTTAGAATTTTCCTTCACTAATCTAATCGAAGGTTTTCTCTCTATAGATATTCCCGTATATCATTCGCAGTTCAAATGTCACAGTTGCGCTCCACCATGATCGAAATATCTTTCCATAAAATGATCAAAATATTATTGATACGTCAAAATGTACTGGTATATCTTTTGTCCCGTAGCGGGTTTTGCAATTAATCAATTCATCAACTTTCCAATAAAAGAAATCCATTTAATAGTACAAAATTAAGTCGACGCCACTGTTAGTCATCATATACTATATTTTTTTTTGGTAAGGGTCATCATATACTATATTCGTCATTAAGAAACACAATAATCTATTCACTTTGCTCACACCACATCTCTCATGCGAGAGTTCTATGAATTGAATAATGGAACGCGAAGAACGCAGAGTAGCACGAAAAGATTAGGCTCGTGGACGAAAAGTAGGACGGAACCTCAACTATCATCAAGACAAGTCATAAAGTTTGAGGTTCATTCCTCGTCCACCACAACACTCTTTCAAAAGTCAAACGCGGTATGAAACAGGCACACGTTTCTCACATTCTGTGGTCGGAGAAAGTAAGACGAATTCATGTCCTGATCAATAAGTTTTTGGGTGTTCATACATGGTAACACGCCATGGAGATCCTCCGACAAATGCTCGCAGAAATTAATGAACGGAAAATAATGAAAAATGCATAGATGTAAGTTGTGGGTAATGAAAAAATTTTCATTGACCAATTGTTTCAAGAGACACCAGCCATCATTTTTTGAAAAATAATTTTCAAATATTTTTTGCGAAACAAACGGAGCCTATATGCTCAATCAACTTCTGTGATGACACTGTGAACATCACCTATACAGATTATACCAGCAAACAACTGGATCTCTGCACCAATTTAACCAAGACAGAACGAAATTCAACCATTCTTCACAGAACAAGGATTAGAAATGCTCAGTCATACTGAATAAGTCCTTGCAATAGATCGATGGATGCATAAAACTCAACTGTTACCATCTCAACTTTCCCTAATCCGCACTAAGAGAAGGAAAAATAAAAACAGAGCTTAAACTCTTGTTTTGTGAGGGGTGAGCCACATAACTCAGGATGCAAAAGTCAGAGACGGACAAAATTTAACGGCATCTGGCCATAGGTATTCTCTTTTTTTTTTTTGGCATGAGAAACGAAACAAAATCTCGGTTGTCTATTCATTATGTAGCAAATGTTACATGAGGCAAGCCTCCTTACAAGCAGACAGGATCATTGAAAAAATCAAGATCGTAAAAGAGAAGAGATTTATTTACATTTTTAGATATTGATGCAAGAATTTCATAAATGACATACTTTAACCAAAGTTATTCCCCGTTTCCCCCTGTTTGTGTTCTTATACTGTACATGCATGGAGGGAAACTGTAGTGCCTATAAACAATACGGCTTCGCACGTGCTGGCTATAAAAAAAAAAACCCAGGACAACTAAGATTGCAGTAGGTATCGGTTGGTGCAAAACAAAAATTAATACTCCACCATTTAGAACATATTCCACCATTTGCGGTTTTCCATTCTCTTTGCTAGTTCACTTGCCATGGAGGCAAAGTCTTCAGCTCCACTCTGCAGCTCTTCAGTTCGTCTGCTAATCCTCTGTTAAAGATGGCGACAAAGTCACATTCATTCCAAAGGTAAAAGACTCCTACCATATATATATAAGGACTCTGTCTAGAGGAATGTATTGCAGAGACGGGTGAAGAGAAAATTTGATTCTGAAGCCAACTCAAAACCAAATCCTCCAAGTATTTTAACTGTTCCATTGACAATTCTCCAATTCAACATTCCATTACCTACTCTTTGGCCCATTAAGCTTTTAACAGTTTTCAAGGTGATCTAGGATTATTCTACACTCTTCTACGGTATACTTAGGGTCCTTCATGCGAAAACAACATCATTATGCATCCTGGGACAACCACATCTGAAAAGTTAAAAAGCGAGAATCACTTGTCCCCAAACGTTTAAGAAAAAGTAGATGGCTAATTTAGCAATAATCATTCACACCTACAGTTATCAACATGCAGGGTGAAGGATTATAGGAGAAAGCTCAAAAGAAGGGGGGGGGGGGGGGGTTAGTGGGAGAGAGCGATAGAGAGAGCAAACAAAAGTTCCTTCTCAAATACTATACGTTTCAAAATGAAAAATAATAGGTCTCCTCAACCTTAAATTGCTTCTCAAAAGGGATTTATCCAATTTATGAATACAGACACGAAAAGAAAGAAAAAAAGATCCTACCTCAAGTTTCTCTTGGCGTTCGGCAAGTTTATCCCGAGCTTGTGATGCTGCTGAAGAGGCATCCTGAAATACACCCACTGTAAGTTATGTAAAGTATAAGAGGATTGAGATAATCTAGACCGCCAACTCAAATCAATTTACCCCTGTTTTCCTATATTTGGCAATAATTTCTTCACGAGTTCTGGGTCTTGGGCTTGTATCAGTACTAGCACCCTCAAATAATCTTTCCCTCTCCCCCTTTCTTTCTGCAAAGCAAAAATGGTACTATAAAAACTGCCTTCAAATACATAGAACTATTGTAGCTTAAAGAAATTATGTTCTACCACTTTCATCATGCCTGGTTTGATGAGATGATGATGAGACAGTCACAGGTTCATCAATTTCAATATCATCTGCAATAATAAGTTGAATGTCAAGGAGGAGGGGCAAAGAAAGGTAAATCGAGCTAGGAATAAGGTGAAAGTGAGATTTGTGACCTATACTAAGCTCAATGACTTCATCATGATAGGTTGGATTTGGAATGGAGGTCTTCAACATTAGAGGCTCAGAAAATATGCTTTCAAGAAGCGAAGGATCATTTGACAGCGCTTCACTAAGATACGAATTATCATCAACTTCATCCGCTTTGAAGCCCTTAATGATTCCGCCAAAAGCCCCCTGACCGGCAGTTTCCTGCAGCTATAGTTCTTAGATTCAGATGTATTCATTTTTTAGGCAACAGAGAAATAAAAGAAAGGCAACCTGCAGTTTCTTCTCATTTGGAGACAAATTTGTGCTTGCACCTACAGCAGCTGCGACGACTTCGTCATAGAGGCAAGGCAAGGAATCAGGAATCCTACAAGATCACAAGAATGCTTACTCTCATCCAATGAGTTCGTTTTGGAATTTAAGTTCGGAATTGTACAGAAGGAGATTATGTACGTCAGACTGTAATACAGATTGATTTCTGTGATCCCCAAGTCACAAACTAAAAACTTAAGTGGGTGCACACATCCACACCTCTGTGCAATAGAGAGAGAGAGAGAGCGAGAGAGAGAGAGAGAGAGAGAGAGAGAGAGACCTCCAGTCATTTTCATGGGCTGATAAAGATATGAATGCAAACTCACAACCGTTGACCTAGAAAAAAGAAAAATGTCATCATGAGCGAAGAACCATCAAGATCATTTCAAAGCTACTTCCTCCTTTTGAAGCATCTGCTTACTCCATCTAAGGTTGTTTGTCATTCTGTGGTACCTAGATAGGATTGATCAGATTCCTGGGATAAATCATGAAAAGTTTCTTCACCTTAAGCTGTCCCTTGAAAACATCTCACCATCTATAAATGTCCATTTTACGATTGGAAAAGTAGCTCTAAAAAATTTTTAAAGGTCCATACTCCGGTTCAATAAAAGATCTTAGTGTGTATTATATTCAGATCTAGTTGAAGATAGAAATGAGAGTTCCGATGATGACGAATTCTTTCTCCTCTTTCAAAGGATCTAGGCGAAGAAAAATCATAATTCTGTACCTGGTACCGATATTAAAAGAGAATTAGCAAGTCATATTCTAAACTCCAGAAAAGAACTGACCAGGGCAATTTTCCCATTGCCACAGGGGGACATCATTTTATCCATGTTGGTCTTAAAGTTCCACCTCAGAATGGACATCAAAGAGCTTTCTGCCACCACTTCCAAAGTTAACAAAGACCTGTCCATAAATGATCATTTCCATCAGAAAATTCTCATCACCGGAGATTCTTTGTCAAAAAATACTACCAAATAGAAACTATATGGAGCCAAAGCAATTTATAACTCAGCAACCACTACTGCTGGTCAAGATTGTCCACCTTACAGCGGATTCCCAAGCAGTAATATGAAGGGAGGAATACAAATAGTCACCTTACCTTATTTCAATGTCTCCAGTCTGATAAACTATTACTAATCCAGAATCCTTCTCATCTATTTTCAGGACTGTTGTCCAACAACATGGTTTTACGAGGTTGACTTGTTGAATGAAGTTATTGTCAATCTGCAAGACAGCCAGTTAACAAACTTTCACATTAAAGAGCATTACAGGAGGTGATGATAACTTAAAAAAAGATTGCACCTCAGTAGCAGATGTCAAAGGATGTAAGCTTATCATATCTTCACAGCAGAGTAAAACAAACAATTTTGGTCCCAGTCCAAGAGGAGTAGCTTGAGAGCAGGCCGCTGATTCAGATATTAGGGGATTACTTCCCTGGTCAAACTTAGAACCAGCATTTCCCTCTTTGGCTTCACCATCCTCTGACAAGTTCACCGGATGAGAGTCAAGAGCGACCTCAGAAACAAGATCACTGCTTTTTGTGTTCAAAGTTGAAACAACTTAAAAAAAATTGCCACTAAAGAATTGCCAAAAGTTAATCCTCTTCACAAATGAAAATTCTTGCCTATTATATGCAGAGATATAGCAGTTTGGTTATTTCCAGAGTGGAAGGACTGAGAGCCAATGATATCACCGCTGGAACTATCCAAGATCGCAACATGGGCATTTTTAGTCAAAATGAATATTGGTGGCTCTTCAGGATTTCTTAGACCTCTGCATTCAGATTCACTTGGACCATTTACCAATTTGCTACATTCTGCAAACGAACTCACAACTAGAGAAATGACTGGGGAACTTGAGTCTGATGCCCTGTCCGTGACATACAGAACTGACATAGTGCTAGTATCAAACACTGCCACCTGGAAACCAAGATGGAAAAGTCAAAGATTGAACCCAATGGACGTAAAAGATGGCAATATCATCAAAGGCTCAATTGATGACCCTCACCTGGCCACATTCAGATCCAGCAACAAGCTTGGTTCCAGAATTTCCAAATTTTAGAGTGCCAATAGGAGAATTGAGCCAAGAAAATATAGCTATGCACTGTGGCCCATCCTCTTGGACTAAATTTTGAACTGCACAAAAGTTGCAGACCATTACTCACACAATAACATTCAAAAGAGTACCAGCACCTTAGCTCAGCCAGTTAGACAGATATCAGTAAAACCAAACAGCTACTGCCAACTGGGTGCATGTATACTTAAGAGTCCACAGATATTGCATGCTTTCATAAGTTAAGACTAGAGAGTTACTTCTCAAAGAGCACTCTCCATCTTTCAAAATAGATAATGTTGTGAATCAAAACCTCTGATAGAATAGTCAGTAAGTGAGATGGCCACTGTGACTTTAGAGAAAATTCCTATTAGGAAGGTCATGCATCCCCATCACCAACTTTTGCTAATCTCAGGGCAGGAAAAATGTTGAAATGTCTTTGGGACGCTTTCATACCAAATCTAATTGCTTAGTGCCTTCACAAAAGGGTAAAAAAATTTGCTGCATGGTTCCTTCAACCTGTTTCATACACCTCCAAAATCCATGGCTCCTTTATTTAGTGTCTAGTCATGACACTTTCTTTAAGAAACATTCCAAGTGTTCGCATAGATCCAAACTGTTTAACAAGTCACAAGTACTTTTATATCATACCTTTATTCTCTGTTTCTGTCACAATGTGCAGGGTTGTTTCTTCTGAACTACTAATCAACTTGTACAGAAAAACCTACGCAATCACAATTGGAGAAAAGAGATTCAGTGTACTGTTAACATATGGTTGTGGAACCATCATGCAACTAATTTATAACTCTTACAAGACCGCACTCGTTTCCGACAGCCAAACTTAAAGTGGTTGAGCAAAAATCTATGGCAGACACTGCTGCATTTGCACCCGGAATCATGATATCTTGCACCTGCACAATTACATTATATTGCTGTTTACTCATCCCCCAAAAAGAAAAAAATGATATCATCATATGAAGAATTGCCTTTGCAGAAAGGCTAGACTGCAAGTAGCTGAGAAAGTAATGGAAGTAAGAAAGGCAAGCAGTCAATGACAGATGGTGATTTAGGGATACTGCATTGAGATACATACCCACGGATCTAGAACATAGATCGGTGACAGAGTTGGACATGTTGCATCCCACATTCGAACCGATCCATCTCGATAACCTGCTACATAGATCCTCTCAACTTGATTCACTTCTGAAAGGTGAAGTCGACTAGGGACCCCGCCGGTTAAAGGCCACTCAGTATGGCCAGTTGGAACATTGTTCTTCAGGTGATGTTTTGCAGCTGCAGCTATCTAGTTAAGGGAGAAGACCTAGATTGATAATTATTGTTGACAGAATATTAAAATTTCCATGAAAGCTGTATAACGGACCCCTGAGGAGTCAAACAGAGGCCAGAAATAAGCCATACCTTTGAAAAATCTCCAGAAAACGTCCCATCAGCATGTACAAAACCAAGGTGACTCACAGTCATTTGTGGTTCCACAGTAGGTATGACCATTGGATATGGCAATGGAGAAACAGTAGCTTTTGTGTCCTGCTGAGACATTAAGGCAGAGAGACAGCCTTCATCATAGACATGCAGTTGTCCTGGATTCGTTAACACAATGAGGGACATAGTGTAAACTCCACCAATTGGACTTGAAGTAGGTAACAACACCATATCAGCATAAGAACCATTAAGCCTGAGGTCCACACGGCCAATGCATTTCACTTCTTCAATCCCAGAAGCCCATTTAACACTCAGAATCTGCAAAATTCGGTGAAACAATGATATAAGACCTAGTTAATTGGTGCTATATAAACAACAATCTATGTATTACTGACACCTTCCACTAAGCATTGATAATATATTTCCCATTATAAAAGCAAAATAGACTAAATTTGCATTTTCAAACAGCCAAAGAGCTATTACAGGTAAAAAAAACAGCTGGAAAGCAGGAAAACTAACCTGTACCATGGTAAAAGAAATCAATTGGCAATTTTTAATCTTTTTACTTTTCCCATTTTAGTGACATTAAACTTTAGTGGCCATCATTACTTTGCAAAATGGAAAGATTTCATCATAGTGAGATAGATCATTTGCCTAATCACACTATTGTGGTGAGTTGCTCAATTGTTGATAGCAAACACAAATTTTCCTATGAAGCTTGATGATTAAAGGGTGCAACAATATGGATTAAAAGCTGACCGTCAACACTTCTTCTGAACCGATTTCATCACCGCCATAAACAAAAAGTTGGCCACCATGACCATTCCGAGATCTACAGGCAGACCAATGTAACACAATGACCGGAAGTCTTCTGTCACCAGATGCTATCTGAAGCTTAACAACATCATTAGACACACCATGCTGATTTCTGGAGACAGCTGTAGACATGTTCCACAACAATATATCCCCATCGACATAACCAACGGCCAGAACAGACCCATCCGCAGAGAGCCAACAAAGAGAGCTTATCTCTTTGTCCATCTGTTCACTGTCAGAGATATCCTCAGAAAGCTCATTTCTTGCTACTTTTGGCAAGGTGCTCACTGTTTCCTCTTTCAATTGGAGATCTTTTTGGCCTCTTACTAAGACAGCCTGATTTGCAGAAATATCCCAGAGTACAATCAACCCATTGTCATATGCAATTAACAGCCTGCAAGCAATCCAGTCTCTTTATTAGCATTAATTAGCCCGGAACACAGCATATGCTAGAGGGCAGTGTATAAACCTCATACAGTCGTACATCCCACTACTTAAAGTAACCATCAGTTCATTTAGAAAGATAACAGTCTCAGCTGTTGACCTAGCTTGATATCTAGTTAAAATATGGAAAAAAGAATATAAAACAATATGAAGCATTTGTACAGCAGTATATGCACGATCACATTAACTTATGTACTGGCTAAGTTGTCATCCTGTCCAGGGGTATCCGTGCACAACAGGAGTAATAATCCCCAGTTCTTTTACCTATCATGGGGCCTACATTCCAAATAAACCAAGCCACCAGCTCAATGTACCATCCCCTAATCTTATAACTTCAGCATATGTGGCAAAGTTGCACTCATAAGCTAGAAGTTGGTTGTTTTAAATTCAGATTGACATTGTCAGAAAGAAAATGAAACATAGTTTATTAGGCCATCCACAATGAAGCACTCCAGGCCAGAAGTCATTTAACGATGTTCATTTAAGCAAAAAGTTAAACAAATGGTAAACCTTCAAAGGCCCATGGGAAAATGGGTGCTCTCATCAGGATCATCCAAAGACAAGTCGCCAATCTAAAAACCATAATCATTAATTTGGCCACCATCGAGTTTTCATTTTGCAAGATGACTTTGATATGACTTAGAAAGTGAACAAATTACATGGCATTGGACAAATTATATAATCAGGCTAAGCTATCAAATAAAAAAACCATAAGGAGAATAGAGCGCATTTTATTGTACCTATTTCCTAGGGAACGAGGTTGTGTAAGAACCCCCACAACAGACTGATGATGAGGCACAGAAATTGCAGCTGCTTCTGGAAGCCGGACAGGAAATTGGAATTAATAACTACAGCTAAATAACTAGAGGGACACATCATCATCAAAGCATAAATAGTCACTATAATTCCATATATACATAGCCAGGTCAACCGTTTTCGATAATCATATATAGTAGGAAGTACTACATAAATCACAATAATATGGCAGAAACCATGTTTCTATCCCTACATGAAGAAAAGGCTTAGTTATATTTATCTTTGTATCAGTGAAATCATTCATCAAATGGTAGACTAGATATTTTCTTTTGACACAGATTCGGAGAAAATGCTGTTTAATATGAAGGGAAAAGGCATCTTAGCAATCCATTTGCACCATGTCGACATGAAATAAGGTTAGACAAAGCAGCCTAACTGTTTAACAGTTAGTTACATACTTCAAGTTTACTTCATGCAAGAATCAAACTTTCATATCATTGAGCTAAAGTCCATGCCAGAAAGTAGAAACCAAAACCTTGAGCTCATCAGTTTCCAAAATGGCCCAGATCAACTGGACAGTCCATACATGTGAAGCTACCAAGATTCAAAATAATGCTAATACAGTGAGTTCATCAACTCCGTTTGATGCCAAAAGAAATGCAAAGACAAGTTGAGTAGGAAACGAAGTAGCATGGGTTGTTAGACCATTTACAAGTGAATGTATTGAAAGATTACCGGCAACTGAATCTGCTGGAATAAGGTAAGGAAGTTGAACAATCTGTCTTTGGCCTGCATTACATTGTAGCACAAACACCATACCGTTCTCATCCCCAATATACCTGAACAGAAGATCAGATCTCATGGGTCTAATAGGCTCTAGATAAAGGAAAATAACTGATAATGGAATGTTTCCAGAGATTGTAATTTTTACATGTATCCAGTCCCCTGAATCACTGAAAAGGCAGTTATATTTGATTCCCACTGTAAAGTACAAGCAACATTCCTATACTTTATGTCCCAAACCTGCCAATGTCAACAGTCTATTAAGCCAGTCAAGACAAAATTGAAAAAGTGTCAACAATTATACTGAGAAAATGAAAAAAGAGAAAGGCAAACAGGCATTCATCAGAAAGAAGGTAACGCCAGATAAGAATTTGACTTATTGGAATTAAAAGATCACATGGACTTAAGAGTTTAAACCTGTATGTCGTTGTCAGTGGATATACTGACTAGGAAACCTTGATTTTGAAGGAACTGTTGAAAAACATAATAATGTTAGCTGGTAAGAATCAACTTTGCAAATGAATGGCAATGGATTTTGTAGAGATAACAGAACTTCATCTTTTTATACTTCATCAGAATGATGTACTTCACCAGAGTTACTTCTAAACGCCGTAAACATGCAAATGAAGATAATAAATACTCCATCAGAGAAAAATTGACAGACCTCTAAGTGCTTAAATGGCAACTGCTTTGCAGATACAAATAAAGCTTCCATATTATCGCCCCCGATCACTTTGATCCGACCATCCCTGCAGTTGAATGAATTGAATCAGGGTCAAAAGTGGGTAGAGTCGCATGACCTAGCGGCCTACTTTGCTATAGGCGCTTTGAGGATACGACCACAATATTTTGCAGAGAGACAATGGTCAAACACTTGCAGAGGATTAACAATTACAGAATGATTCTTTGACGGAACAAATAAAAGATAAACCCAGTTTCATCTCGCCTTGAGAGTCATTTACGTAGTCAACAGGACATCCAACTCACAAAGTTCCTATTGCCAAAAGGCTCTGAATGGGATCGAGAGCCATAATAGATGAAGTAGAAGGAATGCCATGGTGAACTGTCACACGAGGATCCAAATCCATGGATGTCAAGCCTCCGAGTGGCACATTAATCTGCAAAAGGGAAAGCAGTAATGGAAAAGACTGATCAGATTTCCACATAGAAGATTAGAACAGACAAGAATCTTTACATGCTACCCCAAATATATCCCTTATCCGCGGGATACGAACTGAACGACGATTCGGATGTAGAAAACTTTCCGGAAGAATTGTAGAAGAACTTAAAATTTAACGATCAAAGAATACTACGATGAACTCCAGATGGCATATGCATGTGGCATTTTGAATGCCAGAACTTATCCTCTAAAGGAAACGCCTTTTTAAATACTCTTAATGGCAAATCCACCTAAGGAACGGTTTTGTCTGCATAGTGAGATGATTTTGCAATTTATCTCAAGCCTATGGGAAAGGTCAAATTTCCTCGAATTCCATCTAAGTACAAACTCTCTCAGATCCAAAAAAGCCCAAATGCCCTCCTAGCTGCCTGGTTTATGGAACAAGAACACACAAACTCGATTATCTTCAACAAGGTAAATCCACCCATCTAACATTTTCTCTTCTGAAATTGACACCACCCGCACGACTTTGTGACATTGTCATAGAATCTCGTCATTTTATGAGGTCTGAATAAGCAGCCATAACAAGGATCTTTCAAGAACTCTGCATTAGCGACCTCGCCATTGCCATTTTGCCGCGGCATCTGGCCAAACGGGCACGGGTGGCCCAAGTCCAAGCCTTGCAGGGGCGTCAAACAGTTGACTTTTCAATGGAAAAACATCAAACTCAACCATACATGCTCATTCTCCATTGCCTTCACGTATCATTTTAATGACAATTCCACTAACAACGTTCTCGGTCAAACTCAGCATTTTGTGTCAGCGCCATCTCCAGGGGATCGATACTCATGTAATTCTCAGCTAACCGGACAATGCTGTTTACCCAAAACCAATCAAACTATCATCCGATTGCGAATTTCCTTTCAAATTCGTCCTCGTCGATTGATGAAATGAGGAAAAAAAAAACACACACACAAAAAAAAAAAACGAGCTGCCCATGCACGACAAAATCCCGGGGAACAAACATCGAACCCGGAATTCCTCTATTCAGCAATGAAAACATTTCGATCAACAAACAACACGAGCAAAGATAGAAATGGAATGAGGGGGCAAAGATAGAAAGGGGAACCTGAGGAGCTTGCGTCTCTGGGTCTTCTTCTCCGTGATCGCTGCGGCGCCGATGCTGCTGGTGCAGCTGCTTATGCAGTTGCTGTTGCTGCTGCTGAAGCTGCTGCGCGGCCTTCTGCAACAACCGCTTGGCGAACATGGCGAATCAGAGCTCCGTCGCCCCCCTCCCCTGCGAATCGCCGCAAGAACGATGGCCAAAAAGGTCTGGCCTTTTGGTTTGCTCAATTCGAAGACGGAGAAAATACGTTTTCGCCCAAGGTGCGCAGGCGCGGATGATTACGATCGATGATCATCTGATGGGAGAGTTTTGACGGTGGTTTTGCCGGCCCGCTGTCCCTGATCGAGACGGTTGATCTGTAGACTTTTCGAGCTGAACATTGACTAATTCGTCTTTTTCTTTTTTCTTTTTTTTGATATTTTAAGGCATTCTTTCCTGAGTAAGCAAAGTATATTCAAGGTGTGTTTGATTCAGCATTTTCAAGGGACTTTGGAGAAATACAAAATAGTTTAGCCTAAAGAGCTTTGTGGACTGTTTGGTAAACCCTGCTTTGAGAAGCAACTTTGAGAGAAAAACCATTTGGTGAAAACACGTTTGAAAAGCCCATTTGATGATTAATTTAAGCTTTTTTTATTTTTGTTTTTCATAATTGCAAAAAATAATGCTCGCAACTTTTTTAATTTAAATATTGACAACAATGTCAAAGAAACTTTGTAAAAAAATTTATTATAAAAAAATTCTTTTTTTGCTAAAAAATTTTAATTGAAAAAATTCACATAAAAGTGGTCTCTTTCCCTATTTAAAAAGGAGTGCTTTCATCACAATAAACATGATAACATATATTCTGAGGAAAAAAATCACTATCCTTATATATTTCTTAAACGTATAACTATTGGTATTAGCAATCGGATGTCCTAATGTTGCAGTTTTTTCGATCTCAACTGCACCCACACGTAACAATTTTTTTTTCATTCTCAAGCGGCAAAACTGCTCATGTTTTACATCAATCTCAATTGTACCTAAACTTGCTCATGTTTCACGTCACTTTCAGAAAAGTAGGTGCATATATGCATCGTTACAATCAACTCAAACTTACACGGCAAACATCGCTAATTATTTGCAAATGAAAATTTGTTCTGCACCAAACAGACTTTATATTAATTAACATGAACTGATTACGTCAAGGACCAAGAAACAAAAGGTTCAAATTCTATGATCAAAATATACCAGAACATTACATATCCAATGTATACACACCCTTTAAAATCTAAAAGCTCCTGCATAATGGACACTATTGATCTAGAGGTCCATAAATATAAGGGAGCTCTTCTCCATTGAACCATTTCTCCGTAGCAGGTAATCTCAAATGCAACAAAGAGGTGCATAGCATCAACAAGAGGAAGAGACTCAATGCAGCTTGGAGTTCCTGGCTCTCCATCGATAAAAGAGACCTGCACAATCACCTCCTTCAGCGGCCTGCTTCAACAAAGACAGTTCGATATTCCGATTGCCAATGCTTCAATGAATGAAACACATATGCAAAATGCGAACCCAAGTTTGATGAGAACAACCGCACTTGATGAACTTGCCATTAACTAGTAAAGTGACATGAACAAATTCAAATGAACACATGCATTTCTTAAAACACAAATAAAATGCTACCCACTTGCACAATCATCTATATCTTGCAAGAGCATCACGAATCTGGATAACCTAATTTTTCTCCATGGACAATCGCTACTCACCTACAATAAGCGAGTCAACAGCTTTCAATCGAAGCCATCTTCTCTTCAATGAATCAATAATCAGCAACTTTTTTTTTTTTGGTAAGGTAAATAATCATCAGCAACTTTCAATCCACAAAAAAAGAAAAAAAGAGTCAATGATCAGCAACCATTTATGCCCTCACACGATGCTTGATTGACGACTCACAAACCCTACTGTTGGCCACCAACTGGTCGACGGTTTCTAAATTGCCGATCACATATTCCAATCCGAGAAACTTCACTAACCAAACCCAAACAACTAATCTAGTATGCAAACAAGCATATGCATACTAAAACGAAGTAGAATAGACTAACTCGGGCAGCCTCAAACCACTGGCTTAGCTCCAGCGAGAGGAATATATCTCCAATAGAAGTTTAATCCATGGCCGAACGTGATGCATAAAAGCCACAGAATCAAAGATAAAAAATAGATTCAGTATCGGTTCATCAAACTAAGAACAAGTCAAGCACAAAAGAACAAGCTCTATGCATCGATTTCACGAAAATCAATTCAGTTCTTTATTTAAGCATTTTGTCAAATAGGTGTTCTACGACCTAAAGGATGAACTTCCAGTTTGATTTAAATATGATTCTCAATCGAGAAACGATGTACAAGCATCTAAATCAAGTTATTCTATAACAGATCAGTCACATTTTAGCAAGGATTTTTTTTACAAACTCAGCAATCGGATCAAGCCTCTTTTCTTGTCCAAAACATAGTATATTTGAGTGAGGAATCCTACTTGGTTTGGAAGTAGTGCGAAGTCTTCACGATTGTCTGCGAATAGGATCGCGACAGGTCTGGGTGTCCTCCGGTGCAGCTAAATAGCGACGAACAATGGTGACTAGCACTTCTAAAGTAACGAATCAAATTGACATACAAACTTTTCCGAATGAGCATTCAAGCGAGGGAGAGCGAAGCAAGGAGGAGCAGTTGAGCGACGGAGAGGGAAGCAAAAGAGCAAAACGCTTCTTTAGAGTTTTCTTTTATAAAAAGGGCAAAATTGGACTTTTAATAATAAGTTTTTGAGGGCAAAACTGGAAACTGACAAAATTTCATTAATTCTCAAGGCTAGCTTTCACCCCAAAGCCCTTGGGGAATGATTGCCAAACACCTCAAATTTTTCCAAGAGGTTTTCAGGCCTCGAAGAGCTTTCGAAATGTTGAACCAAACGCACCCAACTGGTCTGGAATTTAAGGTCATCATTGTGAAATTTGAAATTTATTTGCGGGTACTGCAACTTTGAAGTGACCATTGATAAAACCGATGAAACGCAAATCTAGTCCATAGGTTTGTCCGGATTGACTTTGGAAGGGAAATTGCCGTGTGTTTTAATACATGTCACGATTTGTTTTTAGTAGGCCTAATTCCAAAAGCATCAACTTTAGATCGAGTGATAATTTTGACATCAATTTTTTTTGTCTCGTAAAAAAATATCAACTTTAGGTTGAGCGAAAATTCCAGGCCCAACTTTTTTTTGACTCATAAAAAATCACCAATTTTAACTTAAATCCCAAATTTGGCCTCTCTTGATTATCCAACTTAGCTATTTCACCTCAGCAATAAATCCACGTGGCTTGCTGACTGGATTCAAAGCAATATTTATTGTTTTCTTCTCTAAGCCACAGTTTGAAGTATAACGGTGAAACGGTTCACCTCTTTCACTTTACCGATAAGTAAAAAAAATCTCCAGATTAAATCTCTTTTGTCAGACTTCATAATTTGAAGTTGTAGATACCCCCCTCGGCTGATAGAAGCTATGAACAAGATCCACCAAGCTCGCGACCATAACCTTTTTCTCTCAAACAATGGTGACTTCAGATAAAAAGTCAATGGAGGGCCAGATTTGGAATAAGAGTGAAAGTTGATGATATTTTATGAGACAAAAAAAAATTTTGGACTAAAATTGTCACTTGACCTAAAGTTTATGCTTTTTTTTTGCATTAGCCCTTTTTTGGTAGCAGAAATAAGGACACTGGAAGTCGTAAAAGCTTGTCACGAAAGTGTAGTCAAGCCCTAAAACTTATCACGAAAATGCAATCGAATTTTAAAACTTTCAAAAAATGCAATCAACAAAAACAGAAGTACTTGATTGGATCAATTTGACAAGTTTTAAAATTTGATTAAACTATTTGAAAGTTTTGAGATTCAATTATACTTTCGTGATAAGTTTTAGATCTTAATTGTACTTTTGCGATTTTTCTGACTCGATTGCACTTTCGTGAGAAGTTTTAGGATTTCCAATACACTTATCCTTGGTAGCAAGAAAGATTCATTTTAGGATTAGAAGTTGGAACCTCCAACTGAAGATGACTTGTCAGGTGAGAATTTCGACTCCTTATTTATCAGGGTGGCATTCATTCAAAGAATATCCCGTAAAGCATGAGTAGGCAATTTTACTCGTTTTTCATATGAAAAAAAGGGAAAAAATAAAAACCGAATGCTTGATAGAAGCCAAACAACCCAAACGAGATTAGATAAACTATTCTAGGCTTGAAATTTAAGCAGGTAAGCAAATCCCATTTCGTGATTGATGTCATGTTTTTAGTGTCTAATGTTGCAATCCCTTCTCCAACTTATCCCGAAAATGAGTATATCACACTAATAAATCTGTAGCATATCGTGTACTAACAACTGCATTCAAAAAGCCATCAAAAACATCAAACAAAGAGAAAGCTCTGAGAACTCACGATTCATTTACCTCGCTCCCTCTTTCATTGAAATACATCAAAGAAAAATGTTAAACCTTTCTTAATTATTTTTTAAAAAAATTTTTGCTAAGGATAGCAGGAATCAAATTTAATATTATGTAGATTAAGGAATTAATTTCGTCCCCTAAATTATGCTCTTATTTTAATAATTTCTTCCCTAATTTCAGCACTCCTTGTTTTGGGACACGAGTCAGAACGATGGTGATGGCCAACCCGCGCCAAGTCCCCACCTGCCACCCACCACGAGAGTCACAACTTCCCTCACAACAAGGCAAAGAGGCTGGCGCTTTCATCTGCCCAAAGGTCTAGGAATTTTTTGGAATTTGAGCTAAATAATTGCCAAAAAAAAATTAGAAAATAAAAAGGACACGAACTCCAAGATGCAAAAAGGGTACTATAGTACTCCATTTGGCATTTTTCCTATGTCCAAATAATGATTCCTTCCTCCAAAAGTCCCAAACATCATCCAAGACGCACCACCACATTAATCCTCGGACAACTAAAACCCTACAATGCCACTTCAAAACAAGGGCTAATTTAAAAAATAATTAATATTATGAAAAATTCCAAACTAGTGCAAGTATAAAAAATTTACTCGAAACTAATTTTTTGACTACGAAAATATCCAAATCGGTATACCCGTGACAAATTTGTCCTCTGTTAGTTTCCGTTAATTTACTGTCAAATTTCTGAGTTGGATGACACGTGATAATTGACGGGAATACCGGTTTGGGGTTTTACCTTCCGTATGTCATTGGTGTACCATTTTGCGATTTTTCGTTATGTTAATCAAATTTAACGAATGGTAATTTTGTCACAAGTATACTAGTTTGAGATTTTTGGTAATCAAAAAGTTAGTTTATGTAAATTTGTCATAGGTGTACTGGTTTGGGGTTTTTTATGGTAAAAAAAAATTAGTTTTGGGTAAATTTGTCACATGTGTATCATTTTAAAGTTTTTCGCGGTATTAATCCTAAAAAAAAGCACAAACTTTACTTTGAGTGGCAATTCTTGCTCGAACTTTTTTTTGTCTCAATAAAAAAGCATCAACTTTTACTTGATTCTCAAATTTGGCCCCTGTGACGTGAAATTTTCAAATTGTTCGAGCCAGATTTGGAATTTAAGCGAAAGTTTGTGATTTTTTATAAAACAAAAAAAAGTTCGGATCAAAATTGTCACTCAAGGTAAAATTTGTGCTTTTTGCCGGAATTAGGCCCTCTAAAACAGGCCTTAATTGCCCAAATTAGAATAATTAGTGTGGTTGCTCTTATTTCATTTTCGGTATATTATGTCCCCCTTTGAAGGCATGAGCTGTTCACCCGGTCCTGGTCGGATGGATCCACTCCCACAACCACAAAAAAGAATGGAAATTAATTTGTTTCTCTAATTGAAATAATCGCGAAAGATAAGCATCTCGATTTGGACGCATAAAAAATTTAATTTCTTTTAGTGTCACACATACATATCAATCGGAACCGGTAGATTTCATATAGATTCCACGCACCTCACCGATCACATTCGCGCAGGATGATCGATATAGTTCTATACGTCCAAATCAAAGCTGTAGTTACAACTCGTGCTACATACGAATCGAAATAACTCACATTTAAATCCATGTGATGTCCTAGCAAATTGGGTTGTCTGGCTTTCGGATCTTTCTTTCCATGTCTAGGTCTAAGTGCGGCAAAAATACCATACTCTAAACATCGCAAGCTCAAATTTGCCAGGTGACATGATTTTGGCAAACCTTCTTCAAGGCAGCTCATCACCTCCCTAAACAGCTTCTATAAATTAACTACTTTGCCACTAATCGAATTTTTGGCTCACTAAACACAATTAAACTTTGCCTCTTGCACACGTGGCATCAACCTCTATATATTGACCCTCTATAAGTCATCAGCCTCTTGATCTCTCTCAACGCATTTTGTGCTTAGCTCAAACCCTTCATTGTCATCATCGTCAACATGGCATCTTCGGCTCACGAGCAGCACCACCACTTCCCGGACACGTACGGCGTCACCTCGGCGCCGCCGCCGACCCCGTCGGCTGTCCCCGCCGCCGCCGGGACGGACTCCGCCGCCGCCGCAGCCGATGACTTCCTCTCGCGGCTCATCCACCGCCTCCCGCCCGCTCTCTCTCTCCCCAGTCGCCTCTCTCCAACCACAGCCAACAATAAACACAACTCCGCCGCCGCCGCCGCCCCTGCCGCCATCTCGAACGTGTCTTACTCGGATGAGAGGGACGATTCTTTCTTCGAGAACCTCTCGTCGGCTTCATCTGCGGGGTTTTTCCAGATGACCGGTCATCCGATATCTTCGAAGCTCGCTCGCTCGGCAGAGTCGGACTCGCTCGCTCTCTTCGACCTCCCCCTTGACCAGAAAGAGCTGTGCTTCCCGAAGAACTGGCCTTTCGGATACGAACGTGACGAAGACGACGACAGACTCGGCGAGTGGTTTTGTTTAGATTCGCTGTGTTCCTGCTCTTCCGAGTCAAGCGAGCTGAAGCTAGAATCGCTCCGTGAGCTCGCCCTTGCGATGGAGAAAGTGGGTTGTGAGATAATAGGATGGATGTCGCGGGCGATCGGGTTCGAGAACCCGGTCAAGGCGGATCCGACCCGGGTCTGTTCGCTGGTGTGGATATCGAAGGGCTTCTCCGACGAGGGTCGCGAGAGAGCGGTCATGCCGGGCGGGTTTTACCCGTTCGTAGTCGGGTTGAGCTACCAAATCAGGACCCGGAAGTATTCTCTGTTGGCGGATTCGGGCACGGTCACGGTGTCGCCGGAGGTCGGCTCTTTGATGGTTGCAATCGGTGACATTGCTCAGGTGAGTCCTACCTAACTATATGCGATCGCCTCCATTTTCATTGCAGATGGACTTTTCCGTCTTCAAACTAATATGACTCACTGAAGTGGATTAGAATTTACTTAATTCGATCATCCAGCCAATTTTGGGGTAGGTGAACTCGGTACGTAAAACGGGTCGGATCATTTTAATTAGCTGAGAAGATGAAGTATAACATATCATTCCGTGTCGTATTTTGTTCGTCATTTCTCTGTATCGGTGATTTATTTATGGGAAAATTTCAGAAGCCCTTTTCACAGTAATGTATGATCTTGATTTTTGTTCAAATATAGCCTGCTATAATGATAAGAAGGAAACCTACGCTTCAATATTAAAATGATAGATAGAGGCTGCTTGACAAGATGGTGGGATTGATGAATAAGAAATGAGGCCCCCACGAGGAAGAGGAATTCATGCTTGATGGACGCTGGAATTTGAAATTCTTGGCAATCCATCGATCAAGCGCTGTCAATTTTTTGGCACGCATTCGTACAATCATGAAATAATTGGAGCTTTGTGCATCAGCAGGTGGTAGCGGTCTCATTTGTCCGAATAGAGAGAAGAATCCCGACCATATAAATGCACATTCGTGACGTCATTTTGTCATAAGATTTTTTCCACATTAATTAAGCTGGCAAGTCTCAATTTGCCCCCTTTGATTTGGACATTCGTCCGTGAAAATCAACATCTCAAAAAGGTGAAGTGCGATGTTATTCATTTGGACAATACTATGTGATATTATTCGTGGGTTTTCAAGCGTCTGATCAATTAATCTTTATCGGGACATGATTGATACTTCTCAATAACACGAATATCGCATAAAATTACAGCTCGATGAAACCAAATTTTCACCATATGCAAGTACATAAAAATGGCAGGTGTGGAGCAATGGGAAGCTGAAGAAGGTGAGAGGGAGGCCGGTGGCATGTGGCGAGGGCAACAGCAGCAGCAAGCCATCAAGCACCATAACCATGTCGCTGCTCCTGAGCCTTCCTCTGGAAAGCACAGTCTCTCCCCTTCTTCCTCTGCAGAAAGTCATCGTCCATGACCAAGATGATGTTGATCAAGAAGAAGGACAAGAAGGAGAAGAAACCATTAATGCAAGTGACAAAGAAAAGGTGATGTTCAGATCGTTCTCGTTCGAGGACTATGCATGGAGGGTGTATCATGAGCGCCTAGTCATTTCTTCGCCCAAAGACCCGCTCGACAGATACCGCATTACTACTAACTCTTGAGATCGTATGCATCTCTTCATTCATGCTCTTTATTTATTTGTTTGTTTGCCCCCCTTGAAAACCCTTTTCTTGTTAAGGGATGCTGGAGAATGCTCTTTAATTTGCAATTCACAATCCCCCAAATTATCTATTGAAAATGATGAAAACTAGAGTAGAATAAACAACCATCTCATGTTAAAATTCATAGTTTTAGGATCATAATTTGACTTACATAGACATAATGATTTTGAAGGTTATTTTGGATTGGCAGCATGAGGAGCTATCCAAATTTATATGAAAGACTGATCGTTGATACTTGGAAAACGAGTGTAGATATTACTAGAAGTTGTGACATAAGATATAAACATATGGGTCATAATTTTTACTGGTCTTTGAGAGAATATGACACTCCATGCGCATTATTCAAGCCATAAAGTTCAATACCCCGTGTTATTTTTCGACGAAAACACATTATATTATAATAATGCTCCGAAAACCCTCCTCACTAACATAATTTCTTTTTCTATTAGTCACTGTTAGCTAGTAATTTTGTCCCTCGGTCTTTATTAAACTATATCTGCAAGAAATCGCTTGCTCTAGTGATCACTCGAGAGATCGATCACTCAAGAGCTGAATTAAACCCTAAGAAGAGGTCGACAATTCTCAAACTTGATCTACATTTGTTACTTTGGAAGGGCCAAAATAAATTCTCAAACTGGGATTTGAAGAATTTCAGACAGCGAGGTGAGTGGCTGGGCCCCTACGTGCAAAACTCTGTCCGTCTTCTCGATGGGCTGCCGAACATGCAGGCCCATGAGCATATACAACAATGTACTGCATGTTGAACCCGTCTCATGAACAAGCGTGACATCAAATTTGAAGCATTCTCCGCGACCAATTCCTTCCCAAGCTCGACCAGGTCAATCTTGTCACCTGGGAACATCTTGATTAGTCTCGTGCGCACGGGACGAGATAGTCCCACCAAGTTGTAAATTGCCTCGGACCATCAAAACCTTCTAGCTCCATTTAGTTAACAAGGCAGGCTTTTTCCCTGTTTTAGTGCAGAGAGAAATACTCTGTTTATGCAATCTTTCTTTCTCTGTGCGGATAACTTCACATAGCAATTCCCTGTGCTAATTTAGGTAATTTCTTGTTGCATGAGGAGATGGATCGGCCCTCTTTGTGGCAACCATACCCAATTGACCTGAATGTGTACGTGATCTGTAGTGCCAAAGTGGGAAGTAGGTGTCGTGGTGAAAGGGAACTTGCACCTGCTTGGTGGTTTATAACGTGATTGAAGAAGGAACCCAGATATGAAGGAGATTATACAAGCAAACGCGACCGAAACTTTAGAATATAGCTAGTCAACTAGCGGTTGGTCACTTGCTCGTCCTAGAATAGCAAACAGAAAATTAAAATATGTCAGCTTACAAAAGATTATAAACCCACATTCCAACAGGCTTCTTCTTTAATGGTTTCCGTACAATGTGCACCAGATGACAGCTTTGTGTGTCCAGCTGACGATTTCCTTTTCCTAGTTGGCCCTTGATCGCACTTTTGCGTTTAGTTATTCAAAAAGATGACGATGATTAAACACGAAAAATGTCAGGAAATAAACATCAAAAGTGCTTCTGAGAGAGATGAGATTCGTTTTTGCCGGACCCTGCGTGCACGAAATCTGAAGAGATTCGAGCTCGTTTTCAAGAGAAGCGAAAGTGATAAAGCAACACATCTTGGCCACATTAATTAATCATGCAGCGCCATGACGTATGGTTGGAACATGTATGGATGATATTTGCATTAACATAACTTGACAAGAGGGGCACAGAAGCTAGAGAAAGAGAGAGGCAAACCGAACAATGACTCTGATATGATAATGAATGATCTTTCCCTGTTGCTGTTGTGAACTGACAGCCTGAGAAAGGCACATGAACACTCTCCACACTTTGTCCGTATAAGTTGCCTTGCCTTGCTAAAAAAGCGATGTTGCACCCATCAAACTAACACGTCGGATGGGAAAAAATGGCCCCAGCGAGATGGCAAAATAGGTTCGTGATCCGGCAAGTACAGCAACATCATTGTTGGTGTAGTCAATACATTGAAGAAAGAGGTTCCTTGGCTTTTACTTCTCTCAAACATAAAGTTATTACTAATTGTCCGGGGCTTGGTCTCTGTCCTTTGGCTCTTAAAAATTATGCCGACAATTAGAGAAAGAGCTGGACGATGGATCGAAGTCATGATCAAAGTTGTTGAGGAAAAAGAAAGATCAATTCCCACATGGGGCATATTTCATCGGGAGAGAGATCGAAAGTTGATCAAGATGACTTTTTGACTCGCACCCACTTGAGCGAAGATTAAGCCTATCATCATTTAACCTACAAAATGATTTGTGCCTTTTGACTCGGATCCGTTTTTTCCCAGATCCCGCAAGAATCCCTCATCAAATAAGTCTAGTATAAGCACTCTGAACTGTCGAAGATGATCATGCGCAAATTGTAAAGCTAAGGATCACATGATTATACTCTTCTATGGTTGACTTGCTGTGATGATCAGTTTATTTCAGCAGCAGTGCGATCGGCAAATCGCGCACTGAAAACTGGATGTGATCCCATGAATGAAAGTGTTCAGCCTTATTTTTCTTTCAGCACTTGTTGTCATGAACTAGAGGAAATGATTTCTAAATGTAACTTCGGAGCCAAAAGCAGCTAAATAAGTCCTAAAGGATATGTAGAAGTTTCATTCTGACTTGGGTAGAGCCACCGCATGATCACATGAACGACCCATAAATGACTCGGAGTCAAGGGCTTTAGTCTCAGCCGTTGAACCACTAACCCTCACGAAGGTAGATACCATGTGAAACAACGGTTGACTTTTTTATTCCACGGGAGAGAGAATCTTCAACATACAATCAGCGAATAAGTTATTAGAACCTTACAACCTGTAACCATTGAATCGAAGTTTCTCCTAGAATATCACAGGCATAAAGAAGCAGCAACAATTGCCCAGAAGAGGACCCAGCAAAGCCACAGCCACAACCCTTCCTACTTGTGTCCAAAGTCCAAATCAGCAACAAAGAAGCAAACTTGTAAAAAGGACCAACTGCTCAAAGCTTAGAATCTACTCTCTCTCTCTCTCTCTCTCTCTCTCTCTGGCGATTCTTGTTTGATCAAGATGGAGTAGTTAGCCATGGATTAGGAGGCGGGGAATAATATTTTCTGAGAAAGACAACTCTTCAATCTACGTCAGCCGGTGACCTCTAACAAGTCTTGTTGGAGAAAACACCTTCCCACCAAACCTCAATAAACCAAAAAACTTAAATGGATGTAAGCATCTGCTCTCCACCCATGATGCTCAATTTAGTCTCTCTATATTTTTCCTCCTCTCTTCGCCTCCACAATCTCACCATAGCACTCAAACTTTCCCTTCTTCCATGCAGCCGCCTCGCCGTAAGACGAAGCTCTTCTCGTCCGAGATGGCCGCCATGAAGCACGCAGCAGCGGGGGTCGGCGGTGGGGGAGGCCGGAAGGGCAACAACCTCTCTGTCTTTGTGGTCGTGTTCTCGATGTTCCTGTTCGGGGTCTTCATGTACAACGAGGACGTGAAGTCAATTGCCGAATTCCCATTCTCATGGCCTAAGAATCAGGAAATCCAAGAAGGGTCAGGGCCAAACAAGCTTAATGCAGAGAAGGCTCTGGCCGGGAGCACTCGATCAACAAAACAGGAGGCTCTTGATGATGCAAAATCAAGATCACCGAACAAGGAAGAAGAAGAGGAGGAGCAGAAGATGGAAATGCCAGTGATCGAAGAGGATGAGGAAGAGGTTGAATTGCCACCACAAGAGTGTGACCTCTTCACGGGGCAATGGGTCTTTGACAATGTCACACACCCTCTGTACGGAGAAGACGAGTGTGAGTTCCTCACAGCACAAGTGACCTGCATGAGGAATGGAAGGAAGGACTCCATGTACCAGAGCTGGAGATGGCAACCCAGAGACTGCTCTCTGCCCAAGTAACTAAACTCCTTCAAAACTTCGATGATCTCTTCGTTATTTTGGAACCTGAGTCCAATTCGTGGGGTGTTCTTGCTTTTTTCTTTTAAGGTTCAAGCCAAGGTTGCTGCTTCAGAAGCTGAGGAACAAGAGGCTCATGTTCGTGGGCGACTCGCTGAACCGAAACCAGTGGGAGTCCATGGTGTGCTTGGCTCAATCCGTCGCCCCTCGCGGCAGGAAGAGCTTGAGGAAAACCGGGTCCCTCAACATCTTCAGAATTGAGGTAACTCCTCTCGATTTCGCAATAAACAAAAAAGCCTTCCCCAGTATCCGCAATCAACCAGACACTATTCAGGTTTCATTTTACACTTGAAAAGTCATCCGCTGAACAGGGCTTAAACATATTCGATCAGTTTGCATTAACGCAGTCAATGTTTATGCTCCATAAAGGAGAGATCATGAGTAATATAAAAGAAAAACTCGTAACTTTGAACACACGCAAGGAGAGATACCTGGTCGGCATCCTGACCATTTCTTGGCTCTGTCTTTTCTTGGCTCGAGTGACTGCATATTTTTTGGGCGGGCCCATGTTTTTCTTTAGTCCCGTAATACAACAATGAGCAGCTGCAATAATTACTTAATTTATATTCATCATTACGTCGACATTTTCGGTGGGAAATTTAATTTTATCCCAAGATCTAATGATGACGTTGGGGCTCTTCATTTTTAAATTTCTTTTGTTCATATTTGTCGATGCACGAGGCGTGTAATTTTCCCTCGGAGACCCTTAAAGCTGTGCCTCTTCTTTTCCTGATTTACGTAAAGTGGTCGGCCACCTTCTCCTCCTGGTGAAAGGGCACAAGCAACCTTTTATTAATCGCTAGGTACACGAAACTTATATATGACCATAAATTCGAGAATTCCTAAGACTCCAGGAAAATTGTGGGTTCAGCGCATGGATTGTGCCGAAATTCCGGGGACAAATTGGAGACTTGTTTTGAGTGTCGGCCAAAAATGGAACCCGTGGAGGGGTACTCGATTAGGGTTTGGGACATGGCTGAAATTATGTGGGCCAATTCAGATCGAGTGTTTTGACTTTATTCTTTTTGCATTTTTTATCATTGTCTAGGACTATAATGCCACGATCGAGTTTTACTGGGCGCCATTCCTCGTCGAATCGAACTCAGACGACCCGAACATGCACAGCATTCTGAACCGCATCATCATGCCCGAGTCGATAAACAAGCACGGCCGCAACTGGAAGGACGTGGACTACCTCATCTTTAACACCTACATCTGGTGGATGAACACTTTCTCCATGAAAGTCCTGTATGTACCCAATTCTGTGCTCTGGTCCTTTCCTTTTCACCCATTTTTTCTGTGTACGCGTTGATTCTGAAGTTTTTCTCGTGTCTAATTATTCGACTGTCGGTTCCGAAACCAAAACAGTCGGGGGTCGTTCGACGAGGGAGCGACAGAGTACGACGAGATCGAGAGGCCGGTCGCGTACGGGAGAGTGCTAAGGACATGGGCTCAGTGGGTGGATCAAAATGTGGATCCTAACCATACCAAGGTCTTCTTCAGCAGCATGTCCCCTCTTCATATCAAGTAAGGCTCTAATCAATCAGGTCCAAGCACATCAAAATCAAACCCTAATTTCGATATCCATGCTGTTTTGTTGTTCTCTCGCAGCCATTGGTTAATTCCAGTTCCACACATTTCTTTCCCCCTTTCCAATTATGTCTCTCTGAGGAAATATTAAAGCTAAACTATATTATGTTAATGTCATATTGGTCACAAAGAGGAGCTTAAAGAAACATCTTGTTCTTCCAATCATTCAGAAAAGCTTGTTTATAATTGGCCTTGATAGACAAGAACCAAGTCCTCAAGATATTAGTATTCTATGATAGGCCACATGTGTCACTGTTGACTCTCTAGAGATTCTTCTAGCACCATAATCTTTATAGCTAAAGTTGGTTGGGTAGTATTCGTTACGGTTCACAATCCGATTTCCTATATATATTAAGAATCGATATCTACTACTGTCAACTTGCTTCTTTCAAATTGTTTCTCATTATTCTTTCTATCGAGAATATTTTTTGCTAATCATTATATCCACGGGCGTGGGTTCTAGGTGATCAGATATGATTGTGTTAAGTCACAAGTCACTAAATCCAAGCCTTAATTATGAACACACCTCCCCAAAGTTGTCTTTTACCATATATACATGCACATGTCTTAGGTGAGCATGTGTAGGTGGTTACAGTGGGTCCTTCACTCGTAAGAAGTATTAGCATTTTGTCAATGATTGCTTGCCTTTCAATCCTTGGTGGGTTACCAACCCCATTGCTTAACTATTACATGTTGCGTTGGATTGTTGAGCTAACGTTATGCCCACTTTGTCCTCGATTTGGTCATTTTCAATTATTGATTATTGAGACATGCGACAGGAGCTTGGACTGGGACAACCCAGATGGCATCAAATGTGCCAAGGAGACGATGCCGGTATTGAACACGACCGCCCCGCTGAACGTGGGAACGGATCGGAGGCTGTTCGTCGTCGCCAACAACGTGACCCGATCCATGAAAGTGCACATCCATTTCATGAACGTCACGACCCTCTCGGAGTACCGGAAAGACGCGCACACCTCGGTGCATACGATCCGTCAAGGCAAGATGCTGACGCCGGAGCAGCAGGCCGACCCGCAAACCTACGCGGATTGCATCCATTGGTGCCTCCCCGGGTTGCCCGACACGTGGAACGAGTTCATTTACACCCGCATTTTGCAACACTCTTGACACTTAAACCTTCATTCATACTTTCTTTTTTTGCCCCTGTTTTTTTGGCAATTTCTGTCGATCCACGCCTCGGTATTTGTTTGTTTAATCCTGTGTAATTCTTCCTTTCACTTCCTCCTTTAATCTCTTAGCTTCCCATTGCTCTGGTTCTAGGATTAGATGATCGGCTTCGGCTCTTTGTTCAGCCTGGTGACTGAGGCGGGAGATGAAATGGATTTCCTGTCTTAGGCCGAAAGGCAAAATTTTCTTAAGCCCAACAGTTCGGCCATTTCATCTTCCTGCTTAGACTGTCAACACTCATTATCTTGCAAAAGAATAAAACAGAAGTACATAATTGTATCTTGCTCAAGTTTTAGTTCTTGCTGTTGTAATTTTAAGGCGGAAGCTAAACAGGATCTTGCTTTTCAAGTCAACATGCAAAATTACCGAATAGATAAACGATGAACAATAAAGTTTCATGAAGTTTAGTCCGAGTGACGGTATCTACGTTTATGACGGTATCTACGTTTATGGTAAGAGTTAGCAGTAAATAATTCGCTATAATTGGAAAATGAAAGTTACAATCACTCACGAATTCGAATGCTTTTCACACTGGGTATTTAAGCTCTGCCCATAACCAAGAAAAAGAAACTCAACTCGCGGCTTTGAGAAGTTCTTTGTGCGGCATCCTTAAAATCCTCCATTGCTATGCATTTACAGCTCTCGCTGAAGGAGCCCACTCTACCTTCACTGTGTGGCTGTGGTTTGAAGGAAAGGACGACCTAGGGCTAAGCCAAGAAAACCCCATAGTTCTCTTTTGGTTTCTTTCCTCTAATTACCCCCTTGGCCCCACTAGCTTTCTTTTTCTTTGTACGGTCAAAAGCCTTCGCTCTTCCTTCTCCCTGTAATCGAAGAATCAGAATTATAATCTTTCACACACATACTTAAATATTTCTCACATCGAATATTTAAGCTCTGCCCGCAACCGAGTAAAAGACGCTCAACTTACGACTTTGAGGAGTTCCCTGTGCGGCATCCTCGAAATCCTCCCCTGTTGTGCGGTTGCAACTCTCGCCGAAGGAGCCCACCTTACCTTTACTATGCGGCTGTGGCTTCAAGGGAAGGACGACCCAGGGCTAAGCCAATCCACATTTCTCTGTTGTTTTCTTCCCTCTAATTTACCCCACCTGCGCCCCACTTCTTTCTATGGCCAAAAGCCTTCGCTCTCCCTTCCCAGCAATGAGAGAAGTCCAAGTATTTATCTTGGTCAAACTGGGATATTTACGAATTTGTCACTGTTCCAAAAGAGAACAGATAAAGCAAATTAAAAAGCCTCATCTTGGTTGGGACTCTGCCAGCCAGACTCTAATAAACATTCAATCAAGAATTCCTGTATAGATCTTCCAATCAAATCGGGTTTCGTAGATAGGTTTAGACTCGAGACATAAATTTAACACTTACTTCTTTATTGTCTTCAAAAATAATGCTTCATCACAATAGAGCGCAAGAACCTTTTGACTAAAGATTTTATATACGTCTCTGTTTATAAAATTTGTACATACATCTCACGGAGGTCTTTTCCCAACACCGGACACGAACAGAGCTATTGCAGAAGATGGGGATTCCACACTCAATCCATAGGACACATCTACTTTCTACTTGTAGAAACTACCCAATGAACACACGTATATAACTTCCCGAAGAAACAAAAAAAAAACTCTACTTAATGGAATGAAGCGATCTTCGTTTTCATGTGATCAACAATGAGTCTTGTAATCCAATTCAATTCGCCTTTCTACTTTGTCACAAACAATGTCACGATTAGTTGCGAAACCAACTGTTGGAGATATATTGCTACTTTGGATTACATTAATTGAAGCTGATACTAATTGTTATTAAGTCTAATTACATTCTCGCCCTACATATAGGGGTCCTTGCACTCTTCATTTGAGATATACAGAAGATTACGTTTTTGTCTCTTCCATGACATGTCTCGTCTCAAACATTGTCCCGGTCCTCCTGCAATCAATATGGCCCGCCAGACAGCGACAGGCTTCAACCAGCTTGGGGGTTGTTCAGCAATCAGTGACATTCCAGCTCCTCCCACCAGCTCTCTCCATTCGAGTCTCCTTGCCAGTTGCCACGATGTTATTGCAGCACCAGGAGTCTCTTTAACATTTAGGCACCATCGCAATGGAGCTTAACCCAATCTCCCTTGGTGGGTTTTTTGCCCAAGGGTCTGCTTCTACTTTACTGGACTTGGGCTTGACAACAGAGGCACAAGCTTTTGAAAGCCTTCCAAACTCCTCGAAAAGCTCTGTCTGGCCTATAGGGACAACTCCACTGAGGCCTATCTCCTGCCCATTAGAATACTTCCCGTTCCTGGCTTTTTTCCAAATGAATCACCTCCAGAAAGCAATACTCATAAGCAGTTCTTTCCTAGCATATCTTGAAAGTGTCGGCTTAAACCATCATTCAAGAAGTCATAGACTGGGTTTCTATTCACTTTAATCTCAACTCGTACAAACCACCACTCCTCCACACCACTCAATGAATTTACATCTTATAAGTGGACAATCGCCTACTCACGAAAGTGATTCATTTTCGTCTGAAAGAGCTATTCATTTCATCACGAGATGACTAAATCAATACATCGCTACTTCATATTACTTATGTGATTTTGGGTACGATATTACTAGGTGCAATCTTATACATGGTTCTCTACAAATTTAAACATTTTTGTGTGCTTCAAAAAAGTACTGACCCCGCACTTTTATTTTTAATTTGCCGAGCAAATTATTGACTCTTCAGTCCTGACGCTTGTATATATTTGACTATTTTGATCACTTGTTCCGTAGTCTTCCGGGCGCAATCTTTATTTTTTTTTTATAAAAATTTTACAGATGGCTTATCGGCAAGGGGCAAACTACTTTCGACTTTCCTTGTTCAATACATACTCTCACACATGGCACAGCTTTAAGCAAAACCGAAAAGACAAAAGTCGATAAAAAGGGCATGCCATTGTAATTAGGGCCGCATTTTTTATACTTCTCATTTGGCTTAGACACCCTTTATCATAGGTTTCGACCCTATTGTCCCTTATGAAACCTACCTTTTAGTATTATTCGCCTCTTTGTATTTCATAGATGTGCCTCTTATTTATTTATTTATATCTTTTCTTTCCTCACGAGTCCACTTTTGTTCTTCTTGTTCTTACCTGTCCCTCGCTATTCCCTCTTTTTCGATATTTCGCTTCAGACAAGCCTTTCGGAGCAAAGTTTAGACTCAAGAAAGGAGGATTTATGGAAGAGAGATTGAGCCAAAAGTTCCGGATATATGATGAAAAGTCGAAGCACTAAGTAGTAAACGCGTTGGACTCAAGCTGGCAATGACATTCGCAGAACCAAACGGAAAAGGGCCACCACACAACATTTATCATTTGCTATTTTGTATAAACAAATGACAGACGAAGAATGGTGCTGATGATGAAGCCGCGATTGGGGAGGAGCAAACAGTAACACCAACAAGTTTGTTTGACATTTAGCCTCATAATTTGCTCGTCCTTTAGTGCTTTTGGTAGGGACCAACAGGAAGCATTCAACTTAGCATTGCGTTTGAGTGTTTTTTTTAAGGGTTAATATATAACACGCAAAAACCCCAAACTGATATACCTATGATAAATTTACTCAAAATTATTTTTTTGATAACAAAAAACCTTAAACTGATACACCTGTGATAATTTTACCCAGAAATATTTTTTTGACAATAAAAAATCCCACACTGGTATACTTATGATAATTTTACTCCCAAACTAATTTTTTAGCAACCAAAAATTCTAAATTGGTACACCTGTGATAAATTTACCCTCCGTTAGTTTCCGTTAAATTTTACTGTCAAATTGTTAAGTTTAATGACACGTGGAAATTGGCATGTGCACCGATTTTGGGTTTTACCTCTCTGTTTGTCACAAGTTTATTAATTTTGTGATTTTTTGTGATATTAATATAATTTAACTGACACTAACAGAGAGTAAATTTATCACAAATATACCAGTTTGGAGTTTTTAGTGGTCAAAAAATTAGTCCGTGGGTAAAATTATCACAAGTGTACCAGTGTAGGGTTTTTGATTATCAAAAAAATAGTTCGGGGTAAAATTGTCACAAGTGTACCGGTTTGAGATTTTTAGTGGTAAAAAAAATAGTTCGGGGGAAATTTGTGTATCAGTTTGAGGTTTTTTGTGATTAAAAAAATAGTTCGAAATAAAATTATTATAAATATATCGATTTAGGGTTTTTCGTAGTATTAATTTTTTTTTTGAGAAAAAACAAAGGGAGAGAACCGAGACACCAAAAGGCGTGTTTCGAGCGACAAAAAAAAGGGCACCAGAGAAGAAGGGACACGATCGTTAGTGGGACGGTAAAGGTGTGGAAAAGATGAAAAGAAGAAAAAGGAACGTGGGATACATTAGGAAGGAAACGGAGAGAAAGAAGAAAAGACAGGACAGCACATTATACCGAAATAACAAATAAAAAAAAGAGAATGATGATTGGCCGCGTAAAGCATAGTATGGTCCAAACAATCAGATAAAGCCAAATCCAAATTAGAGCGTAATTATAATTATAATTATAATTATAATTATTCACAAACATGAATTGAAAGCCCCAACATCAGATTCCCCTCTCTCTATCTCTCTCTCTCCCTCTCACATACGTAGCTCTTTGCGCAAGTTGAAAAGAGGCTTTTTCTGCAGAAACGGAGGAGAAACGAGAGGACCCTTTTGGATCTTTTAGCTCGCCCAGCTTCCGTTTGGCTGTAATTCTGGGCTCGTGAGCCGGAAAAAGCACCCACCTCCAGCTTCTTCTGATCTCCGTTTTCTCCTTAAATTTCGCAAGTTTTTGCTCGCCGCACGAGGCTCCGCTAAGCAGACGAGGGAGCGGAGCGTTTGGGGGACAAAGCACACGAGGAACTGAGCAGAGGGAGGCGCCGAAGCAGACGAGGGAGCGGAGCATTCGGGAGGTACGGGCCGTCGATCTGCTTCTTGCCCAGCGCTCCTCCTCGGTTTTCATTACGGTTTTGCCTCCGGACCGGTTCCGCAGAAGTAACCAGAACCGGACCGGTTAGGACCATCCGAAACCGGCCGGTTTGGCCCGGTTCCCGGTTTAACCCGAGACGGGTGCTCAGCCATACGTAAGTTCTGTTTCTTTCCCTTGCTTTCTGCTTCTGAGTACAAGCGCGTGGTGTCAATTAACTGCTAATTTATATCTCGCTTGACAAGTTTGACTTATTGGTGCGACCCTGGTTGCCATCCGCGTTTCGTATAACCTACGGAGGCATTTTTGGTCTTGCTTCGCCGTCAGGCTTGAAAGGAAAAAGCTAAGGGCAGAGCCGGAGCAGAGGAGACATGCATCTTCCCATTAAGAAACGCAGAGTCAGCGTGTGTGGAGCTGCGGAAGATGCTGACAGTTCGATGGCCGAGCCGACAGGAACTCATTGCGGTGGCCCTAGTTCGCCTCCGACGGAAACTGATAATGGCGCACCTAATTTGTCGGCCACACCGACCGGAAACTGCTACGAGGTGTTCCTGAGTTCTAGACCAGGCTCGGATGCTGGAACAGGCTTCGTCAATCGTCTCTACGCCGGGCTCGCTGGTGCCGGAATTTGTGCTTTTAGAGACGACGGCGGCGAGCTTCGCCAAGGCGAGGAGATCGGCCCAGATCTTGTGGCGGCCATCAAGAACAGCAAGATCCTGATCCCCATTCTCACCGAGAATTATGGTTCGAGCAAACGGTGCCTCGACGAGCTGGTTCAAATGATGGAGCGCAGGAATAATGACACGGGGCATGATGTAATATTGCCTATATTCTACAAAGTGGAACCGGCTCACGTGCGACATCAAATCGGGAGTTTTGGAGACGCGTTTCGTGCGCACGAGAGGCATTCGGACCCAACGATTCTGGAGAAGTGGAAGCAAGCACTCAATGAAGTCAGTTCATTGAAAGGATGGGAAGCCAATGGGTAAATTTTTCACCAAATGTTCTCTGCTAACTTGTGTGGGTGTTGACTGGTTGCTTTGATTCCTAGCTGCTTCATTTTCTTTTTATTTTTTTAAATAATAAAAAAAGAGCAATAAAATCGTGCTATGCACGAGTTCTGAAAATTAATTCTTTTTTCTAGAATTAACCAATCTATAATTAGATTGGTTGTTGTTAATGATCCCATTCAAGATTTTTTAAATGAACTTTTACTCTTAGATCCAAGTATTTCTTTTTTCATGTTTATAGTATAAGCTTCATTAATCTTCATCACAAATTTTTTTTCTAATTACATATTTATCTGAGATTAGAAGTACAACTTATTGGCGGTTCCTATTCAAAGCTCTTAACATCATATACCGTGCCTGCTATTTGTCGAAGCCATAATTCTTTATCTTCCCAAGTTACATTCATTAAATCATTAATGTCGTCGAGTAGTTGTTACTAACATTTTCTCACCAAAGAAATATTTCATTGGGTGTATATGGTGATGGTAAATATATAAAAGGAAAAGGGATCATCTTTATTAGATGTTTATAAAGGAAAAGGCACAAAATTTCTATCTCATACACCTGCATAAATCGAGGCAATGTTTTTATTTTGGGGTAAAATTGTTCTTCTACTTCCAATAAAATCAATGTCAGATTAATCAAAATCATGGAAAATAAATACTCAAAAGAAAATAAAGTACCAACTTTTATCCTCCCTCGACGCAATGACAGTTGATAAGAATGTGAATCTTGAATGATACTAGATTCACAACACGAGTGGAAACTTGTAAGTGTGTAGAATTGTCCAAAAAAGGAGAAATCCCCTCGATTGTATTCCTATCGTTCACAATATAGCGCTCTAAACAACTTTTCGGATTGGTATTACAGGACCTGAAATGCTTTTGCATCAAAAGTTATGGCCTGTTTATCGATTGATGGTTGAACTTTCGTACTGGACTGGCTTATTGTATTTTTTCTCATTCAAACGCTCTAGAAAGTTTTCAAATTCACGTCCACATCATTCCTAATGTCTTTAATAAAAAAAAACAAGTTTAATTAGTGATACCCTCAAGTTTCTTCTGGCTCAATAAATTATGTCGGAGTAATGATGGAGCGGGGCTTACTATGTGAAGCAACCATCATCACTAACCACTTTACTCTTAGAATATAAAAGAATATGGAGGTGTGACAAAAATAATTATTAAAGTTTTTCGATTTATCCTTAGATATATTTATTACTTTCTCCTCATTAGATAAGCTATATAAAATTACCATTGCCACATATTTGAACTTGTGTCACATTTGACAGGTGTGAAGGAGAATTGGTGAAATCGATTATCCGAAAAGTGTTGAGCGAGTTGAAGAAAAAGTTTGAGTTGGTTAATCCTGAGAATTTGGTCGGAATTGATAGTCACATGGAGAAAGTTATGGAATTTGTAGATAATAATTCTCGTGCCACCCTATTTGTTGGCATCCATGGAATGGAAGGCATTGGTAAAACAACTCTTGCTAAAACCATCTACAAGAAACTCTCCAATCAATTCGAGTATCATAGCTTCATTGCTGATATCAGGGAATCCTGTAAACATAATGGCCTAGCGTACTTGCAGAATCAGTTAATCTCTGATGTATTGAAGCAAAAAAATCAAGTTGATAATAAGGATGAAGGGATTGAGTTCATCTCATCCAAGTTTGGAACTAAGAAAGTCCTTATTGTTCTCGATGATGTGGATAATGATGATCAGTTGAAGGCTTTGGCTGGAAATCATGATTGGTTTTCTTCGGGAAGTCGGATCATCGTTACCACAAGAAACAAGAGTATTCTTGTCAATGCTTGGGTGGACTACAACTATGAACATGAAGAAATGGATAAGGATAACTCCTTGATTCTGTTTTGTAGACATGCGTTTCGAAGGGACTCTCCCCCAAGTGAATTTGAGGACCTCACTCATGATGTTGTATCCACCACCGGAGGGCTTCCCTTAACTCTCGAGGTTTTAGGTTCATTTTTGTGTGCAAAAGAGCTGACAGTATGGAGAAGTACGATAAACAAGTTAAGAAAAGTCCCTCATAAGAAAGTGCGAGACAAGCTAAAGATAAGTTACGAAGCTTTAGAGTATACACAAAAACAAATATTTTTGGATACTGCTTGTTTTTTTATTGGCACCGACGAAAGAATCGCATCCTACATGTGGGATGCCTGTAACTTTTTCCCGGAGAAGGGAATTGAAGTTTTGAGATTTATGTCATTAATAAAAGTTGGAGATAATCACGAGCTCATGATGCATGACCAATTGAGAGATCTGGGTAGAGAAATTGTCCGCGAGGAAAACAAGCTGGAGCCTCAGTACCGTAGCAGGTTATGGGACTCGAAGGAAGTCTTGAAAGTGCTAAAGGGAAATAAGGTAACCATTTCTCTTCTTTTGCTCCCTCAGTCCATGTTCAATTGATAGAGTGATGTTGGCCCCTACTCGATGCTTGCTATGGTGAACAGAGGACCTTCTTATATAATTGCCCTCATGTTATTTCATTGATGTGACTTGAAAGTAAGAGGTTGCTCTCTCTTGTATTGCAGCTTATCTAAGATTTTTTTTAAACAAGCGTACAGGGGTACTTATTGTATGTAATATTAAGTTAGGAATTCCTTTACCAGAATTCACATGATAGAACAGGAACATATATAGATATGCATAAGATTAAGCGTATTCAATGAAATGACCATTAAAAAGAGAAATGTCTTATTTTTTCCGCATAAAAGGTCCCAGAGATGAATGCTCTAAAATTCTGTTTGGTATATAATTAAGTATGTGATTGTATTGTGTTCGTGAAATTAATCATAATTTCGACTCTCTTACTTTGAATCCATCATTTGGTTGGACCCATAGTTGTTGCTCAAAAGACTACCACTTATTAGCATTTTCAACGTGCAACCCATCTATAATCTCAAGAGCCAGTTCATATATTAACAAATTCAAAGTCAATGTCTATATATTATGTCTTTCGTACAACATCGTGACATAAACTAAACTAAACCTAAACAAAAATGAATATGCTGTAAAATTTTTTGTCTCAATAATTTGTCGTTACTAACTTTTACAGCTAAAAAAGGTACATTATTTGATGTAATTATTTCACTATGTTTGCTGGGCTCATTTTGCTTCTTTATTCATAGTACTATCGTAAGTCGAAATCAAAGTGGTTTTCATAAAACTGACACAAGAGCTTCTTTTAAGTTTATTCCTTCATTTAATCAAAATATCTAAAATATATGTCATCTAAAACTACAGTCAACCTTGATAAAGAAATCCCATGTGAAGTACAAAGCATGGAAAAGAGCACTAGGACAATCTACAAAATAAACCAGAAATGAAAGACATTCAAATCATAATTGAAACACATTCATATAGCTCACTCTTGCACATGAGACAAAAATAAAAAGCACATCCTTTTGGACCTGGGACAGAAATTATGCAGCCAAATATTAAAAGCACAATCTTTTGCACATGAGACAAAAACAACACAACTTTAAAATTTCAAAAAAGGAGACCAGTCTTCTGCATGTTGGATCCTTTACAAATACTGGTTATGGGCCGAAAACGAAAATCACATCTTCACTTTGCTAGTCGGTAAAAGACATCGATGCATTTCAATACTAACATGAACAAATGACATTAGATTACTTGAGGTGGATATAAATGGTAGTAATGAAATTTAATTCTTATATATAGGGAACAGAAAAGATTAAGGCCATTTATCTTAGCAATGGCAACTCAGAAGGATCTGGCAAAACAGTTGGCCAAAGTGGCGATTTCCCCACAGACGAGCAATTCAAGAATTTAACGAGTCTAAGGTTCCTTCACATGAGTGGGGCACATTTTAGGGGAGATTTTAAGAACTCAATTGATGAGTTAAGATGGCTTCGATGGTGGAATTGTCCCTTGACTTTTGAAGCAAACAATTTTCATGCAAAGGAATTACTTGCACTTGATTTATCTGCAAGCAAGATTTCACAAGAATGGCGAGGATGGAGTTCCATCATGGTAAGATGGAAGTACGCGCCCTTTTTTTATTTTGCTATATGTTCAATCATAATCACTTTGAGCTAATCCCTGGACACTTCTTATATTTTCTACCAGATGGCAAAGAAGCTAAAATATCTTGACCTTACAAATTGTCAATCTTTAGAAGGAACTTTCTTCCTCTCAGCTTTTAAGATTTTAGAGGTATTGATCCTCCGAAATTGTCGGAAACTGGAGCAAATTGACTCTTCAATTGGAGAGATGAAGAGTCTGGTACGCTTGGACTTGACGGGATGTTGGGGCCTCAAGGAGCTGCCAACGGAAGTGGATAAATTAGAAGTGCTGGAGCAACTCCTTCTAAAAAATTGTCAAAACTTTTCTGTATTACCAGACAACATAGGGGATTTGCAGAATCTAGAAATTCTAAACATTAGTGGCACGCGGATAAAAGAACTACCCAATGGTATTAGAAGGCTGAGGAAGCTCCGACATTTAGATGTTTCATGGTGCATAAAACCGGAAGAGGCAATGTCAGAATGCATCCATAATCTTTCTTTCGAGCAGTTTTTTCTTTCTCGTGGTAGGGAGGAGTTCCCATGGCTGTCGGAGCTCCAATCACTGCCGGAGCTTCCTTCCAACTTGACATATTTGAGCGTCACTTGTCAAAGTCGCCAATTGCCTTCACTTTCCCATCTGACCCATCTCAAGGAGCTACATCTTCTTGATTGCAAGTTTCTCGAGAGTATCTTGGAGCTTCCGTCAACAGTATTGGAGCATTCAGAATGCTCCCAATTGGTGGATGTTGAAAAATTAAAATTGCAGAAATCCCTAAACACTCCCTTCAAGTTGGAAATCTTGGCAATATGTGGCTGCAAGCTCATGGAAACACTGGACGTTTCACTATTTAACCATCTGAGAACATTATTTGCCCAGGATTGCAATAATATACTTGAAGTTCGAGGTCTTGACAGGTTAAAATATTTGGAAAGCTTGACCATCATAAGGTGCGATTCGATTGAAAGGCTGGATCTCTCTAAATCTAAGGGTGTGAAGAAATTATGTGTCGAAAATTGCAAAAACTTAGTAGATCTTCAAGGCCTTAATCGGTTGGAGTTCTTGCAAGAGTTGCTCATCTCTCAGTGCTCTTCAATTGAAAGGCTGGATCTTCCAAAATCCATGGGCATGAAGAAATTATATGTTCATTCTTGCAAAAACTTAGTTGAAATTCAAGGTGTGGAGTTCTTAAAAGAGCTATATATCTATCATTGTGCTTCAATTGAAATCCTTGACCTTTCAAAATTCGAGGGTCTAAGGACATTATATGCTGGATGGTGTGAAAAATTAGTCAAAGTTCAAAGCCTCGACAGGTTGAAGTCCTTAGAAGTGCTGAGTATCTTTAGGTGCACTTCCATTGAAAGGTTGGACCTTCTAAAATCCGAGAGCATTAAGAAAATATATGTTGATGGATGCATAAAATTAGTCGAAATTCAAGGCCTCGATAGGTTGGAGTTCTTGGAAGAGCTGGATATCTCTAGGTGTGGGTTAATTGAGAGGTTGGATCTTTCAAAATCCAAGGGTCTGAAAAAATTACGTGCTGAATGGTGCGAAAAGTTAGTCGAAATACAAGGCCTCAATAGGTTGGAGTTCTTGGAAGAGCTAAGAATCTCTGGGCACGCATCAATTGAAAGGCTGGATCTTTCAAGATCCGAGGTTCTAAAGATATTATGTGCTCAATGCTGCAAAAAATTAGTCGAAATTCAAGGCCTTAACAGGTTGGAGTTCTTGAAAGTGTTGAATATCTCCGGTAGTTCTTCAATTAAAATGTTGGACCTTCCAAAATCCGAGGGTTTAGAGATATTAGATGCTAACAATTGCAAAAACTTAATCGAAATTCAAGGTCTCTATAGGTTGGAGTTTTTGGAGAAGTTGAGTATCTTTAATTGCACATTAATCGAAAGGCTAGACCTTTCAAAATCTGACGGCCTGAAGAAATTATATGTTGGATGTTGCGAAAAATTAGTCGAAATTCAATGCCTCAATAGGTTGGAGTTCTTGAAAGTTTTGATTATCTCTGGGTGCGCTTCAATTGAAAGATTGGACCTTGCAAAATCCAAGGGTTTGGAGATCTTAGATGTTGAAAATTGCAATAATTTGGTTGAAATTCAAGGCCTTGATAGGTTGGAGTTCTTGGAAGAGTTGAATATCTCTGGGTGCACTTTAATTGAAAGGTTGAACCTTTCAAAATCTAAGGGTCTAAAGACATTAGATGCTCAAAATTGCAAAAGCTTAGTCGAAATTCAGGGCCTCGATCGGTTGGAATTCTTGGAAGAGTTGAATATCTCTGGGTGTGCTTCAATTAAACGGTTGGACATTTCAAAATCCAAGGGTCTAAAAATATTAGATGCTCAAAGTTGCAAAAATATAGTCGGAATTCGAGGCCTTGAGAAGTTGGACTTCTTGAAAGAGCTGAATATCTCTGGATGCATTTCAATTGAAAAGCTGGACCTTTCAAAATCCGAGGGTCTAAAAATATTAGATGCTCAAAATTGCAAAAATTTAATTGAAATTCAAGGCCTTAATAGATTGGAGTCTTTGGAAGTTCTAAACGTTCCCGGGTGGACTTCCTTTCGAAGGCCTAGAGAGATTCCCATCCTGCACAACTTTTTATGATTGAGGATTGTAAGCCCTTACAAAAATTTCCTAACTTGTCAAATTTTCATTGTTTGTGGAAATTGTTCCTATTAAATTGTCATGAACTTTGGGAAATCCCGGGCTTTGAGGAGTCGACATCATCATCATGTACCAACTCGATCAATCTAGTTGTGCAAAATTGGAAGAAAGAGACTGAGCTTCGAGGGCTCAAGAAGTTGGAGCAACTAGTGGTATTGGACAATTCTGGATGCAAGTCGCTCAAAACAATACCAGAATTATTTGGAACACGACTTTATCAAAATTACGAAAGAAAGGCTGTTTGACTGGATCGTGGACGGATAGAATTTGGAGAAGACTACTGGGATGAGTCAAAATTGTTGAGATAATCCACATTTCCTAACACAAGTGCATGTAGCAGGTAAGCTACCTTTTCTCTTTTGAGATATATAGCCAGATTTTCATTTGAATTGCCTGTTTGTAATTTCTTTCGACTCCATTTGTTTCGCGAAAAATGAATGATTTGGAAAACATATTCCTAAAAATGATCGCTTGTATTGCCTACTGAACTTTGTTGAATTAATAAGTTCTTACTTTTGCTGCTTTCACGGTTGGCTTGCAATGGATTTATCGACTGCAGTTGGAAGTCTTGGAATCAAAGTTTTGCAAGGTGAGATCTTACTGCAGTTGATTTTGCTATTAGAATGATAGAGGTTGTGTTGAAACCCAATATGAAAATGTTTGTGGTGTGAACTGTGTAGGACAAGTTCGCTAGAGTCTAGTGATGTGCATTTAAGATTGTGCTCTATTTGGGATATTGAAGCTCAATTGTTGTTGCTTTAGCTTATAACGAAGGATCAGCTCTCACGACTTGCGATTTTGTGATCCAATTGACAAAATTTATCTCTCAAAAGCTCATGTCCAATAATTAGTCTTTTCCCTTATCATTAACTGGAGCAGTCTTCATGTGCTCAAATTGCGGGCCTGTTTGGTTTAACTTTGAAAATGCTACTTGGGGGAATGCAAATACCTTTGGGTGAAAGCCCATTGGGGAAATGTAAATGGTGTTTGGTAAAAATATTTTGTAAAGCTACTTTGGCCAAAATATAGTGTTTGGTGAATTTTTTTTGCAAATGGACTTCGAGAATTATTTTATTTATTAAAAAAAAAACCTAATCTACCCATCGCTAGAGCCAGCCGCCGGCGAGATAGATCTGGCGCGGCGGCCGTTGCCCGAGGTCGGGCGACCCCCTACGAGCCAGATCTGCCGCCAAAGGCGGTCGCCCGCGACCTCAGGTGACGGTCGTCTGGGTTGTGCGACCCAGGTGGCACGACCCAGGTCGGCGGCGCCTGGGTGGTCGCGCGACCTCCGGCGGCCGTCGCCTGGGTCGTGCGACCTCGCTAGCGCGATCTAGGCGCCGGTTACCCTCCCTCGCCGAAGAAGATGAACAGTGATGCATGAACAGTAGCATTTGGCAAAGACTTAAAGCCCAAGGCTGGTCCAGACCAATTTTAGGCTTTCAGCATTTGAAATGTTAGCATTGGCTAAATGCTGAACCAAACACCCCAGCATTTTGGGAAGAGGCTTTCGAGGCTCAAAGCCCCTTCCCAAAGCTGAACCAAACACCCCCTGCTTATCATCCCAGTTGCACTCTGATCAGTTTAGTTCAGTGCACTTCCTGATCTTAGACTTTTCTTGACTTGTATTGATTCGACAAATTGCCCGTGTTTTTTTCTTCTTTCTTTTTCCCTTGAAATGTTATTTGTTTAAAGTCTGTTAAAGCTTGCATGATATCGAATTGGATACTGAAGTGTACTAACAGTTGCAGGTTTAAAAATCAGTCCGCTCATTTGGCATCAGCTGATAACGTGCACCATTTCAGCAGGATGGTAGCACTTAAAGGAATGAATGCCGAGGGTGGCTCAATTCGGTAAAAAGTATACCCAACACTTGGGCACTACTACTGATGCGCACTCGGTCCTGTAGCTGTCCAGTTGTGAGGTTGATCTAATGCTGTAGTCCAAACTTTGGGAGGTCTCTCTTATTTCTGCGTCTCTAGTATCGTACTTCACTAGCTGCAAAGCCTGTGCTATGCACGGGAATTGAAGTATTAATTGTGGTTTTCGAGAAACAACTGCTGCTCTTGCAGGGCATGAGACTTAAGTGGTATTCCATGCTCTCATGCAATCTGTGTCATTCTATTCAAAGGGGAGGGGATAGAAAGTTTTCTCCCTCTGGTACGGAAAGGATATCATCTTCAAGACATACTATAACTATTGGGAGGCAATCCTTTGGCCTTCGACAGAGAACCTTTCGTGGTACCAACGCCTCAGATTGTGCCTGGTAGGCTAAAGAGGAAAGGATAAGAGAGGAAGGAGAATCTGAAATGGACTCAAAGTGTCAAGACAAGGCACAAAAGTCACATGCCATTTGTGCATCAAGCGAGGCCACAACTCGGGAAATTATCCATTGAAACAAAAGAAAAAGGTTTGGTTTACTCATTCTGTGTTTCTAGTTTCTGTTTGTGTCAATGTTTTTCAACTTTATTTTCTTAAATGAGCAGGATGAAGAGATAGTGAGACAGAGAGAAGCCAAGCAACTAGTCACGGAGATGCATCATAACAATGCCACCACTCAAAAGGTAGTTTAACCTTACCTTTAAGTAAGTGAACATGAACTTGAATATTTATAAGTGTCATTTTAACTCGAGCATTGTTTTGTTCTTAATAGCCTAGATGGGTAAAGCTAGTCAGAGTCATTTCTCTACTGTACCCAACAAAGTGGGGTTAATGCTAAGAAGGTAGAGAGCGCATCTCACAATTATATCACTACAGCGGGATTAGAGGTGCAGCTTCACGGTAGCAAACGAGTTGTTATGTAAAGATTTGATAGTTGATTTGATAGTATCCATTTCTTTCATCCGGGGGCAAAAGGAAGATGCTATGAAAAAAGAAGCAAGAGAAGCGGAAACAAAGCGGCGGAGCATTGGAACGGTATTGGAAGTGTTGGATCAACAAGATCTCCACAAAAGAGGAAAATCGACCAGAAGTAGCCGTGCTAAAGGGTTGGATGTCTGATATGTTCTTCCACTTTTTGTTGATACGATATTGTTGTTCAATTTAAGATCGAGAGATGGAGTTTGTTTTCCATTTTCTTCAAGTGTTTAAGATGCCCCTATGATACTGCTAAGACCGCAACCATTCTGGGCAAGATGTCGTATATCTGTGGTTCTGTCTCTCACCTTTCACAGGTATATTTATGATCATTATGATAAGTCTCTGTCCACAGTAACAAGCCAAGCTTGTTCGGAGGCAGGTAGCACATGAATTTTCTTTCCTATCGATTGCGGTAGATTTTCATTGCAAAGCACCTGCAGTGGAAGAATCTAACATTGTCATTTCAAAACATCGGTAATTTCATGCACATTATCACTAGTTAAATTTGAATCTGAATTACAAACTGGGTTCTCCATCCGTTTTCCCATCTCTAGCGATTAGCTATCCATTATGCGTTATTCCATGACATCCGCGTGGTTTACTATAACAGCGCATCGGATCTCCAACGATCTGCTTGTTCGGCTGTGGAGCAGGCTCACTTATAACGTTCTCATGTCAATAGCATCGAGCAGAGTAAGGGGGTCATTCTAGGTCGCCAGATTAAGCATGTGCAGTGAAAACTAAAAATTGAGGCGTAATCCTAATTGCTACGGACAAATAACGACTAAAAAATTGCATCGGGCACCTGATGGTCAAGAGGGAAATGGCCATCCCCTTTGGTTGGTTTCGTCAGTGCTTAGCACTGATTAATCTGACATGTTAGCACTTAATTGATAAGCACTACTAGATGAGTTCGTGTATTTTATAATATTCATGGATGGGATGCTTCCGGTTGCTCTTAGGTGCTTCCAACGATTAAATAAAGAAATAAACGGCAAAAGGACATAAAAAATTAAGATGGCTTGGTGAGAGCAGCTTGAATGAAGAAAGCAATACCTCGTTATAATATATGATTGGGAGCTAAGGAGCTAAAAAAAATTAGTTCTTCAATGGATCTTTGGTGGAATAAGGGCGTAAAGAGCCAAAACTAGAGGATGTCATGTCTGCCGTTGCATCCGAGTAGGTTCCAACTTGAATACTTACTTAGAAACCAAAATGAAAATTTTTTTAAGGTCTGTTTCTGTTTGAATAAAAAAAAATTCTGTAAATTAATTATTTGAATTTTTACGCATTTTGATTTGCTAGAAATGAAATGATCGGTCGAAAGATCATTTACGAAAATTATCTTTATATTATTTCCCAAAGTAAGATCAAAATGCCAAGCAGTGAGAACAATTACGCATCCTATATACGTACAGTCGAACACGTACTACAGACGCCAGCTTAGTTGTACACACACCGCACCAGCACCAAAACTTCTCACCACACACAATACGACACAGATGCTGGTGATCATATGCTAATTATCGTAAGCATGCAACCCCCCAAAAGGAGGACCTAGCTAAGTGCAGTTGCTGATATATGATTCAGCTCCGGTTCCTGAGCTTGGACTCGTCGATCTCGATGCCCTCGCGAGCGGCGCGCTCTCCGCCGGACTCCTCGGTGGTGCTGAGCCCGCCCTTGCGGCCCATTTCCTGGTACCCTTCTTTCCCCAGCTGCTCTTTCCTCGTCTGCCCTCCTTTGCTCCTCCCTGTTGTAAACAAATTGATCAAAATCCATGTACATGTGATCATTTTCCTTTAAAACCTCCCTTAACTTAGGTGTTGGAAATTTCCTATAATATGGGCTTACATTAATTAATTGATTTTCTATTTTAAATACTCGGGTTAATGGATATTCCAATATATGTGTTGTACCCTTTAGTGATCTTATTGAATTGGATTTCGGCATTTATAAATAACAGGTCTAGTTGAGCAATAAAGTGTAGGCAATTGTGTTTAACTGAAGCCTATGATGGGAGGGGTCCAGTTAACGCACTAATGAGATTAGGGTTTGCTAGGTCCCCTCTCTAGCCTATAAAAGGGTAGGTTATACTTATCTATCGCTTTATTCCATTGAAAGCTACTATATTAAAATAGGCCAAAGAAAGGAAGATCGACATTCCAATAGATAATTGATCTATTTCTTTTCTTAGAGAATAATAATGGTTCAAACAAGTATGCTTTAATTCCGCTGTGTGTATTATTATTATTTTAAATTAATTATGATGTTCTACATTCATATATAGATCTGATTGTTCTTATAAGAATTAGTATATATATATATATATATTGAGAAATTCTTTACATGTGGCATCAGAGCTTGGTCATATATGATTGTAGAATCCATAAAATTAATAAAAATTGTATTTTTTACTCGAATATTCAACTAGTTCTTGATTACTTCCGATTCTAGGGTTCATGTTTTTTTTTTTTTTGGTAAGGATTCTAGGGTTCATGTTTGTTTTGAATGAATCCTAAAATTTCGATTTTCTTTCGATTGAATGTCTCTATTTACATGTTTCTGAACATCTTGATTGCATAAAGCTGAAATCTAATTATCTAAAATAGCTTCGTTCATGTGTGGCTAATAATTTGACCTCTTGCGCAAATAGATTGTGGTTTTTTGGACCGCTATAAACAGCGGAGGGGGTGTTGTTTCGGATCTTGTTAGGTTATTCGATAGATATTTTCAGCGAATAATTGATATAGAATAAATGGCGCTTAGAATAGATTAGATATGTTATCTCTAGTAATTCTACTCCCTAAAGGAGTCCTCCATATTATATTAGATGTCCACCTTGTAATTGCCGCGTTATTGTTAAATGCAATACGATCCTTAGAAGCACATGTCGTAAAGTGCTTCATATTGTCTAATGGAATTGTGGGCATTGTTTGAATGGAACTTTTGCAGTTCCTTATTGATAAGAATTAGTATATACAATCACCTGCCCAAAGGGGGTTATTGTGTATATTAATTTGAAAATTGCATGAAGATAAGTACCCAAGTTAATAGATGGGGATGTATAACTCGAAAGATTTATCTACCCAAAGGGAATGATTTTTTTTTTAAAGTTATGTGTAATTTCCCTCTATAGTGATATAATGGAGATGTATAATTTAAAGGATTTGTCTGCCCAAAGGGGATGGGTCCTTAATAATTATGTGTAATTCTCCTAGTTGTTGTAATCTTCATGATATAGAAAATAGCGGTGCATTATATACTCTGCCCAAAGGGGAGTTTATAGTGTGCTAATTATTTTGTTGAATTGTTTATTGCCCATAATTGATCTTATTGCATTGTATGTGGCTCAAACAATTACTTTTGTTGTAAACAACAATAATGCTACTGTCGAAATGTTAACTGGATTGAACTTCAAGAAATGGAAACAAGACATAGAGTTTGCTTTGGGAATTGTGGATATGGACTTAGCTCTGTGTGAGGATGAACCTACCAAGCCCAATGATCAAAGCACTGCAGATCAAAAGACTTATTATGCTAAGTGGGAAAAATCCAACTGACTAAGCCTCATTGCTATGAAGAGGTCCATTGCCGAGCATCTAATTAGTGGTTTGCCAGAAATAGCAAATGCGAGAGAGTTTCTTGCAGTAGTAGGAGCAAGATATGCAATCTCAAACAAAGCTGAGGCTAGGAATTTGCTGAGTGAGTTAACTAGTATGAAATATGATGCTGCTATGGGTGTTAGAGAATTTATATTGAGGATGGTGCATATTCAATCCAAGCTTAAGGCCCATAATATTGTCCTTTCTGAAGATTATGTTGTGCATCATGCCTTAAATATTCTGCTTGCTGATTTCAGTCAAATTAAAATTGCTTATAGCACTCAGAATGAGACTTGGAGTGTTAATGCTTTGATTACTAAATGTGTGGCTGAGGAAGAAAAGTTAAAGAAGGAGAAGAATGAATCTGCCCACTTGATTACTAATGCCAAGTTGAGTTCCTTTAGAGGAAAATGGAAGCCTAAAGGGTGGAATGCTTATGCCCCTAAGAAAGATCAAGGCTTTAAGAAAATTGGCAATAATGGGAAACATGGAAATAAGAATTTTAAGTGTTTTCATTGCAAGAAGCAGAGTCACAAGAGAGCTAATTGCTATAAGTTCAAAGCTTGGCTAAAAGCAAAGAAAGAAAGTAGCCAAGGTGAGTTGTTGGTTTGTTCTGAATCAAATATGGTTGATGTTCCTTTGGATTCTTGGTGGATTGATTCTAGTGCTACTGTACATGTGACTACTACCTTAGAGGGTCTCACAAATCTAAGGAATTCAAGTCCGAGGGAGTTGAAGCTTAAAGTTGGAAATAATATTGGCGTTGATGTGGAGCATATAGGGACAGTAGTTTTGAATTTAGACTCTGGATTTTCAGCTAGTCCTGAATAATGTCTTTTATGTTTCTAGATTTAGGAGGAACTTGATATCTCTTTATTTGCTTGACAAGGCTGGATATTGCCTTTATTTTGCAAATAATAGAGTGGATTTGTTTTATGACTCTAAAATTATTGGGAATAGCATTCTGTTTGATGGATTCTATCGATTATCTTTATCTCCCGATAGACCATATTGTTCCTTCAACATTGAGAATAATGTGGCTAAAAGATCCTTGATCAAGGAGAAATCTTCTTTGCTAAGGCACAAACAATTAGGGCATATCTCCAAAGAAAGGGTAAATCGACTTATGAAAGTTGATATCCTTTCTCCTCTTGACTCAGATGATGCTGAGATTTGTATTGATTGCGCGAGGGGAAAGTTGACTAAAGTCAAGAAGAAAGGTGCTACTTGTAGTCAAAATCTGTTGGAGATAATTCATACAAATATTAGTGGGCCATATTCAACCACCTTGTGTGGAAATAAGTATTTCATCACCTTTATTGATGATTTCTCCCATTATTGCTATGTTTACTTGATTAGGGAGAAGGCTGATGCTCTTGACATGTTGAAAGTATTTTGCATTGAAGTTGAGAAACAATTAGGAAAGATAATCAAGATTGTAAGATCTGATCGTAGTGGTGAATATTATGGGCGATATACTTAGACTGGACAGCAAACATGACCGTGGTATTGTCGCTCAGTATACAATGCCTGGGAGCCCTAAACAGAATGGTGTAGCTGAGCGGCGAAACCGCACACTTATGGAGATGAAATGAAGTATGATGAGTAGATCTAATATGCCCGAATACTTATGGGGCAAGGCAATTAAAACAACAGCTTATAAATTGAATCGTGTACCCAGTAAATCAGTGCCAAAAACACCTTTTGAGTTATGGACGGAGAGAAAACCAAGCTTGAATCACTTTTGAGTTTGGGGGTGTCCTGCAGAGGTGAAAATTTATGATCCTTCGTTGAAAAAGACTGAACCTAGGACTACTAGGTGTTACTTTATTGGATACCCTAATCATTCTAAGGGTTATAGGTTCTATTGTCCTACTCGTGGCACTAGAATTGTTGAGTCTCAGACTGCCAAATTCTTGGAGTTGGATGTTGCTAAAGAGAGTTCCTCTCAATCCTTTCAAAGGGAGGAACCAAACAATACAGTCTCTATTTCATTGCCAATTTTGAATGATGACTCATGCGAGAGATTTGCAGAGGGGAAACCTGTTGTTAAAATTGCTGTTCGGCTAAGTTCGTATATTAGAAGTTGAAATCAAATATCGGGAAGTCTAACCTGAAAGCAGCACAATCAAATAAATAGAATGTTGATCCGAGCCCAACGAAATAACGTCGTGTCCTTAAGACGAATTTGGCCCCTCAATCAGTACCCGAGGATATTGGACAATCGTCTCCCAGGATAGAACGGATCTCGTTCCTCCGAAGTGGTACGTGTTCGGAGGATTCCTACGAACGCAATTTCGCAGAATAATCGCACAAAATGACAATGATGAAGTGAATATGCGTAGAGCGTGTCGGGAGTGTTTATGCGGGAATGCACGAAGTGTCTTATTTTCCGAACTAAACTGTTCGGTTATATTAATGGCGAAAATGAAGAGCTACAAGGGTTCGTGAACGGCCGCGAAGGTTCACTCGAACCGGTTCGTGAACAGTCGCGAAGGGCTTCGGTGTTTTTCGTCCGGGCGAACCGAACCCTCACGAACAGACATGTTTGTTTGTCCAAAAAATAATAATAATGATAATAATAAACAAAGTGTCTGTTCGAAAAAATAAAAAACCGATAGAGGATGGACCCCGAACCGAGCCGAGCTGGCCGGACGGACGGCGGCGGCGGCGCGCGGGGGGGGAACCGACCTAGCTTGGCGTAGGTCCTCTCTCTTCCACAAAAGTGGGGTACCCCTTGGGGCCCAAACCCATTTGAAAGGTTCAACTATTTGAACCCATCTCCCATCTCTCTTCTATCCTATGTGGGACACTTGTATCCACACTCTTTTCATTCAAGTCTATGGGATTTGGTGTCAAAATCCCAACAATCCCCCACATGAATGAAAAGTTCTGATATCAAGACTCTTCGTGTATGCATGAGATGCAATGTGCGATTATTCCATGAGAAAACGTTGCATCAGGATAAGTAGTCTGAGACTTTGAACTTTCCTTAGTGAAATCTATCGGACTTACTCGGTCAATCAGTAGACTTGATGTCTTTGAACAGTCGACCTTTGGTGTAAGCCTAGACAATAGAAGTCACACAACTGTTTCTCGAACAAAATTGGTTCTCACTGTTGTGTTCGTTTTGGCCATGAACACCGCCTGGTCTTATGAGTGTTTTAGAGAATTCGGCCTTTTTCAATTCTCATAGAAGCGGCCCGCACTTCACACTCACATAGGTGATTTCTGAACATATAGTATATCATATACTCAATTTAGAGTCATTAAAAGCTTTTGCTTAACCTTCACATATTAGTACTGTCTTCATCCGGGAATGAGTAAAAATTTGACAGTACTCTATACTGTCTTCATAACTTAGTTGTCCCTTTGAACCTAGATCTTGGGATCTCCAGTCAACTAGGTAGGGTTTCCGCTATGATGACTTGTTTATAGGCCTTAAACCCATTCCCCTTGATGTTTTCGCAACCATCTCTCTAGTTAGGCCTTTTGTCAATGGATCCGCAATATTATCTTTTGACTTTACATAGTTAATAGTGATAATTCCACTAGAAAGAAGTTGTCTTACTGTGTCATGTCTTCGACGTATGTGTCGAGACTTACCGTTATACATGACATTCCTTGCCCTTCCTATTGCCGCTTGACTGTCACAATGTATACATATAGCAGGCACTGGTTTAGGCCAATTAGGAATATCTTCCAAGAAATTTCGAAGCCACTCTGCTTCTTCACCGGCTTTATCCAAAGCAATAAATTCCGATTCCATAGTGGATCTAGCAATACAAGTTTGTTTGGATGATTTCCAAGACACTGCCGCCCCACCAAGTGTGAATACATATCCACTTGTCGATTTTGTGTCTTTAGTGCCGGTTATCCAATTTGCATCACAGTATCCTTCAAGTACCGCCGGATATTCTGTGCAATGCAAAGCATAAGCTTGAGTATGCTTTAAGTAGCCCAATAAACGTTTCATCGCTTTCCAATGACTTTCATTTGGACTAACTGTAAATCGACTTAGCTTACTCACAGCACAAGCTATGTCCGGCCTAGTACAGTTCATTACATACAGAAGACTGCCTAGTATACTAGCATACTCATTTTGAGCTTTGCTTTCACCAGTATTCTTTGAAAGATGTAAATTAACATCTATCGGAGTCTTTACTGGTATAATATCTAGATTCTTGCACTTTCCAAGAATCGTCTCAATATAATGGGATTGTGATAGAGCTAATTCTCCACATGTCTTATGGATTTTAACTCCTAAAATAACATCTGCGATTCCCATATCTTTCATATCAAATTTACTTGTGAGCATGCGTTTGGTTGCCTTAACAACCTCACTATCGCTGCCCATTAAAAGCATGTCGTCTACATATAAGCACAAGATGGCAAAACCATTATGAGTGTTTTTAACATATACACATTTATCACACTCATTAATCTTAAAACCATTCGACAACATGACTTGGTCGAATTTAGCATGCCATTGTTTTGGCGCTTGTTTTAAGCCATAGAGTGACTTAATAAGTCGACAAACTTTCTTTTCTTGTCCTGGAACAATAAACCCTTCGGGTTGTTCCAAATATATTTCTTCTTCCAAATCCCCGTTTAAGAAGGCCGTTTTAACATCCATTTGATAGATTTCAAGCTTATACACCGCTGCTATGGCAATTAGCATCCTTATAGATGTAATTCTAGTAACAGGTGAATAAGTATCAAAATAATCAAGACCTTCTCGTTGCTTGTATCCTTTTACTACAAGCCTAGCCTTATATTTATCAATAGTACCATCCGCTTTCATTTTCCTCTTGAAAATCCACTTACATTGTAGTGGTTTATTACCAGGAGGAAGGTCAACCAATTCCCATGTATGATTTGACAAGATGGATTCAACTTCACTATTGATAGCTTCTTTCCAGAACGGTGCTTCTGGCGAAGTTACAGCTTCTTTGAATGTCCGAGGCTCATTCTCTAACAGATACGTTAAGAAATCAGGTCCAAAAGACGTGAAAGTCCTTTGTCTTTTACTACGTCTAGGTTCATCCTCCATAGGATCACTTCTAGATATAGTATCTCGAGACCTCTTATTATTCTCAATTGGTTCATATACTATGTTATACGGGAATATATTTTCAAAGAACGAAGCGTCCCTTGATTCAATGATTGTATTAACATGTATATCTGGGATCTCTGACTTGTGGACAAGAAAACGATATGCATTGCTATTATGAGCATATCCGATAAAAACACAGTCAACAGTCTTTGGTCCTATCTTAACCTTTTTAGGCTTAGGAACCGCAACTTTAGCCAAACACCCCCACACTTTGAGATAATTCAAGTTAGGCATTCTGCCTTTCCATTTCTCATAGGGAGTTTATTGTGTTTTTCTGTGGGGCACTCTATTTAAAATAAAATTCGCCGTCAAAACAGCTTCCCCCCACAAATTCTGTGGTAAACCGGAACTATTCAACAATGCATTCATCGTTTCCTTTAAAGATCGGTTTTTCCTTTCCGCCACACCATTTGATTGTGGTGTATAAGGAGCAGTCATTTGGTGAACGATACCAAACTCGGTACAAATTTCCTCAAAAGGAAATTCATATTCACCTCCTCCGTCACTCCTTATCATTTTAATTTTCTTATTCAATTGAGTTTCAACTTCGGACTTATAAGTTCTAAAGGCATTCACAGCCTCATTTTTGCTACTAAGCAAGTAAACATAACAATACCTCGAGCAGTCATCTATAAATGTGATAAAATACTTATTACCACCTCTTGACGGTATTGATTTCATGTCGCATATATCTGTGTGTATTAAATCTAAAGGTTCTAGGATTCTATTGTCTATAGAATGAAATGGAGGCTTAGAAAATTTAGATTCAACACACACTTGGCATTTTTCACTTGAACAATCGAATTTTGGCAATAAGCCCATGTTCATTAATTTCTTTATTGACTTATAATTAATGTGTCCTAATCTAGCATGCCATAAATTAGGAGACTCAAGCACATAAGCAGAAACAACTTTATTCATAACATCATTGGGTACAACAGTCATTACATTCCATTTGAAAAGACCATCACTAAGGTAACCCTTTCCTACATACATCTCATTCTTGGAGAGTACAAATTTATCGGATACAAAAACCAACTTGAAGCCATTCTTGCTAAGAAGAGATCCGGACACTAAATTCTTGCGTATGTCTGGCACATATAGCACATTGTTTAGTGTCACAATCTTTCCGGATGTCATCTTTAGAGCAATCTTTCCGACCCCTTCAACCTTAGAGGTTGATGAATTACCCATATAAAGTTTTTCATCACCCCCCACATTTGTGTAGGTCGAGAACATCGATCTGTTTGCACAGATATGACGAGTTGCTCCAGTATCAATCCACCACTCCTTGGGGTTTCCCACCATATTACATTCTGATATCATAGCAGTTAGATTGATGTCGTCAACACCATTGGAAATCTCTTCCACCACATTAGCCCGAGTTTTCTGTCTTTTCTTGGCTCTACAGTCTTTAGCTCGATGTCCAGACTTGACACAGTTAAAGCACTTGCCAACGAACTTCTTCAGGCCTTGGGTGAATCCCTCTCCGGACTTGCTAGGCATTTTCCTCTTCTTGTTGGGTTTTGATCCTTCTTCAACAACATTGGCCTTTGAAACCTCTAGGTTCCTCCCAACTTTCTTTTCAGACAGCCTGTTGTCTTCCTCAATCCTCAACCGAACAATCAAGTCTTCAAGTGACAACTCCTTTCTCTTGTGTTTGAGATAATTTTTGAAATCTCTCCAGGATGGTGGCAGTTTTTCAATGAATGCAGCCACTTGAAATGTTTCACTTAGAATCATTCCTTCAGCATGAATATCATGCATAATCACTTGAAGCTCTTGAACCTGACTTAAGACGGTCCTTGAATCAACCATCTTGAAGTCTAGAAATTTACCGACAATGAATTTCTTCAATCCGGCATCTTCGGTTTTGCACTTTTTGTCTAGACTTTCCCATAACTCCTTAGCCGTTTTTAGCGGACTATAGACGTTATAGAGAGTATTGTCCATACCGTTGAGGACATAGTTGCGACACAGGAAGTCAGAATGCTTCCATGCATCCACGGCAGCAACCTTTTCTTTGTTTGTCTCTCCAACGTCCAACTTAGGACCATCCTCATTGAGGAATCTAGCCAAGTTCAAGGTCGTGAGATAGAACAACATCTTTTGTTGCCATCTCTTGAACTCCGTACCATTGAACTTTTCTGGCTTTTCTCCATGATTCGGAATAGGGTTGACCGGAGTCGAAGACGAAGCCATTTCTGAAATATAGAAACAGAACATATTTACAGCCAGAATCGGAACGAACAACGAAGGTTCGACTTAAAAGGAACGGCAATCCGATATTTGATAGAAAAACTCAACGAACAACACATAAGAATGTACGAACAGAACCGAAGAAAATTCGTCTTAAGATTGTTGTTAAAATTGCTGTTCGGCTAAGTTCGTATATTAGAAGTTGAAATCAAATATCGGGAAGTCTAACCTGAAAGCAGCACAATCAAATAAATAGAATGTTGATCCGAGTCCAACGAAATAACGTCGTGTCCTTAAGACGAATTTGGCCCCTCAATCAGTACCCGAGGATATTGGACAATCGTCTCCCAGGATAGAACGGATCTCGTTCCTCCGAAGTGGTACGTGTTCGGAGGATTCCTACGAACGCAATTTCGCAGAATAATCGCACACAATGATAATGATGAAGTGAATATGCGTAGAGCGTGTCGGGAGTGTTTATGCGGGAATGCACGAAGTGTCTTATTTTCCGAACTAAACTGTTCGGTTATATTAATGGCGAAAATAAAGAGCTACAAGGGTTCGTGAACAGCCGCGAAGGTTCACTCGAACCGGTTCGTGAACAGTCGCGAAGGGCTTCGGTGTTTTTCGTTCGGGCGAACCGAACCCTCATGAACAGACATGTTTGTTTGTCCAAAAAATAATAATAATGATAATAATAAACAAAGTGTTTGTTTGAAAAAATAAAAAACCGATAGAGGATGGACCCCGACCCCGAACCGAACCGAGCGGGCCGGCTGGACGGACGGCGGCGGCGGCGCGTGCGGGGGGGGAACCGACCTAGCTTGGCGTAGGTCCTCTCTCTTCCACAAAAGTGGGGTACCCCTTGGGGCCCAAACCCATTTGAAAGATTCAACTATTTGAACCCATCTCCCATCTCTCTTCTATCCTATGTGGAACACTTGTATCCACACTCTTTTCATTCAAGTCTATGGGATTTGGTGTCAAAATCCCAACAAAACCCAGCAAGAAGTAGATATTGGAAATATGACGATAGACCACTCTGTTATGGAAGAAACTCCCCAGATGAATGATCCAGCTCTAGAAGTGCTTGTGCGAAGATCACAACGACAGAGAAGACCGACGCTTTTGAATTATTATCATGTCTATCTTGGAGAAACTGATTTTAACATTGGACATGCAGTTGATCTGGTGACCTTCAAAGAAGCTCTTGATAGTGATCAAGCAGATAAATGGTTAGGAGCAATGAAGAATGAGATAACTTCCATGTCAAATAATCAAGTATGGGAACTAGTTGATCTACCTGATAGGTACAAACCGATTGGCTGCAAATGGGTATTTAAAACCAAGAAAGACAATAAAGGTAACATTGAGAGATTCAAGGCAAGATTGATTGCGAAGGGATTCACACAGAGAGAAGGCATTGATTACACTGAAACCTTTTCTCCCGTGTCCACTAAAGACTCTTTTCGAATAGTTATGGCATTGGTGGCTCATTTTGATTTAGAGCTTCATCAGATGGATGTCAAAACAACTTTTCTAAATGGAGATTTGAATGAAAAAGTATATATGCAGCAACCTGAGGGGTTTAAAGAAGCTGGAAAGGAGCATATGGTGTGCAAACTTCAAAGGTCTATATATGGTCTCAAACAAGCATCACGTCAGTGGTACTTGAAGTTTGGCAGAGTTGTGAGATCGTTTGGCTCCGAAGAAAACAAATTTGATCAATGCATCTACATGAAAGTAAGTGGGAGTAAATATATTTTCTTAATACTTTATGTAGATGACATTTTGATTGCTAGTAGAGATGTTGATATGTTGCATGACACAAAAGGTTTTCTATCTTCAAAGTTTGATATGAAAGATCTTGGGGAAGCCTCTTATGTTTTAGGCATTGAGATTCATCGTGATAGATCTAAGAAGGTTCTGGGATTATCTCAGAAAAGTTATATTGATCGCATTTTGAAAAGATCCAATATGCACACCTGTAAGGTTGGTGAAGTTCCTATTGTGAAAGGAGATAAATTAAACATAGAATAGTGCCCCAAAAATGATGTTGAAAAAGAAGCAATGAAGAATATTCCATATGCTAGTGCAGTTGGCAGTCTTATATATGCACAAGTATGTACCAGACCTGATATTGCTTTTGCAATGAATACTCTTGAGAGATATCTATCGAATCCAGGTCATGAACATTAAGTTGCAGCTAAGAAAGTAATGAGATGTCTGCAACGAACCAAAGAGTTTATGCTTGTGTATAGCAGAGTAAAGGATCTAAAAGTGATTGGACATTCAGATGCGGATTTTTCCGGTTGTTCAAATGACAGAAAATCAACCTCTGGATATAGTTTCATGATGGTTGGAGGTGCTATTCTTGGAAGAGCACAAAGCAAACCTTAATTATGAACTCTACAATGTATGTTGAGTTTGTAGCTTGTTATGATGCTTCAACTCAGGCTGTTTGGCTGAAAATTTTGATCTCAGAATTGCGGATTGTGGACTCTGTTGCAAGACCGATAGTCATCTATTATGACAACACTACAACCGTGTTTTATTCTAATAATGAAAAAATTAGCAATGCGTCTAAACACATGGAGATCAAATATTATACTGTTAAGGACTTGGTCAAAAAGGGAGTTGTTGTGATCGAGAATATTAGAACTGAGCACATGTTGGCTGATCCTCTAACAAAAGCTTTTACAACCCATTCTGTTTAAAAACATGTAAACAATATGGGTGTTTTAGATTCTTTTGATTCCTTTTGTTAGTGGGAGTTTTGCATAGTTTGTTTATTTGGATATTGTGATTATATGCAAACTAATAATGCTTTTTTATGATCTTTATTAAAACATTTACTTTTGATTTTCATCATTATTTTTGCTACGTCGATTGAGAGATGGAAATATAAATCAATATCTTTAAACATATTTTAGTTTAAAGATGACTGGATGTCACTAATTTTGAGATCTCATGTTGAATTGTGACATAGTTGTGCAATTTCATGTTGTTAAGAAATTTTACTAAGGCAATTTCATATTGTTTAGAAATTGTGATGATGCAGTTTCATGTCGTTGAGAAATTGTGTTGAGGACCAATAAGGAATAGTGCATGTTTGATCACATGTTGGCACTATTTCTTACTACACTACTAGGCCTATGATCCATGAAATTATAATGCTTATTATATGTGATTATGGAAGGTCATGTGTTGCGGTATTTACTTAACACTTTGACCGCCATAGTCCTATATTAAGGTTATAAAGGATTGGGTTGGTTTTGAGATTCCATTATTGGAATATTATTATTATTTTTTAAATCGTGGCCATATAAAACAAATTTTCAGTTATTAACCAGAGAGTGTCATTTTCGAAATAAAATCATTCTTAAAAAGAGGGTTAATTAATGTAGCCCAAGTGGGAGAATGTTGGAAATTTCCTATAATATGGGCTTACATTAATTAATTGATTTTCTATTTTAAATACTTGGGTTAATAGATATTCCAATATATGTATTGTACCCTTTAGTGATCTTATTGAATTGGGTTTCGGCATCTATAAATAACAGGTTTAGTTGAGCAGCAAAGTGTAGACAATTATGTTTAACTGAAGCCCATGATGGGAGGGGCCCACTTAACGCACTAATGAGATTAGGGTTTGCTAGGTCCCCTCTCTAGCCTATAAAAAGGTAGGTTATACCTATCTGTCACTTTATCCCATTGAAAGCTGTTATATCGAAATAGGCCAAAGAGAGGAAGATCGACATTCTAATAGATCGTTGACCTATTTCTTTTCTTAGAGAATAACAGGTACGCTTTAATTCCGCTATGTGTATTATTATTATTTTTAATTAATTATGATGTTCTACATTCATATATAGATCTAATTGTTCTTATAAGAATTAGTATATATATATTGAGAAATTCTTTACATTAGGTTGTTAGCATCATTCGGTTGGACCTCGTGCACTTGTCCTCCTTTGTGTCAGTTAAGAGGGATCTTCAGTTCATTAAAAGACTCGAATGTTGTACCGTGGAATGAAAGACTATCGCATGGGATATAAATCATGTAGCATAAGACCATACAATAACTTCTCGTGATCCGCGTTATTGATATGGAAACTTAAACTTGAAGACACCCACAATCACGGTGTCCCGACAGTGTCGTATCCTTGTCTACAGAAAGAACAAGGAGAGTCAAGAATTAAGGTTTATCAGAAGCGACATCCATTGATATACCTTCAGCGAGGTGTTCCTGAGCCTCAAGGCTCCTGCCACCGGGAACCACCGTCTCTCCCTCCCTCGCACGGCGGTCAAGCTCTTCTCTCTGCTGCCCCGACGCCATTTTTATGTGTGTTCTCTCTGCGTCGCTCTCTTTATGAACTCGCTGAGCAGTCTTAAAGCTACAGAAGGACGATTGGAGCTGAGTGAGTGACGATGGATCGACCTTTCCATAGGAAGAGAAGGTGAAGGGAATGGAGACACATGGAGGTGACGAGGCAAGATAGGGAAAGACAAAGCTGACACGTGGCCAGTGCAGGTGCAAAAGGCATGACGTGTGGGTGAACCAGAATCGCTACAAGTCTGCAGGTAACTGCGACGGTGAGATATATAAGATAAAAAATTGTATTTGAGATGAGGATAAGTCATTAATACATTCAACAATGTATAAACTAAACCCGTCTCAAGTTCATAAAATTTGAATATATGTATGTATGTATATAAGCAATTTATAATTTTAAGATAGTTATTAACTCTATTAGTAAATCACCATTTTATAACTGCTTGTATGAAAATATAATATTTTAGCCACACTTCTTTTGATCCAAGCTAGTAAATTTCAATTAGTGGTAGCAAGTGCCAAAACACCGATGGTGAAAAAATGGTTGCGGTGACTTCTTTCTAGGTAACTTGTTGGTAAATAAACAGTCCTTTTATAGTTTATGCAGCTATTGATTTTTGTACTCACGATATCAACATTTATTTATATCACTCGCTAGTATTTCGAGTTTACCATTTCCTATATGAAATTACCACCCTTAGAGTAGGGGTGAGCAAGATGAGCAAGATGAGCAAGATGGACTGCTCAAACTGGGACCGGACCGAACCGGATCGGACCGGACTGGACTAACCTGTTTGGTCCGGTTCTCGGGAATATCGATTCGGTTTCTGGTTCCTAAAAGTGAAACAGGTTTCCGGGCGGTCCGGTTCCCAGTTCTAGGGTGGGAACTGCGCCGATAAATATATATTTTTCTAATTTATATATATATGAAAAATATTTAATATAGGTCCCATTTAAATCGATTGTTCAATTTTTTCATATTTTATATATTTTTTCTATTTTTTCTATGGCCTTCTGGGATCAAATCACAACTTCATAGGAAAGAACGGAACAATTGATTCTCAGTTTACAAATAATATTTAATATTGATCCCATTAGAATCGGATGGATTGGCACCCGACCATCGGTCCGGTGCACGGTGCACGGTCCACGGTCCACAGTCCCAAGACTAGCCGATCCAGTTCTCGATCCTAGAAACTGGGAACCTGTCCAGTTCCCGGTTCTTGGGTTGGACTGGATTGAACCAGGAACCGCTCACCCCTACCTTAGAGTGACTTGCCAACTTTTATATGATGAAGTTGTCGATTGTGTTTAGGCTAGCAACTCTCATTAAATCACCTGCCAACATTTATATGTTTTCAAATTTACTAAATTTTCAAATGAGTTATCAATATTTACTTTTCTTTTTTACTTGTTGGCTTTTCTTATCGTTTACAAACTTTTATTCTTTCCTTAACAACATCTCAAATTTACGAACTCTTGTTAAAAATACCAACTTTAATTGGATTAGCTTACATACTCTTCTCCAATCAAATTATAATTAGTTTGGAATAACCAACTCTTATATGAGTTACTTCCCAATTTTATTGTTTGTTTCATTTTTTTTATCCTTTACCGCTTATCTTCGTTAACTATGCCTTAAATTTATCAACTTTTATATGAAATTAATAAATTCCATATTATTAAAAGTAAGGAGTTGATGAGAAAGGTAAATTAAAGTGACCAAAAACAAAAGAATTTCTTTTCAGATATACAATAAGTTTTTTTTTTTGGTAAGGGAAGATATAAAATAAGTTTTTTTTTGGTAAGGTAAGATGATATAAAATAAGTTGATAATTAAAAAACTCAATAAACGTTAATAACAACTCAAATAAGAGTTAATAATGTAAAACTAGATGGTAACTTTGTAAAAGATGACCGCTGAATAAAGCAAATAAAAGTGGTAACTCAATAGAAGAGTTGGTAAATAAGTGAATCTTGATCGGGAACCTGAATCGAGATTTGAGGCTAAACCCAATTCTCTGATGCCCGTACCCGATTCAGACGCAAGTTATTACACAAATAGTGTATGTTTATTTTGGAAAATCAAATCATTGCGAAGGAAAACTACTCCAACATCTATGAAAAGATAGAAATAAGACAACCTTCCTGCACGTATCTATATCCATTTTTATATAAGTCCAGCAAAGAAAATATTGAATTAGTCTTTCCTTTTTCCTATCTTTATGGATGCATTTCATATCTTACATAGATTGTTCAGCAGCCCCGCAACAAATACGTATCAGATCGTATATCCGAATTTGAACTCGTACGTGCAAACCAGGCCGATGCCAGTGCCATCATCCAAAAACTTAGGGCAAAGTTCAACAAGGGCATGTTTGGTAACTTGACAAATAGTAAAAATTCATGTTCTTTTGTTCTCAGAATCAATTTGGGAGGAGAAATCCGTTTGTTAAAATTTTTGTGTTCGAGCACAATTTTGCAAAAATTATTCCCAGCAGTTTTGGAATAAAATCAGGAAGCAAAAAAAAGTAGCTTCTTGATTCTAGAATAATTTTTCTATTTTTGATTCTTTTTAATTATTTTCTTTTTTTTTTGTTTGTTTGTTATTGTTCTTCAACTTGCTGCCCGCCACTCGCCAGCGAGGGCAGCTCGCAGCCGCAACGGCGAGGCCTCACCCAGCCAAGGTGAGGCCGACCTCGCTGTAGCCTGGGTTGTAGATGGCGAGGGCGGCGACGAGGGTTGCGATGCCCATGCCGGCCCTGGCCTGTGGTTGGTCGCCGGCACCGGCAACCGGCCTTAGCCAAGGAAGAGAAGGGAAAGAAAGAAAAAAGAAAAGAAAGAAATATTAAAAAATTAAAAATATTATTAATAAAATGAAATTTTGTATAGTTACCAAACACATTTTTATTTTTTTCTATTCTAAGAATAGAAATTTTAGGCATTTACCAAACGCCTTCAAATGCTTAGAAATTGTTTCTGGGCACAGAATAAAAAAGAATCGTTTCTGAGCATAAGCTGTTTTCGTGCACTGAATAATTGTCATGGGTAGCCCAAACACATCTAGCGACTAAGTCTCATTCATTCATCCTCCCAAGTACACATCATGGTTTAAACCCACACACCTATGAGTGCATCAACCATCATCTATCACCAACCTAACTAAAAACCCTACTTAACGAGAGAGAGAGTGCTAAGCTCTTGGTTTGGAACTTGGACCCGTCGATCCGAAAGGCCCTCGCAGGCTGCACGCTCACCGCTCGACTGTCGCCGGTGCTCAGCCGGCCCTTACGGCCCATCTCCTGGTACCCTTCTTTCCCTAGTTGCTCCTTCCTTGTCTGGCCTCCTTTGCTCCTCCCTGCATGTTGAAGACATCGGATCATTACATATCTCAATACTTGAGATTTCTTGATAGTTATGCCCTAACTGTGTTTCTTACCATATAATGCCACAGTTCATTATATGATGAAATTCTCAATAACGTAGTGGATCTCAGCACATTCAAATGATAAGACATATATGCTACACTGTAGGGCAAAAAAACTTCTATATATCTATTACAAGACCGGCCGAACATGGCTTTCCAATTTCAACCTCGAAGATTAAACCTTCAATGACAAAAGGGTCGTCCATGTTACAATCATATTCCCGTATAAATTTATCATATACTAACATAAATTTAAGTGACATCTTTACTGATTTATTTTCATGTTTGCAAGAATTCCCAGTAAATCTTATTAGTGCATGTAAATCAAGACCCTAAGGCCATCCGAATTCCAAAAGGAAGTATGTAAACGGAAACGACCAGCCTTTTCTTTCCTCCAAAACATTTCTCAAAAAGGACACTTAAATCATGATAGGAAGAACAAAAGGCGGAGTTTCACCTTCAGCCAGGTGTTCGTGAGCCTCGAGGCTCTTCCCGCCAGTGCCACTGGGAACCACCGTCTCTCCCTCCCTCGCACGGCGGTCAAGCTCCTGTCTTTCCTGCTGTGACGCCATTGACTTCCTTCTCTCTCTCCTCCTCCTCCTCGTCCGACGAGCTCTCTCGCTGCTAAGACAAAGTTTCAGTTGTTATGATCTGGACGCTAAATGTGACAGCATTCAACCAGCAACATCGCGGTGACACTTTATAGAAGCGGGACGAGAACGAGCGCTCGCGGGCCGGTGTGACACGTGTACTGGTGACAAGGCAAGAGAGCTCGGAGTTAAAGACGTGACACGTAGGCCGTGAATGACACGTGTCGGAGATCTGGGAACAGAACGAGAAGGACGAGGGACGTGGAGGCGACACGTTCTTGAAATGCTTTCAACAGCTCTCGTCGATAGCGATTCAACTCAGCAAAAGACAAGAAAAGGAAACGTGCGAAAAAGCGCTTTTTGATTACGATTCATGAGAAATTGCGACTAGATTGGGGCTGTGAATTTCTTTAATCCATGATTTTGAGAGTCTAACTAGCATGTTCTTGCATGATGTTCGTGCGTTATATTAATAACCTCGTGGTCGAACCAAACTTCTAGGGAATGATCTCAGATTTAATATATAGTTTTGTCTCCATAGATCTAAGGTCATGTGAACCTCACGGTCTTGTTTTGCAGGTGAAATTTGACTATTCCTATGTTTAGTTTTGATTCTAGATCGATTAGTGATCAGCTTCTACGACTTCTATCTTATCTGAAGTAAGAATATTCGTACTTTCATCTCTCCCTCTGGTCCACATTTCCCACGTTTTCTGTTTTGTTGGGTTAAAGTGCATATTTAGGTTCATGCCCATAAGTTATTAAAAGAAATTTACGTTTTATTACTTAGCTAAAATACTTGATCAAATAAACAAAATTTCTCTGTGGGGGGGGGGGACAACAACAGATGAATTCTATGAAGAGTTTTCATTGAGGATAATTGACCTCGTTTCTTCTACTTTCTTATAAATTACTGTATATATTAAGTTACCCATGATCTCCATGCACCGTCTCAAAACCTGAGAACTAAAAAGACATTAAAATGGAGGCACGATGATTGCATTAGCGACGATGAAATCCATCCAATTAGTCCACGACTAGATCTGAATTAGAAGCAACATCGGCATGTCAGTTTAATTTCGAACTAAAATGAGTCATTGTTCGAACTAGACAATACTAAACGGATACTAAACAATGCATCTAATTGGACCCAAATAGGGCGAAGCACAAATAGTGTCGATCCACACCCATTTAGACACGATGATGCCCGGGCAAAGTGTTTTGGGCTTGAAATCCAACCTGACCAGCACTCAAAAGAAATTGGGAAATGGCCTCGACACTAACTAGGTGCGACCAAGAGAACCTACGGACCTTGTGCAACCAACGAGGTTGGGTAGGTTCCAGTATGGGTATTAGAACTTGTAAGATAAGTTCTAAGTTTCAAGTTTTCGGTGTCGGAAATTCCAATGTTAGGGTCATACCACCCTGTACCTATGCAGATTACCCTATAGAAAGGTACAAGTTACCTCGTCTAATATTCCCCAAGTGAATATACGTGTATGTAATTATTCATAAATTTCTCTTTGCTTTATGAAACTTTCACATTTTAATATGTGAAGGTCCTAACTTATCAACAATATCTAACACCCCCCCTCTCTCTCTGCCATTTCTACCCCGATGTATCTTCTTAATTCATGCTCTCAGTAGCGTGAGATATGTCCATGTAAATTTCTAGATTTTCATGACTAGTGAAAACTGATTTATTTCTTTATCTTTTTACTTTTGATGTTATTTTTGTCTTAGGATTATGCACTTTTAGACATGAAGAAGTATTTTATCGTCTAATTCATCTAAGACTCCGCCCGTTTCTCAGAAAATGTTACGTTTTTGGGAAATGCTTTTCATAAAATCATTTTCTAGAAAAATAACTATATATTTTTGTGTGAAAAGGAAAATCAAATTAACATACACTATTTGGGCGCTAATAACTTACGTACAGGCTGCTAATGAACCAAGTATGGGCACCATGATCCTAGGTGTAGTCTCGATAAACCTCAACTCAAGTACGGGCGCTTGGGTCCTAAGTAAGGATGTGCAAAGGAACCGGGAATCGCTTGGATTGCTCGGAACCAGACCGGACTAGTTCGGAACTGGACCGAACTAGCTCGGAACCGGCGGTTCCCATGAGGACAGGTCCGGTTTCCAGTTTTAATTTACTAGAACCGGTGAGTACAGGTTCGGTTTTAAATGTGGAATTGCCCATCCGTCCACTCGGACCGAACTGATAATATATATAATTTTGAAGAAAAATTTCAACCAAAAAAAAAGAAAATATTTTTAGAAAAATGAAAACCATAAAATACATAATTCAAAGCTCGACTCTCATTTCCTATCAACTCATGGCCGCGCCTCTAACCGTTCATCGCCTCCCTCTTTCACTCTTGGTCATTTTCATTTGTGCAAAACTTAGTGGGACTAGTTCCATAGATCTACCCGGGAATCGGATCAAACCGACGGTTCGGTTTCCGAGTAGATCCATGGAACCAACGGGTGGTTTCCGATTTCAATTTATCGGAACCGGTCCTTGGTAGGCGATTCTTGGTTTCATGTTGGGAACCGCAAGCCTGGACCATACTTACCCCTAGTCCTTAGCAAGAGCATAGGCACTAGTGCCTTGCCAGAGTGCCCATGCTAGTGAAACCTTGGTGCCCGAGATCATAGATGCCAGGTTGGAGACTAGGCTCTTGTGGTTGAGTCCTCGACAATTGAGCTACGGCCATCATGGTTGAGCCCAGGATGCTACTGTCTGTGCCTTGGATCCTGATGATTAGGCCCTCTTCTATAGTGCCTAAGCCATGATTCCCAAAAGGCTAGGTCGGAATCCATTGAGGCCATACCCAAGACCATAGTGCCCATACTCGGGTCCCTAGTGCCTAGGCTTGAGACCGTAATACTAGGCTTGCTTTGATGGACTCGGGCCCTACTTTGGTAGATCTGGATCTAGGCTCGAGTGTTGGCGACTTGGGCCTTAGCCTCGATGGGCTCAAGCATAGCCACTAGGGTCTCAAGCTCGACCTTTGTGGAACCGGGCCTGAGCACTGGGGCATTGGGGCCTTAGGTTGGGCCTTGATGGATTCGGGCACTAGCATCGCCAACTTGGATACTGGCACTAGAGTTCCGAGCTCGAGCTTGATGGATTCGAGCCCTGGCATCGGGGATTGGGGCTCGGGCATCGAGGATGGGGGCTCGAATGCTAGGGGCTTGGGAACGAGCATTATAGTTTTCGTGTCAAAGCGCAGAGTTTTAAATTCAAGTGTTGATATCTAGTTATATTTTGAAAAATGATTGCCAACTTTTCAAAGAGGAAAGAAATCATTTTTCCGGATTTATAAACTTAGGTGTCCCGTCGATTCATTTTCCTAAGCAATCCGAAAGTCGGGAATTGAGGAAAGTGTTTTTTCCGCGAAGCAAACGAACCCTAAGTTTTTAATAAAATTTCCAACCGTTCAATAACTAGATTCGCGATAGTCTTTTTACGGGATAAAACATTTTCTTAAAAAAAATCATAAACCGGATAGCGCTAGCACGCTGTGGTAACTCCGAGAAATCGTGCAATTCCCGGGTCGATTCCAAGAGCCAATGGGCTTCAAGTTTGAACGAATTTGGGAAAGCCGCAACTCAAACGATAGAGATTCCGGTAAATCTGCCCCCCACATGTAGTAATGGCCTGGGTACTCGTACTTTTAAGAAAATGGGCCGGATCTGATCGGATCGGGTCGGGTTATTTACCAAACCCGGGGTCTCCCCTCGGAGCGCGAGCGCACACCACAGCGAGGCCACCATCGCCGAGCTTCGGAAGGAAGAGATGAATACCCCACCCCTCGCTCCATTAAAATAATCCCCTCCGATCTCCCCCATTTTTACAGTCCAGCCACCGTCACTGTTCTCCTTCACGTTCCCCCTCCTCCTTCATAACCTCCTCCTCCCCCCTCCATCTCTCTCCTCTGCATCGACGCCAGCACAACAGATCTCCCTCCTTCCCTCAGGGTTTCATCGCTGCATCAGATCTGCGCAGCGGCTTGAACACCCGCCCCCTAACCCCCACCCGGCCGACCCCCCGGCCGCAGATCTCGCCTGCCTCGGAGCTCCCCTCGGCCCTCCTCCGATCCACGCCGCCACCATGGCCGCGGCCAACGCTCCCATCGCCATGAAGGAGGCTCTCACGGTCAGTTCCGGAGTTTCCCTCCTCCGACGTCCTCCCCCCTACCTTGTTTTTCGCCTCGTTCCGGATTCCGGCGAGCTCGCCCGATATGGAGCTGGCGCCGATCGTGTTTTTTTTTTTCTTTTCTGGTGCTGAGTTAGTTTGAGTTGGATGTCCGTCGATGCCGATGGACGATCGCAGAATTCCTGTTCGGGGGCTCGGTTAGATCTGCTAGGGGTCGTCTTGGTCGAGATCTGTAGGGAGCGGATTTGGTTTTGAGCCGTGCTCCGGCTTCTGTTGAAATGCGGGGGGACTTGGTTTTTCTCCCGCGGTGGATTCGTTGGTTATTGATTGATTGATTCATGCGGCCCGCTCTTGTTTGCAGCTTCCGAGCATTGGCATCAATCCGCAGTTCATCACGTTCACCCACGTCACCATGGAGTCGGACAAGTACATATGTGTTCGGGAGACGTCGCCCCAGAACAGCGTGGTCATTATCGATATGAGCATGCCCAATCAGCCTCTGAGGAGGCCCATCACTGCAGACTCTGCCCTTATGAACCCTAATTCTAGAATCCTTGCTCTTAAAGGTATGATCTGCCCCGCTCGAGTGGATTATTATCTTTGCGTAGCTTGTTTTCGTGCCACATCTTATGTACATCATTGGAATCTGTCGATCTAGAAGTTTGTTCCCATCATTTTTGGCTGTTTACCAGTCTAACCCATGGGATCGGATGAATAATCGATTGACTTCTATGCTAAGACAAAGTTTGCTATCCATTTTGTCCAGCCCAAACCAACCAATGCACTAGTCAAAATATGTGATCTTGTTAGTGCAGTTCTTTGTTCTTGTCCGGCATAATCTTTGCTGTTAACTATTAATTCTCGGGAGGAAAATGTGGCTCATAAGCGCAATTATAGAATGAGTATTAGCTTCTTTTAAAAAGAAAGCATTGGAGAGAGAATTAGCTAGATGGATCTAAGCGGTTCAAGGTATATCTTATTTGGAAGCCGAAGCATTTTAGAAAAGCTTTAATATTCTCGTGAAAAATATCACTCTTCAAAAAGCTGGAAGACAGCTGCTCCCCCCTACCTCTTATCAATGAGAACAGCATGGTTGCGTGGGCTGTGAATTTGAAGTAACAGATGGAAGCTTGTTTCTTTGATAGGTAAAAAGTGACAGGTTGAAAATATCGAGTCGATTTTTTTTCTCGACCCTGTTAATCAAGTGTCGCGCTTCGTCCAAAGGCTTATTCCCCTAATAAAAAAAAATTAGCAGCAGTAAATTTGTGATGTAATGTCTGATACCTTCCTTTCTTTTGTTCCTGTAGTAGTTTTGATATGGCTTTTAGCATGATAAAGTGTTTAAACTTGGGAAGCTTTCACAGGCTCGTGATGCCTATTTTGTCCTCTTTTCCTTTTCTGAACGAGTTTATTAATAAACCATGTTTGTTTCTTGAAGCTCAACTTACGGGAACCACACAAGATCACTTGCAAATATTTAACATTGAGATGAAAGCTAAAATGAAGTCCCATCAAATGCCAGAGCAGGTGAATACCAAATTTCTGTCTGACCTCTCATTGAAGTTTCACTTTACCATCTGTTTATTTGGTGTTCTGGAGACTAAAATCTTTTCCGGTTACACTAATTTTCCTTGCTGATGGTATAGGTTGTCTTTTGGAAATGGATTACTCCTAAGATGTTGGGTTTAGTTACACAAACCGCAGTTTATCACTGGTCGATTGAAGGTGAAGTCGGCATACTTACCTTAGCTTGCTTGTGCAGATTTTTGGGATTGCTAATGGTTATTATCGTTAATGCTAATAGCTGTTTCGTTATCTTTAGAATTTTCTTTTCATTTGGTTCTCAAGCACAGCCTATCTGCAGGTGATTCTGAGCCTGTGAAAATGTTTGAGAGAACGGCTAATCTGTCGAGCAATCAGATTATTAACTACCGTTGTGATCCTTCTGAGAAGTGGTTGGTTTTGATCGGCATTGCTCCAGGCTCCCCAGAGGTACGTGAAAATTTTCTACTCCATGATGTCATACATTTGTTTGAAAGGAACGGCAGGCCTAGTTTCTGTTGAAAATATTGTAACGTGAGAGATAAAAGGCTTTGTATTTGTCAGTATATAGAATTAACACTGACGATGTTTACCTTAGGTTTGAAGTTTACTGGTCCTATCCCACCTTATATGCCCTGAAAAGTGTCTCCCTTCCCTTTTGGGGCTATCACAAATCACCATTGTAGCTTGAGGCTCTTCTCTAGCAACTTGTTAAAACCTCATCTTTTCTGTGCTTGGTTAACCTCGGCAGTATATCCTCTTCTTAATATGGCTAGTTTAGGCTCATTGAAATGTGATAAATGAAGTCTTTACATGTTCTTGAGTTCATTTCATTCTCTCGGTTATACAACAGGAACAATCCGAGTCTATCGCACTCAGTGCTGATGTGATTCATAAATATTTGCTAGCCCCTGTATACTTGTTCTGAATGAGATGTTTTAATGTATCTCAATGATCTCTCATTTGGATATTTGCTGTTTCTTTGTTTATAGAGGCCACAATTGGTCAAGGGGAACATGCAACTTTTCTCCGTGGAGCAGCAGCGTAGTCAAGCTCTTGAAGCGCATGCTGCAGCATTCGCCTCATTCAAAGTGAGACTTTTTTTCTCCATACATGATTATCATTCCTTTGCATGGCTTTTTAGTTCTAATGTTCAGAATATATCTCCATATTTGGCTTGAACAGGTCCCAGGAAATGAGAATCCTTCTACACTCATAAGCTTTGCAACGAAAACCATTAATGCTGGACAGGTTGCATCAAAGTTACATGTCATTGAACTGGGCGCCCAGCCAGGTGATTGCCTGCTCCCTTTTACCCCCTTAATTAAGGAAACTAGGCATGAGACGGTTTCATTCATCAGCATCGCGACTTTTCCTTAGCTCATTGTGCTAGAACATTGAGTCTGTTGCAGATTATTGTCAATGGTGCCATGATCATATGAACAAGAACAAACAAATGGAAAAATATTGGCTCTTTCTTAAACATATATTGGCCCTCAAAATGATTTGGCTGTATCGTGACTGGAAAGGGCGCATATTTGAATCTCTATGACTTGATGGTGTCACAAATAAATTTTAAATAAATGAGGGTAAAAGCGAATTAAATGGATGGATTGGTATAGATGTGGATCTGATGGTTATTGGATGGATAATGAAATGGAAAGATAAAAGCGAATTACAATGGTTTGCTATGCTAGTTTTGAACTGTTAGATGAGGATGAACATGGACCTGGATTAACAGTGAGCATTGTCAAGGAGAGTGTGCGAATGTGTATTTATGTTAGCCCTACTTTTTTGTTCGGTAGATTCCCTACTAGATATGATTGCCTGACTGATGGGATATTCGACATGTTGACTTCAGGCTTGTGGCAGTAGGAGTTATTTTATGGTCTACCTATTGCAATTTGAAAATGCTTATTGATTCCCACTTATTGGTGTACTTTCTGCATGGGCTCTATTTCCAGTCATGTCAGCTTAATTTAGTGTTCAATTTTTGGATTGTGTTATGTCCCACTTTGCTCTTATGTTACGATTACTTTTTATATCAGGAAAGCCATCCTTTACAAAAAAGCAAGCGGATCTTTTCTTTCCTCCAGATTTTGCTGATGACTTTCCAGTTGCAATGCAGGTAGAACGATACTAAAACTTGCATCTCATGCTAGACTAACCTGAAACTTTCTTTATCTTAAGTCCTTGTCTATATGATTGCAGATATCTCACCAATATGGCTTGATATATGTGATTACCAAGCTTGGGCTGTTGTTTGTGTATGACTTGGAGACTGCAACTGCAGTATACAGAAACAGAATAAGTCCAGATCCAATATTTTTGACAGCTGAAGCTTCGTCTATTGGAGGATTTTATGCCATCAATAGACGGGGACAGGTTCTACTTGCTACTGTAAATGAGGCTACTATTGTACCCTTTGTCAGTGGCCAGGTACGAGCATTGACTAGTTTACTTTTTCTATTGTCTTTATTTTCCTTGTTCTGGGGTTGAAAATTTATTGTAGGTATTGTCACATCTGGATGTTACCTGGTTATTTTTTGCAGTTAAACAATCTGGAGCTTGCTGTCAATCTTGCCAAAAGAGGAAATCTTCCTGGTGCAGAGCAGCTGGTAAGGCCTTAGTGTTTTTTCCTTTTTCTTGGGTAATTTATTGTAGATTTTGTATTATAAATTTAGTGATGGGTTTTACGAATGTTTGGTCACGGATCTTTTCGAAATAACCTCTCTTTATGCGCTTCTTCTGTGAAAGGTCTACGTGCAGCTTGTATGTGTACACAATCCATAAAATTTAGGATGTTGCAACACTTCAATTGCGTGAAATGACCTCTCTTTATATGCTTCTTCCATGAAAGGTTGACATGCAGCTTGTATGTGTATACCATCCATAAATTTGAGCATGTTGCTGCACTTGAATTGCATGAAATGATTTGATCATGCAAGGATGAATTTGTTGATTTTTGGTAGCTTGAGCCTAGTTATGGTTTTACAATTAATTACATATTTCTCTCTCAACAAAACATAGTATAAGTGCAGTTTTGCCCTGTTATGGTGACTCATTATTGGTCAGAATTGATCTTTGTCATGCACATGGTTGTCAAGGCCATGTGCCATTGCGTGACATATGTTTTGCTCATTCATTTTATTGTTGTGGCTTTACAATTACTTACATTTTTTTCTCTCTCAACAAAACGTAGTCTAAGTGCAGTTTTGCCTTGTTATGGTGACTCGTTATTGCTCAGAATTGATCTTTGTCATGCACATGGTTGTCAAGGTCATGTGCCATTGCGTGAAATATGTGATGCTCATTCATTTTATAGAATCTGGAAGTTACACAGAAGATCGTTTTGAAGGTGCTCATCAGAAATATTTATGAAATTGTATAATAAGTTGCTTTTGAAGCTACTGGTCTACCTTCTGCCCTAAAAACTGTGGATATTACTGCAATATGGAAACAACTTGGCCACTGATCATTTAATCCATATATGTGAAACAAAGAAAAAACGAAGCCTCAAGATATCGGTTTTTTTATTTTTGCTCGAACACTATTAGATGGTGGCTTGCAGTTACAAGCATTCTTTTGTTCCACTGGTTCCCTATGCAGTGTTGAACTCTTCCTTGGTCCCTTCCCTTCACCAGGTGGTGATATGCTTATGTTTCTAATAAGCTGATATAATACTTCTAAAGTTAATGTTATATTGGTAATGATTTATTTTCGAGTAATTTTATAGAATGTTGCATTTTGAAGATTGGCCTTATGCTTAATCATGAAGCCTGCTCAGGTCTTAGACTAGCAATTTTGACAACCTTACTTGAAAATAAATCATCTGCCATTTTTGATAACATAGGTTGTCCAAAGATTCCAAGAACTGTTTGCCCAAACAAAGTACAAAGAAGCTGCTGAGCTTGCTGCTGAGTCTCCACAAGGAATTTTACGCACCCCTGATACAGTTGCCAAGTTTCAGGTATTAATTTTTCAGTTGCCATCAGGTTGGCTAGTGCAACTTGTTAAATGCTTAGCCACAAGGATTAATTTTGTTGTTTTCTGCTTTTGCCACATTTATTTGGAGCTTAGCTGTAAACAAAATTTTGTTGCGTGAGTACTTTTTATTAGTAATAGCTATCAGGATCATTTTCAAAAGAGTTTCTTATGCTCACTTGGAGTAAAAGGATTATGTATTAAGGAAAAAAAGTCCAAAATCTTACATATTTGTTGCTTCAATTTGGAAACTTTTGCGTTTATTAGTTGAAGGAAGGGAGTGTATGAGTTGATTCTATACTTAATGTGGTTTTACTTCGAACTGTCTCTCCTCCTATGTAGAGTGTCCCTGTGCAATCTGGGCAGACACCACCTCTGTTGCAGTACTTTGGCACACTTCTTACTAGAGGAAAACTTAATGCATTTGAATCATTGGAACTATCGCGGCTTGTTGTGAACCAAAACAAGAAGAACCTATTGGAGAATTGGCTTGCAGAGGACAAGCTAGAATGCAGTGAGGAACTTGGAGACCTTGTGAAGGTTTGATTTCTAGATTAATTGGTATTTTCCCTCGTTTTGGTTTTACTTTGTTGGTCTTGCAGTTTTAAATTGGATGAAACACTTTTTATTGTAACTTTTAGAGTGAAATTGATATACTCGGCATGAATGTTTGATTGTTCTTTTTCTCTACTGCAGACTGTGGATAATGATCTTGCTTTGAAAATATACATCAAAGCCAGAGCAACTCCTAAAGTTGTTGCAGCTTTTGCTGAGCGGAGAGAGTTTGACAAAATACTGATATACTCCAAGCAGGTAAAGACAGATCGAACATAAAATAGCATCATCTCTCCATTACATATTGCTGCACCTGCAGCTGCTACCAGCAGTGCTGCTGCTGATGCTACTATTGCTATTGACATAATTTATTTTGTTTCTGCAGGTTGGGTATAACCCTGATTATTTGTTTCTCTTGCAAACAATCCTCCGATCAGATGCACAGGTGTGTAAAGAACTTAAGGCCCCAGAATTCTCTTTCCTCTTTTTTGCTCATGCGGTGACCTGTGTTTTGACAATTTATGAATATTCCTGTTGGTTTTCCTAGAAATCTTTTACCAGAGCTGACTGATTTGCTGTGTTTTCATTCTAGGGTGCCTTGAATTTTGCTTTGATGATGTCTCAAATGGAGGGAGGATGTCCAGTTGATTACAATACAATAACGGATCTCTTTCTGCAGGTTTGTTTGTTCAACAACCTAACGGCCCTCTGTGTTCTGAATAAATATCAGTGTCATGTGGTAGCTATTATCTTTTAGGCGCTTGAATTGTTCTTATTTTTCAATTTATAGTTTGCCATCATGTATCATATTTATAACCCCTTTTAAAATTTTCAGTTGTAATGGCATGCTGAAATCAGTCAAACAATGGCAAAGAATGATGATGCATCCTGTTAATTGAACGATAGATATAATTTTATCGCTAGATTGAAGCCAAGTTCGAGGACTATAATTAAACCTTTGAGTTCTAGAACTATATTCGGTTCATCACATTGTTGCAGAATATGGTTATCATTGGTTGCTATCGGCTATTATTTTACCAGCATCTGTGAATTTACATCAACAGAGTGTCTTGATGATGCAACTTTTTGTGGTTAAGCCAAGATTGGATTTCTTATTTGGTTGAAAATTTGCGGTACCTCGGTTGTGCAGAGAAATTTGATCCGTGAGGCAACAGCCTTTCTGTTGGATGTTTTGAAGCCGAATCTTCCAGAACATGGTTTTCTTCAAACAAAGGTACTGCATCAGTGTCCTCTTATGATTAGCTTCCATTTATATTTTCACATTGTGGCAGTTTGTGAACATTATCTTCAATCTATGTAGGTCCTTGAAATCAATCTGGTCACTTTCCCTAATGTTGCTGATGCAATCTTGGCCAACGGAATGTTTAGCCACTATGACCGTCCTCGGATTGCCCAGCTTTGTGAAAAGGCTGGTCTTTATGTTCGAGCATTGCAAGTAATGTCTCTTTCTAACTTTATGTTGTAACTCTTAAACCTACATCATGGAGCTCAATTGATCTAGAGCATAACCGTACCAATTTTTCTTGCAGCACTATTCAGAACTCCCAGATATCAAGCGTGTAATCGTGAATACCCATGCTATTGAGCCACAGGTAATCATGAATAGCCATACCTCTACTGGTATCTTATGAGATGTTATCTATCTGTAACTGCTACTGATTTTTTTTTTGAGTCTTTTGCAGTCGCTGGTAGAGTTTTTTGGCACCCTCTCACGGGAATGGGCTTTAGAGTGCATGAAGGACCTTTTACTGGTTAATCTCCGAGGCAACCTTCAGATAATAGTACAGGTGAGTTGTTGTAGTTTCCTCTTTCGTATTTTACTTGATACAACTATGTGCTAACTTGCAGCTTTATAGGTTGCCAAAGAATACTGTGAGCAGCTGGGTGTTGAGCCCTGCATAAAGCTTTTTGAGCAATTCAAGTCTTATGAAGGACTGTACTTTTTCCTGGGTTCGTACTTGAGTTCCAGGTAATACGCTTGGCTATGACAATTTTCTGTTTGTTTGTTTTGTGATACGCTTGAAACATCTTTCTTTTACTTTGTTAGATTGTCTTATTTTGGGAAGAACAATTTGGTAATTAATCCTTTGCGTTTACAGTGAGGATCCTGATATTCATTTCAAATATATTGAGGCTGCTGCTAAAACTGGTCAAATTAAAGAGGTTGAACGAGTCACCAGAGAATCAAACTTCTATGACGCAGAAAAGACAAAGAACTTCTTAATGGAGGCCAAGCTTCCAGATGCACGGCCCCTTATCAATGTCTGTGATCGATTTGGGTTTGTGCCTGATCTCACTCACTACCTTTATACCAACAACATGCTCCGTTATATTGAAGGTTATGTCCAGAAGGTATGGTATTATGAACATTGGAAGTTGAAACTGTTTTATCTAGTCGGTGCTTTTTTGTCAGGTTAACTAATGGGAGAAGTTCATCTCTTTCAGGTGAACCCTGGGAACACTCCCTTAGTAGTGGGACAGTTGCTAGATGATGAGTGTCCAGAAGACTTTATCAAAGGCTTGATTCTGTCTGTTCGTTCTCTGCTTCCGGTGGAGCCCCTTGTGGAGGAATGTGAAAAAAGGTTATACTCAATTTTTTCCTTTGTTCTTATTCTCTGCCCCTTCTTTTGGCTTCGTAGTATCCTCACTATTTTGTATCTTCAGGAATCGTCTGCGGTTACTTACTCAATTCCTGGAGCATCTTGTGAGTGAGGGTAGCCAAGATGTACATGTCCATAATGCCCTGGGTAAAATAATTATAGACAGCAACAACAATCCAGAACACTTCCTCACCACCAACCCATACTATGATTCCCGTGTAGTGGGTAAATACTGTGAAAAACGCGATCCCACTCTAGCAGTTGTAGCTTACCGGAGAGGCCAATGTGATGAGGAGCTTATCAATGTGACAAACAAGAACTCTTTGTTCAAGTTACAAGCCAGGTCTGTGGTTTCTTCAATGAATGGAACTTTGGCTTGAAATGAATTCTCTAGATTGTTGAAGTTTATTTTCGCATTGTTATGTTGAATGACAGGTATGTTGTTGAGAGAATGGACGGTGATTTGTGGGAGAAGGTTCTAAACCCTGAGAATGAATATAGGAGACAGCTGATTGATCAGGTTGTATCTACAGCATTGCCTGAAAGCAAAAGTCCAGAGCAAGTGTCTGCAGCTGTTAAAGCCTTCATGACAGCTGATCTTCCACATGAACTGATTGAGCTCTTGGAGAAAATTGTCCTGCAGAACTCTGCATTCAGTGGGAACTTTAACCTACAGAACCTGCTTATCCTTACTGCTATTAAGGCGGACCCTTCAAGAGTTATGGATTATGTCAATAGACTTGATAACTTTGATGGACCTGCTGTTGGAGAAGTCGCTGTGGAAGCCCAACTATATGAGGAAGCCTTTGCAATTTTCAAAAAGTTCAACATGAATGTTCAGGCTGTTAATGTCTTACTGGACAATATTAGAAGCATTGATCGAGCTGTGGAGTTTGCATTCAGGGTTGAAGAAGATGCTGTCTGGAGCCAGGTAGCTAAGGCTCAGTTGAGGGAGGGTCTGGTGAGTGATGCAATTGAGTCATTCATTCGGGCAGATGATGCGACTCAATTTTTGGATGTTATTCAAGCTGCTGAGAATGCAAATGTCTACCATGACTTGGTGAAATACCTTTTAATGGTTAGGCAGAAGGCAAAAGAGCCAAAAGTGGACAGTGAACTTATCTATGCGTATGCAAAGATTGATAGATTGGGTGAAATTGAAGAATTTATTCTCATGCCTAATGTGGCCAATCTGCAAAATGTTGGTGATCGCCTCTTTGATGAAGCCTTATATGAGGCTGCTAAGATCATATTTGCTTTTATCTCTAACTGGGCCAAGTTGGCATGCACACTGGTGAAGCTGAAACAATTCCAAGGTGCTGTTGATGCAGCACGAAAAGCCAACAGTGCAAAGACATGGAAGGAAGTTTGTTTTGCTTGTGTTGATGCTGAGGAGTTCCGCTTAGCTCAAATATGTGGTTTGAACATCATTGTCCAGGTGAGTTGTGGGTGTTTTTGTGACTTTATTTTGATTCTGGTGGACACACTTCTGTTTTAACATTTAAATATAGCTATAGTCAGTTGACCTTTTGAGAAAATTATACTTGGACTGGGTGTGAGAAGTAGATTTTCTTTTTTTCCTATGCGTAGGTGTTATTAGTAGATTTCGTAGGTATCGAGCGACAAAACCTCTCTTTAGCAACTCTTGATCTCACTCTTCTGAAAATTGTAGGTGGATGACCTGGAAGAAGTCTGCGAATACTATCAGAACAGAGGATGCTTTAATGAGCTTATCTCACTCATGGAGAGTGGTTTGGGGCTGGAACGTGCACATATGGGCATTTTCACTGAATTGGGAGTTCTTTATGCTAGATACCGTCCTGAGAAGCTTATGGAGCACATCAAGCTCTTCTCAACACGTCTCAACATTCCGAAGCTTATCAGAGCTTGTGATGAGCAACAACATTGGAAGGAGCTTACCTATTTGTACATTCTATATGATGAGTTTGATAATGCTGCAACTACCATAATGAACCACTCCCCAGAAGCATGGGAACACATGCAATTTAAAGATGTTATCGTCAAAGTTGCTAATGTTGAACTCTACTACAAGGCTGTGCACTTCTACTTGCAAGAACATCCAGAACAGATAAATGATGTTCTAAATGTGCTTGCACTGCGAGTGGACCATACACGTGTTGTTGACATCATGCGAAAGGTTTTAGCTTATTCTTTAATGTTGCTTTATGACATCAAATTGTCTTTCTTCTAATATTAACTTTAAGAGGGGATCTGCAAAATTGTGAATTTCAGGCTGGTCACCTGCATCTTGTGAAGCCATACATGGTTGCAGTTCAAAGCAATAATGTGTCTGCTGTGAATGAGGCTTTGAATGAGATTTATGTGGAAGAGGAAGACTACGATCGACTACGCGAATCTATTGATTTGCATGATAACTTTGATATGATAGGCTTGGCTCAGAAGGTGAGATGCAGTTGGTTTGCTTTGTTTCTTTTATTTCCTGATGCAACCTCAATCTCATTGTGCTGTTGCATGTGAGCAGATTGAGAAGCACGAACTTCTTGAAATGAGAAGAGTTGCTGCTTATATTTACAAAAAGGCTGGCCGATGGAAGCAGTCAATTGCACTTTCCAAGAAAGACAATCTTTACAAAGATGCAATGGAGACAGCTTCTCAGTCCGGTGAACGTGAACTTGCTGAAGAGTTGCTTGTTTATTTCATAGAAAAGGTATGCTATGAGTGATTGGTGATGTTCTAGCCAAACTATGTTGCAGATAAGAACATCATAGTTCTTCGGATACAGAAAAGTTTTATGCTTATGGTTTCCTGTGACACTATACTTTTGGTGGAGTTGACTAAATCTCTTGTTAATGTATCAGATGAGGTTACTGGGCTTTCTCCTTCATTGCTTTGGGTATCTGCAAATTGAGGTTTAAGGGTTTTGCATAGAGAATTAGTTTAGCTGGTTTTGCTAAAATGGCTAGAGTTTAGATATCGATAAATTGAATGAAACTTTTGGCTTTTCACAGTAGTTCTTGGAGTTCTGCTGTTACCTTTTCTTTCAAACACCCAATTGCATCGACATTCATGGACTCTTGATACTTTTGTTGTCTGGAGTTCTAATCCTTCGCCATTATGTGCTTTTGCAGGGGAAGAAAGAATGCTTTGCATCTTGCCTATTTGTGTGCTATGATTTGATTCGAGCAGATATTGCTCTTGAGCTAGCTTGGATGAACAGTATGATTGACTTTGCCTTCCCATATCTCCTCCAGGTAATTACTTCCCACTTTGTAAATACTAATGCTTATTGAACAATTTGCTATCTCCTGCTTCCAAGAATATTGTTGGAGTGTAATTTAAAGCGCTATTCTGAAATTATGTACTTTTCAAACCATTTGTAAGGTATACATGTTGTGCTTTTCTATTAATTTGATTGCTCATTAGGCACAAACCAAAAATGATTGACCATTTTTGTCTTTGATTGTTTTTAACCTCGGTTCATTTTTTTTCCAGTTTATCCGTGAATACACGGGCAAAGTTGATGAGCTAGTAAAAGACAGAATTGAAGCTCAAAATGAGGTTAAGGCAAAAGAGAAGGAAGAGAAGGACGTGATCGCACAGCAGGTAATCTGCGCTGAAATTCTTATAGTTGAATTGCTAAATTTCTCTCTCAAAGTTTTCTACACTCTTTGCCGATATCATCTTGATAATACAGCTTTACTCCTTTCTCAAACAATTTCATACTTGCCTTTGTTTTTCTGTTTACCTTTTCATATATTCTTATGTTTTCTGCAGAATATGTATGCCCAACTGCTGCCTCTCGCTCTGCCTGCACCACCAATGCCGGGCATGGGAGGACCAGGAATGGGGGGAGGCTTTGCCCCACCTCCACCCATGGGTGGAATGGGAATGCCTCCAATGCCACCTTTTGGCATGCCACCCATGGGCAGTTATTGAGTTTTGAGGAACATTGCAGATTTTTCAGGAATTAAGAGCAGGATAGCAGTTTGAGTTGTTCATTGACGTGTGTGGCTGAGGGTAAATTTTCTTATTCATTTTTGCAGAAAGGGTCAAGGTTTCTTTGGAATAATTGCTTTTGCTTTCAAAAAGGTGTGTCTATTATTAGCTGTTGATAATTTTTTTTGGGTGGGTGGGATAGAACTAGAAGACAGCATTCTTTTGGGCCTATTGTAGAGGCCCAGCCGAGGGGTTTCTTGTATTATAAAACTAATTTCGTTTCATTGTGTATCCCCGACCGAGAGAATCACATGAATTCTATGTTCTGGGGGCGAACTTTTTGGATGAAATTCTTTGACCGGTTCACTTGAAAAATGTCATTCAAATGTTCCGGAAATTGTCTTTTGGCTTTGTGGAAGCGAGTTATTGCATGAATCTGTGTGTTTCTTCTTCCCTTTTCGAGTATGAATCTGGGATGAGTTGCATTTCACCAAAATTACTTTGGTGCTTTAGCACTGGTTCTATTGTCGCCATTTTTGTTGCCTCCACTGTTACTGGCAGGCGACGACATAATTGGGTATAAGTCGAGTTGAGTTGATAATCTGTCGAGCTTTATCCACCTCCTATGTTAGATGTTCAGAACTCAGATTCGCGCACGGAGTTTTATTTTATCTACCCGAGCTTAGCTCGATTAGAAAATCGAGACATGCGAGCTCTATGAGACTCAAGTCGATAGCGATTAACTTATGAAAAATTGAATATTTTCTATTTTTAAGTATATTGTGATTTTTTTTATAATTATTACATATTTTGTAAAAGAATAATGAAAACTCGATTGCCATTGCGACTTGCGAGCATATCAAGATGAGCATCGACAAGCGCGACTCGACAATATACTCGAGCTTGACTCAAAATAAGCGAGACTATCTTGAGTAGTCATCGAGCTAAAGTTGGAATTACTTACAAGTAAATTGGTCCACTTTCGCCTCCTGTGTTGAATAAGATGGGAGAGATCGAGATTTAAGGCTTCATACATTGTGTGGCTATAAAAGCCTAGACGTGTTATTTTGAATAGGATATTTACTAATGATAGCTTAGAAATTGGCATATTCCTTTTTTTTTCATATAAAAATGGCATAGGTGAATGTTAATGCTTAAAATTATATACTGGAGTTTCATACGATTTATTTTCATTCATATCTACGAATTACTCTTTGCCATAAATAATAATAATATATTTTTTTTGGTAAAGGAACCATAAATAATAATATTATAATAATTACTACCATTGAAAAATGTGATTTCTACAAGAGGCTCAAGATTATGACATATGATTCTTATACGTGAACATTCTATCGGTAGTTTATCAAGTAACACAAACACGTCGTGATCTAAAGATCATTTGTAAGAATTGTGAAATGGAACCAACATATAACATCGTATTAGAGAATCACTCTTTACTCTTCTCGCAGAAAAAAAGAAAAAGAAAAGAAAAGGAAGGCCGAGGTGTCATCAACGCGCGGTATCCATCTGGAGCGATATCTCAAGCCCGTCGTCTCCTGCAATCCCTGTGGATTATCCAGTCCTTGGAGACGAAAACTCCACTACCGCCACAAACAACCACCTCACACGCAGCTTCTCTCTCTCTCTCTCTCTCTCTCTCTCTGCGTCCCATGGTTCGACCGTAGAACAACGACAACCTATGGCCGTTTCCTTGAACTCAGTCTTGGGTTTCGGTTCCAAGGTAAAGATACAACCGACGCTCGCTTGCTTCTTGACATGGGTTTCTGCTCCCATGAGCTTGTCTTCATTGTCTTGGATGGGAACACCCACTTAGCCGCTTCTTGGTTCTTTGCTTCAGCGAGTTGGAAGACTGGATTTTTATTGTCTTGTGCACTGTAGATTGTCTTGATGTGAGCGAGTTTGTTCTGCTCCTGTTATTTCCGTATTCAAGTCTTGGTAGAAATACGTGTTTCATCTGGTTGCTTCTCTTTCGTCGTGATCTTGCGGTACTTTTACGGTGGGCATTTCAATTTAGGCTTTAACTTATTCAGGGTGGAGCAAGACCCACCAGAGCTTTGTAATATATTGACAACGTGGGAAACAAAGGATGAAACTTTCCGTTGATGAACTAAACCTCCTCGTGATATCTAAATCTTCATAATAGCCATATTTCTCAAAACGAGATGGAATTATATATCCTTATGTTAGGCAGCAAGTTTGCCGTATTTATTTATGATGGTTACGTGTTGCAGCTTAAGAAGATGAAGTATTGCTTAGAAATTCTTTGAACTTGTGGTGTTGAGTGTTCGATGTTTAAGGACTTCAATCCAACAGCATCAGCAGACACGCAGACATGCTTAACTGCTGTTAATTTAGCACATTTGCATCACTCAAATTATTTTGGTGCATGAAAGAATGGCTGCGTTCAATGATTGTATCAAATTATTTTGCTGCAAATGAATCAAGATGATCTTTGCGCTTGAGTTCCTATTTAACTAAGTTGGAGATTTGAAGTGTTGGGAATTGTTAAAGTAAACTTGTCTGGGAGTTGAGCTGCAGCATTTGAAACACTACGGTGGTTGTGATCGAAATACATTAGAAGAAATATGCTTGGATCAATACAATTCTGTCCTTATAAGAAATAGCAGGCACGCTAGAGAGTAATGATCTGAAAACAGAGTTCTCAGGTGACAAGATCGTGCTCAACTTAGGGGAGTCAATGGTCTGTCCTGCCTGTGCTTTAATGGAAAAGATGCTTATAACTGTAACTGGACAAAATGATTGATGTACTTTGAAAACATTGGATCCTCCAAATATATTAATTCTTCTTCTGTAAATCCTTGGAACCATATAAAAATTATACAAATGAAACCTGGTCATCAGACACATATCGAATTACTTCCTGTAGATCTCTATCTTGCCACATTTACATAAGATTAGATGTTTCACTGGAAGCTTATAGGAGTCATGCCTTTCTTTCAGAAGTTTATGCTCTCTATTAAAATTCTACCCCTTCCCCACAACCTAGTTTACAGCTAATCGTTAAGTTTGCTGCCATTACACGTTCTTGTTCTTGAAGAGCTTTGATGATAGACAATTCATAGCTTCAGCTGGCTATAGTGGACTTCCATGAGGGGCTTCCTGAAGCAGTGGCATGAATCAGATGCAGTTGCACTGAAACTTTTAAGCTACTTACATGTATAGATCATGTGATTTGGCAAATTCCACTTTCTGTCTTTACCCTGAGTTCTTGAATATGATGGAGGTTTCTCAAAAGGTGCAGGTAAGGAGCTGGCAGGTGTCTAAATCTTATCTGAAAGGTTCTGAATTCAAGCAAAACGGCTTTCTCTTCCATTTCAGTATGCCTCGCTTAGGCAGAGCACGTTGGGAATTGCATCTTTCAGTTGCAGAGAATGACCAATTTTCCATGAACTCTGCAGTTAGGAATTCTGGCGATGCTGAAAAATCAGTTTCTGAAATTGGTGTTGAGAGCTCCAGGGATTTTACATCCGTAACTTCCAATGGACCAGTCCCTAATTCAATTCCAGACCAAAATCAGTCACTGAATGCTAAGTCGCAATCTACACCAAAAAGATCGTCCTTAACTGCACGAGAGAGACTAAGGGCAGCCCGAGTTCGGAGCCGATACTCAGAAGCAAAGACATCTAAATCAGAAATGGGTAGCAAAGTATTGGATGCTCTCAAAGAGAGTGATCGTGGGAAGAGGAGATCCGGGCTTCCGGAAGCCCCTACTAACATGTTTGATGACAGCAAGCGTGGAATGCCAAAGGAGGGATTCACATTTGAGTTTCCAGGTGGTGTTGATTTGTTTTTCATCGTCTTATCGTTTGTGCTTATCAGCACAGTGATGTTTGCAACGACTTACCTTGTGTGGAAAGTCGGTGCTATCCATTTTAACGAGTACTAAGGTGGCGGAAAATAGGATTTTGGATTTGTGAGCACATGGAAGTGGAGAACTATCCCAGTTGTAGGCACTTGAAATGCTCTTCCATGGATTGACAATTTCCTACTTATGGATGAGAAGAAATTGTTGGGTTCAACTTAATACGGCTTCTGCTATGTAGATTAATGCATTTAAATTACCAACTTGAATTTAGAGGAATAGAGAAAGCTTAGCCGTATCCTTCAAAAAGTTTGAATGTGCTCCTAGTCTATTCTTTTTCTGGTTCTGTGTTGTGATGTATCAATGATGGTCTCTTCTGGAATGAGGTCAGCAAGTGTTGTATTGACAATGCCTTTAGTTGCTCTTTCTTTGTGGAACTCGAGGTATGATGGGCTATGTTGTCCTTCTTAGTCGTAATATGTTAGGTAGGTGCTTATGGACGCCGAATCGAAGTGGGCTTTTTGTACGTATATGTTTGAATTAGAGCAGGCATTACAATCTGAAGTAGCTCAAGTAGACAGTGGCGCATGTGCTAGAGAGGCTCAGATAAGATGATGAAGCCCCTCCTGATCTGGTTTGATTCAAATTTTTGGCCTAGTGGAATCAGATAACATGAATAACAATGCCACTTGGGTCTTTGGAAGAACACCAAATGTAGTTGCTTTTCTATGAATACTTGGATGCTTAGAATGCACTCGAATAAATTGGATGTTCTCTTTAAGTCTTTGAGCTGTTGCTCTGGTTGTGAAGAGTAGATTGTCTGCCGATACGAGATTGAAGAGTTTATGTATGTTACATTTAAGCGAAAACTAATTTGGAAGATTTGGGGGATCGAGTTTGATTGATTAATCGACTGTCTTGATCTCTGCCTTGAGTGTAGCTACCCCACTGACATTTCACATTAACGAATAAACAGTTGTTTCCCCCTCAAAAGGTACCTCTTGCATAGTGCGACTCGTTTTTCCTGCTGTTCGTTTATGTGGGGTTTGTAACATTTCCGGGCATCAGACATCTCACTTGTTCTCGTACAAATTGTGGCCACAAAACCAATCTTGCCCATCTGTAATGTACCATGAACCATTTAAATGCTCATCAAGAATATGTTCCCGTTGAAATCATCAAGAAAGAAATGATTCTTGAACAAGTCCTGATTCATGAGACTGTATCAAGGAGACCCAGCAAATGGTTCCTTCATAAACCCAGTCTATGTTATGATGGATGAGCCAGAGCCAATCATCTCTTTAATCAATTTGGGACCCATGGGAAGCTGCACTGCGGGACTCCCAGACAAGTGGGATTCACAAGAATAAGAAAAAGGTAAGAAAAGAGAGAAAATATGGTCACCACAAATCATGAAAGAGATCGGGAAAACTTCAGAGTTGAGTGGGGTTTTGATTTGAGGTCATATCAATCGTTAAAAGTCACTCTTTATGGTGATCTACAATGTATTTGCGTGTACCGTCATGACCCTACCCAGTGACTGACCTGTTGTTATCATTGGGGCTCTGTTTGTTTTGTTGCGAAGGACTCTTGACCCCCTGCATTTACATTATGGTGGACGATGAATTGAAAAAAAGGAACTAAAAAGATAGCATTGGGTGGGTCACGAAGAGGCAAACCTTTTCTCACGCAGCCGACGAATCACGTAAGATCAACATGATCCAATGATTCTCAGTCAGTATATATCCTCGTGACTCTTGAAGAGCAGTATGAAGTCCGAGGTGAAGATGTCTTCACAAGAAAAAGAAAGAAGGGTGTGTTGCTGAACATACTGAGACAATCCCACCCGAGGCTTCACAATTATTAAGAGAGAAAGGAATGAGGCACATGTAAAATGAGCTCTGTTTGATTGATGCGCTTTGCATATCGTTGTGGCCGAACTACTCTCCACAAGTGCTTAAAGTTGTATAATTTAGACTGAAAAAGAACTGCGGCAAAAGCTGAAGGGTCCACCAGGCCGACCACTAGTACTGGCAAACAATAACACGAGAAGGTAAAGAAAAAAGATGTCATTTTGAGGTAATTTAGAAACTCATTCTGTTTTGGCTATGACAGCAAGATGTAATAGCCCCCCCAAAAAACATATGTAGATGGTTATGAGTTGTAGAGAGCGCAAAAGAACCAAAATGAAAATGAATAAGATTACAAGCGGCATTAGAGAGCACTGAAGAACAATAATGAAACAAAGGGAATCGAGTTTTATTTTTCTGTTTTCCCCTCTCGAAGCCCATTAATTTGCACAGTTGACCTGTGAATAATTCACCAAAAACGAGCTAAAGCGCATAAGTTCAATCTTCTTCATCGTAACGGATTAATTTGCACAGTTGACCTGTGAATAATTCACCAAAAACGAGCTAAAGCACATAAGTTCTATCTTCTTCATCGTAACGGTTGCAAGAAGCTGTCGTAAATTGATATGATTCAGCAAAAAGGGTTATGATTGGTCCTTCAATTGTTTATTAATGTTTCAAGGTCCATTGCTGTTGGGGAAATCTCTGTGATTCTCTCTTTTTAGGGGTTTGGTTTAGGTAGACCTATGATTCCCAGATGCATCAAGTTACATGTGCTTTTCCCAAATGGGCCATATCGATATCTCTTCTACTGTTCTTGCTTTTGTCCATTCTCGAGTGTGGACATGGCCATTTATGATACTCTTCCCGGACAATATCTTCTCTTACTCTTCAAGATTTCCTGAAAGCCCTCCTTGTTGTTTGCCAAAGCCTACCAGAAAATTCCTGCTGAAGTGACAGGCAGATATGGCTGATTCGCCATCTTCTTGACCATATTGTAAAGTTTCTCTTCACCTACACATCACACCAATCACAGTCTAGTACATGTTCCTGTGGCACAGCATTATTAGTGCAAGAAGAATGGTTCTTCATATGGATGAAGTAGATATAAAGCTAGGAATTTTGAGATAATTGTCAGGGAAAGATTGTGGCTTTGTTATGGAGAACTTGAATTGGTTCTCTGATTGGTCAGGAGAAGCAGATTGGGTTGAACAATTGAACAGGGGTCCATATCCGATGCCATCTCAAGCGGATGTGTTTAATCCGATTCAAACATGCACTGACAATTTTCCGTGGTTCATCCCCGTCGATGGAGGAGTAGTAGATGACAGAGGGACGAGCGCGAGCGTTTCCAAGAGTCACAGCCAAGCCGAGAAAAGGCGCAGAGACAGAATCAATGCACAGCTTGCCACTTTGAGGAAGCTCATTCCCAAATCCGAGAAGGTTTACGCTCTGCCGCTCTCCCTTCCTCTCTCTCTCTCTCTCTCTCTCTCTCTCTCTCTCCCACACACGCACGCACTGACTGAACTGATGCAAGAGATCAGAAAGCAAGACGCATTGTCTGCGTGATTTTTGTCTGGTTCATCGATGTCGTTTGATCCGTCTGGTTCATTACACAGTGCCCATCAACGATCGATGTTTATATCTAAGCAAAGCTAATCACCACTTATTGTAGTCGTGTTAGTATTCCAACGATATGAAGAAAGACAACATAAAGCAGGCTTTGTACACATGACTTTGTTGAATTCGCACTAACATTCTGAAGTCGAACTTCTATTACCATTTTTGTCTCTGCTGATTGTCGCTGAACTTACGAAATGAGCTCGCTAAGGCTAGTTCACTATACTCAGGTCAAGAACTTTTATATTTGGACCCAACTTCATTACAACCAAATCAAGTTTTCGTCCTTGATTTAGGGCCGTTTTGCTGGTTAGATCCATGACAGATAGACTGGTTATCAAAGCAGGGAACTTTGCAAGGAATCACTTTCTCGTGGACTTTCTCAATAGTTGGTGCTAAATATAAGCTAAACCCAAGACACCGATCTTCGAAAGGGAAGGGGGGGCTATGTTCCAATCATTTATTTGCATTACATTGTTTGATCATGTGTGCAGATGGACAAAGCAGCTCTTCTAGCAAGTGTGATCGACCACGTCAAGGACCTGAAGCGAAAGGCCGCCGAGATCAGCAAGTCCCTCACCATCCTCCCGTCCGAGGTCGACGAAGTGATCATCGACTGCGACGACCCCAAACCCGACAAGGGCGACGGCGGCGTCCTCCTCATCCGGGTGTCTATCTGCTGCGACGACCGGCCCGAGCTGCTGTCGGAGCTGACCCGGGTCATCAAGGGCCTGAAGCTGACCACGGTGAAGGCCGACGTGGCCTCCGTGGGCGGCCGAATCAAGAGCGTCCTCGTTCTGTGCGGCGACAGCGGCAACGGGGGCGGCGGGGATCAAGGGGCGTGCTTGAGCTCGCTCAAACAGTCGCTGAAAGTGGTGGTGAGCAGGATTGCCTGCTCTTCTATGGCCTCAAACTGTCGCATCAGAAGCAAGAGGCAGAGATTTTTCTTGCCTTGTCAGAGTCCATTGCCATGATTAACATGCTACGGTAATAAAATCTATGACAGACTTTGATAATATTGATGTTCTGTTGTGTATATATATATATTTGCATATGAATTTGGGATGTCATCTAATTAATCATTTGTAGGAAGAGAACTTTTTTTTCTTCAAAAGAAAGGGAAAAGAAAGATCTTCAACATGTCTATTTTACTGTGACATGTGTGGCCGAAATGCAAGAAAAGGTAAAGCAAAGATAAGATTGGCCGCATTGGTATATATTCAACATCCCATCAATCAACAAAAGTTTTCAAATCGTAACTTCTTCGTCATCCTTTTAGCTAATATCAAGGAATTAATTTGGACATGCTCTTTTTTCTGTCTCTGCCTTGGTACTGTTCTGAGATTGACAGAAGAAGTTCCCCGTGTAGTGTAGATTGCGGCATATCTTTGCTATGTACGTACCCGACGATGATTCGTTTTTTTATTGGTTGGTATGTCCGAGTTCTTGACACTCTATTGATATGAATTAAGAAAAAATGTAGCGCTTTAGAACAGTAAAAGTTGGGTCTAAGCCTTAAAATATAAAAGCCCGCTCTGGCCCCGAAAATGGATACAGGGCATGTTCTCCTAGCAATGATGCTATATAAATCTAGGGCCAATGCTATGAGCACTAAACTCAATGAACTAAATTTGATGGGATGCTGGATTAATTTGTTGAAACTTGGTTTCCGAACTAAATCAATACATTTCATCAACTTATTTACTAGTGCTTTGGGCACAAGACACGAGCACATACGAGAATTGGTGATTACGGACCAATGTAACAAACATTGATTTAAAAGAAGGCGCGTGGTGCACATCCAAAGAACGTAGGATAACAAGACAAACGAAGATTAGGATGATAATGATGGGCCGGAACCCAACTTAAGAGACATGGAACGTGCGATGTGTAATTGCCTCCATTAGCATTAGCATTAGCATTAAGCAATCCTAGGAAAAGCCGTTACTAGATGGAATCAGTTGAAAATTTGGAGGAAGTTTAATAACTCCTCCCCCCATAATCTCTCACCAAATCCCAACTTCCAACTCTCTCTCTCTCTCTCTCTCTCTCTCTCTCTCTCTCATTCATGCAAAGAACAGGGGAAGACGACGACGATGATGTTGCAATCAATAGGCAGCAGAAACAGAAACAGAAACAGAAACAAACGCTTTTCTTGTTGCGACTCATGAAGTGGTTATGTCAAAGGTTTGGGCGGTTTCACGGTTCTCTTTGCCCCCAACAACCCCTCCTTTCCCTCGACGGTTAACAACCCTTTCCTTAAATCCTCCCACCAGATCCGTCCATCTCCATCCTCGCCACCCAAACCCAACAGCAATCCCTTACAGATCCGCCACTCGCCCCCAACACTCCCATCATCCTTGTGTGTTTCAGGCAAAACATGAAAGTCACCAGCGTCGACGGCGTGGACCGAGTGAAGGGCTCGTGGAGCCCGCAGGAGGACGCCACCCTGATCAAGCTCGTCGAGCAGCACGGCCCCCGCAACTGGTCCCTCATCAGCACCGGCATCCCCGGCCGGTCGGGGAAGTCCTGCCGCCTGCGCTGGTGCAACCAGCTCAGCCCTACGGTGCAGCACCGGTCCTTCACCCCGCTGGAGGACGCCACCATCATCGAGGCCCACAAGGTCCACGGCAACAAGTGGGCCACCATCGCCCGCCTCCTGCCCGGACGGACCGACAACGCGATCAAGAACCACTGGAACTCGACCCTGCGCAGGAAACGCTCAGGTGAGCGGTCGTCCATGTCGTCCGAGTCCAATTCCGGGAAGCAGAACCCAAGCCACGACACCGCGGCCGAGTCCGAGACCGACTTCGAGATCAAGAGGCAATGCCTGCGGGTTCTGCCCGATGAGAATAGTCGTGACGGAGATGTGAGGCCGCCAAAGGGGCCGAGGACTTCACTCACACTCTCTCCGCCAGGAGAGAGCCTCATAGCTGCACTGGAAGGCGAGAAGGCAGGACTGAATCACGACGACGGAGATCAAGAACTAGCGCTGAAGCGAAATGGGGACGCGAAGGGTGCGGCAGCAGCGATGGACGATAGTTGCTTGGTGATGATCATGAAGCGCATGATCGCGGAGGAAGTTAGGAAGTACATTGATACAATGTGCACGCAACAAGGAGTTTCATCAGGAGTCCAGAAGCCGGAATCTTCATCAACCGTGAAAGACCCGTGAAGGCATCATTTTGATTCTTCTTAGCCGTCGGCTCTAGTGTTTTGGGTCATTTTCTTTAGGTTTTGCTATGGTTAATCAGAGGAATAACATGGACATAATTATACATTTTGAGAGTTCACCAGTGCAGGCCCGTAGTTATCTTCATCAAGTGAAGGTTTAAGGCAATAATTCTATGTACATATGCTAACATTTCCCACACCGATTTTCTTCAATGTGAGTAGTGATCCTGAGGAACTGAGCTACGGTGTACAAGCATCGGGAAGTGTCCACAAAACTGGTGGATTTGCGACGGAAATAGTATTTCATGATTCTAGAGAAACGGACACCGCAACAGCGAGTGCATAGCCTGTGATGTCTGAATAGGTTTTGCACAAGATGTGAGGTATGATGGGAAAACGAACAAATGGACTCAGGTTAGTATAATTTAGATAGCGAGAAGGTGATCAACCATCTTGAACCTGCCGAACTCTGAATTTTCATGCCGGACGAAGCCGGTCGGCACTTCCTCTTATAATGATGTTTTAAAATGGATGAACATGGGTCGGTCGGACCAGTTCCAAGACTAAAACATGGAAGGCTGGAACTGTGTAAAACCATCCACAAAAAGGAAACCGAGGGCAGAAACAGCTTATACTGGAACAAGCATGTCCCAGAACCGACAGGTTCAATCTCTCTTCTGCTCTAAGAGAAAATTCTAAAATAACAAATCATCCCGTAAGAGCAAAATCAAAACCTAAGACAATTCTGTAGAAAAACCAAAGGAAGAAAGTAAGAATCTTCTGCACCGTGATGACTGCTAATGACGATACAATAATAGTCGTCAAAGAGAATGAGTCGGCAAGTCCACATGTGATGAAGATAATGGGATAACGGTAGGATTTTGAAAGTTACTTCAACAAGTCATAATTCATGTGTTGAAGCTCAATAATACTAGAAATCTGCCTGGTCTTAGGCCGGTAATGTTAGAAATGAGAACCAGACCAGTTCACCTGAAACTGGCTTGTGACCAGACCGAAGAGGCTGATTCCAACTGGTCCTTGGATCAAACTAGCCAGTTGCGTGCTTAAATTTGATCAGCAAAACTTTATTTCAGGGGAAAATAACTACAATGGCTTGCCACACTTAAACTACAATCACAAGGCTACACAATTGAGTCTTATTTTCATCAATAACTGAGGACTAAACGATATGAGGTTTGAATGACTGCCTTTTATACAGCTCTTTCACGGAAACAAACCAATAAGAAGTCATGGATGTTGATTTTGATGGACAAAGAACAATATTTCAACAGACTTCGATGAAACCCAAGTGATAACCAAAATATCGGATTGATCGTGGCCAACTCAATTCAACTTACGACCCAAACTTTTACGAGCTCCCAGTAGTGCTAAAAGAAAAGTTCCGACAAATCAAAACCAATTTGAGATCAACTCCAAATTCTAAATCCTCTTGGTCGCGTGATAAATGAACCATACCAAAACCAGAAAAACCGATGTAGAAACCTATGTCATTGCCCACAAAATCTGAACTCTGTGCCCCGAAGAGATAAATAGGATCTCAAGCTTTATACCAACATCACCAGAAAGACCTCACTTTCAGACATCACCCAGTAATTGCAGGACAAAGGCCTCGGCTTTGTTGAAGAAGAAAGGTAAACAGAGGCTATTAGTCACCGTTGGTCTCCGTCGGCAAATATAATAAACTTAAAGCATATCGAGATTCAACTACTGCGCCGATTCGAGGTGCCAAAGGTAACGAACTAGATTCATCAAGATGTTCCAATCCAACAAAGAACAAGACACGGAACGGTACAAAAACGAGAAGCCTAATCTTCTACAAGTACTGGTTCCCCAAAAAGAAAAGAACATAGCTTTAAAGAGAAAAGAACACGACTAGAGATGAGACCCGCTTTTGATGATAAAGACCGTCCCTACTTCGATCTCTGCCTCATCTTTCTGCGCTTCCTCTTCAACCTCCTCATGCGCTTCTTCTTCCACTGTCACCCACCATCAAACCCACAAAACAAACGGGAAACCAAAAACATCAACAAACGATGCGATTGGCATCGACCCAGTAACCATTGCCATGCCAATTTCCAAAACTTGAGCTTACCTTAGCTCTCATGGCGACGAGGTAACGATCGCTCTGGTTGCTTCGCCCTCGGAACCCTAGCTTCGATCTGACGGCAGCTGGGAACTCTGGGGGTTTTGACGAACCGAGAATGAGATTGAGGGTGAACTCGCGTTTATATATATGTGGGAGAAACCCTAATTCTTGGTCTCAATTTGGGCCTGGGCCCAACATGTAATGTGTGACTAATGTCTTGGAAATTAATGGGCTTCTAGGTGTGATCCAAAGCTCCTTTGGGCCTGGCCCAACAAAGTGATACCTGACTTTCCACGTATTATAAAGGGATAACGGCACGAATGGTTCACGAATTTTGGTCTACTGTACAATTTGATTCATAAACTTTATATTTGTTCAATACGGTCATTAAACTTTAATCTAATGTGCAATATCGTCCATAAACTTTTAATTTGTTCAATATAGTCCTTAGACTTTTGGTACATGTTCAATTTAGTCTTTGGACTGTATGAAAATGTTCAATATTGTCATTTCATTAATTCAAGTTTATGCACAAGTATATGGAATATGCATCACTATATCAAATATTTTTGCGCAGATTATGTGTTGGGCGAATTATCAAACACATGATAAGCATATGAATAAAAGAGGAGAAATAGAGAAATGTTTAGCCAATTTATAGTGGTTCTTCTCCAAAACCGTGGTCAATCTACTACCGTAGATGATTTGGGAGTAGTACCCAAATGACTAAACTTAAACCTTGTACAAAGATTGGTTTATAACAGAGCAAAGTCTCCTTTATAAATAGGGTGCACTTTTTTACATAATGTTTCTCACACGATTTTAATCTTTCAAGGGATTCGATTGCAAGGTGTATTCAAGAGTTTTTAGCAATTGAATGCGGTGCTCTCTACCTCTATAGGAAAATGAGCAACCCAATTTACAGAAAAAAAAATATATCTCGACTACCCATTAGACACATTTCAAACGGCTAGAAATATGACCGTTGAGTCTTCCGGTCTTCGGCCAAATTTAAACAGCAAGAAGTTTGCTATTTAAGTACAACAAGTATAATTCTATGTAATTAATAACATATTTGAGCGAGTTTTGCAATCGACACAATTGAATTGGGTTCGATCTTTTTAACTTTTGACGCTCTCGATATGTGAACACTTGACCGTAAGCCTCTTTACTTTTCAATGATGAGCGAGAAGCTCGCATGGCCGAAGCAATTGAGAGTCCCAAAAAGGAAATTAGCCGATGAGTCGTCAAATCACGCATGTTTGGCCATTTCAATTCACATGGGGACAGCATAATTGACCAATTCATTTGCCTTTCACACGCCCCGTCGCCATCTCAAGTCACATGGGGAAAGCAACGATTCTCTGCGAGAATGCAAAAGAAGATGAGGAGAGGAAGAGAGATAGGCAAACATTTTTGTAAGGAAAAACAGCAGTCGAGAACCTCAAATTATACCCCCTTAACACATTTGCTCTCAACTTTTCTTCATGACATAAAAAATTTCAGATTTATACCGGTATGATATATTTACTCTCCGTCAAGATTTCGCCGTTGAGCATCGTTAAAAATCTATCTATACGAACGCAAGAAAGCAAACGGTATAGACATGACGCGCACGTAACTTAAGTGAAATAAAAACGATATTATTTTAACCGAAAATCATCTAATGGAACATTGACGGGAGATAAATGGTTCACATAATTACAAGTTTGGGGCTTTTTATGTCATAAGAAAAGTTTTTGGTAAATGTATTACAGTTGACATATTTTGAGATTATTGATGTCATCAAAAAAGATTCTAGGCAGATGTGTTACAGTTGACATAGTTTGGAATTTTTAATGGCTTTTTTACTTTCGATAAAATTGATATCTCTAATTATCTATAGAGGAGCTCAATTCTTCGCGTATAAGCTAGTGTGCGTAAATACCAATTTTTTTTATTTTTTGTTTTCCAACCCACAAGTTTTTTCTAAGAGAAAGAAATCGACACAAAGATAAATAATTTGGCAAGTGATGAAAAAGTAAAAACAGCCAAAAAAAAGCAATGCTTTGCAACAAGTTGAGGGTACAAAACTCCTAATTCTCTACACAAAACAACATCCGCCCAAAGAAAAAGCCACCTACAGACAAAAGAAAAGGAATGCTACACGATGAAAGAGACGCTAGTGGAGGGAGGTGGAGACGCAAGATATTTCTACGCTTTCCGACTCGTTCCGCTCACTCAGGCTCACGGGCCGGCCGAGTCGACTCGGAGAGGCGCCCGGCACAGCGGGCAAACCGACCGCGTTGCGAGCCACTGGTCCACGCACCCGCAGTGGTAACAGTGTCCACACTGCGGCAACACCTTCACCTTCTCGCCGTCCTCGAACTCCCCGAGGCATATGCTGCATTCGCCGGCTTCCTCCACCTCTGATGGCGCGCCACCGTGCAGCACGATGGGCAGCCTGTCGATGGCGGCAGCGTCGAGGCCCAGCGGGGGCCGAGGCAGGGGCGCGTTCGCCTCGCCGTGGGGAGTCTCGGGGGGCGGGCCGTGGTAGCGGCAGACCCAGCGGGCGTAGTGGAAGAGGAGGGTGACGAGGAGTACCGTGGCAAACAGCACGACGATGTAGAAGAGGGTGTGGCCTTGGACTTGGAAGTTGCTGTCGTCCAGCTCCGTGTACCGCCAGTGGGACGGCCGCAAGTTTTGAGACGTCATGGCGGCAGCAGAGACAGGCGCTAGCACGAGGGGCGTAACGGAGGTGGCGGCAGCGGCTGCGACATGCCGGGAGGGTGGTGGAAGTGAACGAAGACAATAGAAGAGTGGCGGCAGAGAACTAGTACGAGTAGTTATAATTGCACGAGTCCAGCTGATTGTCGGACGAGCTTTCAAGGGTTTGCCGATATTTTTGGAGGGCCACTCCTAAGACCACAAGTTAGCATGCAATCCAAAAATAAGATATCTGATATTTTGCGTCCGACCCATCTGGACCCTTGAATTTATCTAGTCTCGCCCGATCGATTTCACCTGGACTCGAGGCCTCAAATGAACCTGATGCAATTTTGCGTGCCGTGTGTGCCAAGACTAGTCGAGTCTAATCATCGGGGAGTATATTTAAAAAAAAAAAAACTTCAAATGCAATCTTGAATTGTTGATGACAATAATGCTATAAAGTATGCGGCGTGTCACACGATATCTGTACTAATTTACACATTATGATATGACTATCATATGTCCTCCTATGATAATAGTTGGAGTTTGCTTGGGCCGTCGTGGGACTAAACTAAAGTGCACGAGGGAATTTAGACAGTGGCCATAAGATCATAAACTGATCAGGACATTAATTTATGTCGAAGTGATGGTGTGTTTTCCTGTGTTCATAGGAGCAAAGCTTGATCTACATCCTTTAGAACTAAAAATTAAGTGAAAGCTTCCGTGGCAAGATATTATCCTGATACAGATCTACTAATCGGTTGACAAACTTGTGTGAAGTACAAATAGATCTACAGGAAGTCGAGATTTTCTCTTTTGTCATCCTAGATACGGAAGGCTATTATACCTGTCTACCTGGAGATACTCAACCGAAATTGGTGTCTACTTTCACCATTCAATAGGTTCCATGTTCTCTTCAAATCTTTTTCTTCTGAAAGAAGGAATATGGAGAGCACATAAAGATGAGCCTCCATCATATCGAAGAATTTCTTCTCCATATTTTTTTCGAGCTTTTTAAGGTCCTACTCAGTACCTACAATCTTTAGAACTAAAAAGTAAGTAAAAGCTTCTGTGCCAAGATATTATCTTGGTACGAGTCACCTAAAACACTAAAAAAAATAAGGTATTAGCGACGATTTTTGTGACGAAAAATTTGACAAAATCCGTCGCAAATCGATTTTGCCACGAAATTAGCGACAGAAAAAATTCCGTCACTAATTCGGCGACGCAAATTTTTGCGACGGAAAATTTAAATTTCCGTTGCTAAATTGCGACGGAAAAAAATTCGACGCAAATAATTCGTCGTAAAATTCATCGCAAATTAGCCACGAACTTTATTCGTCGCAAAATTCGTCAGAAATTTCGTCGCAAATTAGCCACGAACTTTATTCGTCACAAAATTTGTTGCAAATTATCCGTCGCAAATTAGCCACGAACTTTATTCATCACAAAATTTATTCGTCGCAAAATTCGTCGCAAATTAGCCACGAACTTTATCCGTCGGAAAATTCATCGCAAATTAGCCACAAACTGTATTAGTCGCAAAATTCGTCACAAATTATACACCATGTGGGCCATCAAATCTTGTCAATAGCAATAACTACGCATTAATGAACATCATGTAATACATTCAAAACAATTAAAGGATACGAGACAACCATAGATTCCGGTTCAAAAAAGAGAACGAACAAACCAGACACAATGCCATATAATTGAAAAATATAACTGAAGGAAAGATGTTAGTCCGCAAAAAATAATAATATATGCAAAGTTGCAAAGTCCGACATGATGCTATTTGATATCCAATCTTATAATACATTCAAATCATTCAAAGGAGGCGAGACAACCATAGATTTTGCTTCAAAAACGAAAAGTCGACAAACCAGACACAAGATTAGGCAGCTTTGGTACTCAGCAGGACACCAGAAGCAGTCACTTTTATCGACACTTGATGAAATGTGGTTACATAAGTAAAGATATTCAATCAATCCAAAATATAAAAGAAGCGTTCATGCATGGATGTAAAACTAGGTATAAAAAAACATGTAAGAGGGTTAACAAAAAAAAAAGTTTCAGGACGAACATCAATGTTCTTACATATGAATATGAGTCAACTTTGACATCCACCGTAGTTTTTTCACCCTTGTAAACCGTATTTCTGTCACCTACAAAAAATTAGAACCTTCTCCGTACAGCATTCAACAGTTTAATGACTTAGAGAGGTTAATTACCAACACCAATTCCCAGGAAGAGAGGACTCAAAGTCAATTAAGGCATGTATTTCTACAATGTTCAAATATCATGATTTTTTGTAACAAGCATGTCATCCTGGGATCTTTAAATTTTCAGTTTTTCGCAAACAAAAAACCTAATTGTAAGAGAGTTTTGCACAGAAAGTAATTGTAGTGCAGGAACATATTGGGCAAACTGCACTCATGGTATAAAAGATTGTGAAGCAAGCTTACCTCCTGATTTTGGGAATTTTAACTAGAAATGACTGAGAAAATCATCGTCATCATCGGCAATCTCAGCATCATCGTGTCGCTCATCAGTGTGCCCATCACCTATTGGATTGGCGGGGTTGTGTGGAGGAACCTCATCGCGATGGAGGTTGAGGTGTCGCATAATGATTTGCATTTGTTGTTTCAAGTCATTTATTTCGTCGTCCTTCTCTATAAGTATATTTTTCAGTTGGTTTACTTCTTGGGTCAATTACTCGTCATGTCGTGTCCTCCTTCGAATAACCGTATTGGATGATGAAGTTGCAGCATGATCCGTCATGTATAACCTTGACATGGATTCTATCCCAAATATTTTTCCTTTTTTCATTCCACCCATTGCATTCACCCATAATGCCATACTGTTAACTGATGGCTCAGATGTAGCAACACCATCACCACCACTAGCATTGCTCATTAAAAGTTCATCATATTTTTCCTACATTAACAATATAGATGAAAATAAAATAACTTCATATATATAACTATCATAAATATTAAAAGCATTCACGATTTTCATTCTAGTTTCCATAAAGTCGAAAGTATAACCTTACATACCTTGATAGATTTTGCTCGATCACCAATCTATGTCTTATCTTTTTTTTGAAATGTGCGTTCAAATGTAGCTGCAAATATCAGTTCCGTCCTCAATTCACGTGCCTACGAAATGTAAACATGAGCAATTGAATTAAATTAACTTATAACTTATTTAACAGACTTACCAATCGTTTGCAATGCTCCCTAATATTGATAGAGCCCCCAGCATATGTGGCAGATCCTTCACTAGAGCTAGAAGATCAATTCTTTTTATTCTGGTCATTGATTTGCTGATTCTTTTCAGTTTCCCAAATTCTGTTAATTTCCGTTCAATTGTCAGCTGTAATGAAAGCCGGCTTCACTTGCTTGCTCTTCGCTCTATTAATCACATTTCGTATAAAATCACCGACTTTCTTCTTAAAAATTCTTCTCACTTTATTCTCTTCCTCTTCATCCCACCTGAACCTCCGCCGCAATCAATAGAAAAACAACTAAAAGTTATTATGATGGTCACACATCTATTACCATGCACTAGACAATTCGGAAATAGATTTTATAAAGGTCATCTCCGTGAAAATATCTGATCTCTTTAGTACCGAAAACTAAAGAGTTGCTCTGGTCCCTTTACATTATTCTTGACTATCAATATACTACATCGAATTTAGTTGGTGAGAAAATAGAATATCTAAAACTTACATTAAACTCATTTCACCACAAATCTTTCAATTCTAGTAGAGCACTACTATAACTAATATACTGCCCCATCCAATAGTTTTTTACTATTTTGTTCAGTTCTCTCACAACAAACGGAGCATCCGTAAATCTGCAAGCATACGGATGTTGTGCAATATCGTCAATTCAATTGAGATCCATATCTAAAACTATAAATATTACATATACTTAAAAAAAATTGCCTACTTACGAATCTCCAAATGGGCATATTATGAATTGGGTATCTTCTTTACCTGTGTTTCCGGCATTATTCGATAAATGGATCTAAAGGTGATAGATCTAAAGGAGATTCAGTTTGCATTTGTCCAAGTCCCCTAACATGTTCTTGAGTGTTGGAGGAAAGGCCTACGTGTCCATTTTGTCCATCAGCATATAGTGGTTGAGGGTTAGCTGAAAGGGTAAGGAAAGAGGAAAGTGACGGGGACGAGGATGAGGAAGGGGCTGATCTTCTATGCATGTGACCTCTACGTTTATACTGACAAGTAGGAAGGTTAGACAAATATGTAAAAAAATATGAACACATATTACAAACACATAATAATGTACATGACGAAACTTACCATTTTGTTTCAGAAGTAGAAAATGTATCCTCTTAATTAGCCAATGCCGAGTGATTATGACGTGCAATTTTCTACGAGCAAATATAGTATGAATTGCATCCATTTTGATATGAAATATCAATATATGATTGCAATATGTGATGCTAAGTCAACAATAGCCGTAATTAACCACACGATCCACTTGCAGACCACACGATCATTCATGAAGTACAAGATCAACCATGAAACATCAATTTTAGCCACATGATCTCCGTTCTCGACCACACGATTATCAAACAACCCACATGATCTCCGTTCTCGACCACACGATTATCAAACAACCCACATGATCGGGCCATAGCTAACTAATGAGCTACAATTAAGCAAATCAACCACTCGATTAAACTAATTAACCATACGATTGGCATTAAACAACTAAGATTGAGAATGGTAACCATTCTGTTTCAGAAATCAAATTTTTGCAAGAAATTGATTTCTGGAATTATTGCCAGAATTTGAATCCCAAAAGAGAAATCTGTTTGGTAAAACATAACTAATTCTGCTCCAGAAATTGATTTCCAAAGTAGAAGTCTGTTATGATTTGTTGATTTTTTTTCACTTAAAAAAATTTAAATTTTACTCAAAGTGAGTGGCCACATGTATTTTAAGCCATTCTGTGAAGTTATGAAATTTTTTAATTTTTAAAATTTTTTTGGGCACCTAAAAAAATTAAAATTTTTTCCTAAAAGTATGTGGCCACAAATATTTTAAGTCATTTTGTGAAGTTTTGAATTTTTTGAATTTTTTAATTTTTTTCGATCACCTAAAAATATCAAAATTTCACTCACAGTGGGTGGCCACATGTATTTTAAGCCATTTTGTGAAGTTTAGAAATTTTTTATTTTATTATTATTTTTTAAAAAAATTTTGGCGCCTAAAAAAATTTAAATTTCACTTAAAGTGGATGGCCACAGTTATTATAAGCCATTTTATGAAGTTTTGAATTTTTTGATTTTTTTAAATTTTTTTGGGCACCTAAAAAAATGTAAATTTCACTCAAAGTGGGTGGCCATAAGTATTCTAAGCCATTTTGTAAAGGTTTGGAATTATTATTATTATTGGCACCTAAAAAAATTTAAATTTCACTCAAAGTTGGTGGCCATAGGCATTTTAAGTCATTTTGTAAAGGTATGGAAATTTTGATTTTTTAATTATTTTTTTGTGCACCTAAAAAAAATTAAATTTCACTCAAAGTGGGTGGCCACAGGTATTTTACGCCATTTTGTGAATCATATTTTCCAAAATAAATTCGAAAATTAATTATTTAATAATATCCTAAAATAATTTATTTTCCAAAATTCAAAATATTTTCTCGAATCATAAACATTCAAATCATTTGCTAAAAATGCTAACTCATATGGCAAAATCGAATATTGGCATCACAATTTGACGTTAGAAATTTTCTGAAAATAATACATTTAATTTCGGAAAGTAATTATTAAATAATAAGATATTAATATTTAATTCTAAAATAATTTATTAAATAATAAAATAATAATTGATTTCGAAAATAATTTATTTAATAAAATAATCAATAAATAATCGAAATAATTGATAACATATCAACAAATACGCGAGAGCTTATCGCGACCCAACAATAGCTTATCAAATAATTACCGATAACTAATCAATCAATCCCCGATAATTTATCGTCAAATTTTTCGATAACCTATCATCTAATCTTACTTAATTAACCATAAATTTAAACTAAACTATCATAAGCAAGTTTAACACCCTAAATACGGGATTAAGGGTTAACTTACTCAGCTAACAACAGCGACAATATGAGAATGACGGCGACGACGAGGGAGGTCTGCGGTGATTTCCGGCTCGAGCTTGGCGACTGGCGAATGGACGACGAACCGGAGCGACGACGGGAGCGATTGCTGTGGGCTGTTCATGGCAGCTAGGACAGCGATGACGATGGTCGCTAGTTCGACGGGCTAGGCTGGTGGTCAGTGGGAGCAGCGGCTTGGACAGCGGTGGTTCACAGCGGCGAGCGAAGCTCGGCAGGGGCGAGCTCGATCTGGCGAGCTGCGAGCTAGGCTCATGGCGGTGATGGGCGGCATGGTAGTGTCGCAAGCGACGAAGTGAGGCCGGACGAGCTGGCTGGCAGTGTGGCAAAGCTTGGCCGTGGCGGCAAGCTGTTGTAGCTGCTCGATGAGGAAAAACAGAGGGAGAGAGGGAGGAGAGGGCAGTTGGGTCGGAGACAGTGGCCAGACGGACAACGCAGCAGCTAGGCGAGTGGTGTCGCAAGGCGGATGGCGACGGTGGCTAGGCTAGTCCCGGTGAGCAGCAAGCAGGAAGCAGGAGCAGATTCAGAAAAGCGTCGAGGGGAAAGGAGGATGAAGGAGAGAGAGAGAGACAGCGGTCAGTGGGGGAAAGCGAGAGAGAGAGCGGTCAGCGGTCGAAAAATTTTGAAAAGTGCGCGAATGGTATTTTTCCGTAGCAAATTTGCAACGGAATCCTGTTCCGTCGCAAATTTGCGACGGAATTTGCAACGAATTCGAAAAATTGCCGCGAATTACAATGATAATAACAATAACAATAATAACAAGAACAATAACAATAATTATGATAACCAAAATAACACATGTCGCAATAATAATTATACAACATTAGTGTTTTGTCAAAAAAATTTTAATTTTTATGTTCGTCTTCGTCTTCATCCTCGTCCTTATCTTAATCTTGATCTTCATCTTCTTCATGAGTATCATCTCATCATTTGTCTCAAAATCAGATTCTGTACAATTTTCTACATTTAATTCGCAAATTTTAGTTGAATCTACATCTATCATTGTTCTACATGGATCTCGTAAAGTTGAAATGTTATATTCCTCAGTTTCAACTGTCTTACAAACTTCCTCTTGTTGATAGGCTCTATCCTTCCAATGTTCCTCGATTTTTCTCCGAGCTTTGATTTTACATATAGCTCACCAATCAACTTTATCACGTTTCAAATTAGGATATGATACATAACACACTTGAATTGCTTGTTGTGCCAAGACAAATAGTTCATATTTCATATATCTTTTCTTGTGATTTATTTCAACCAAATTAAACTTCGTATGCACCTTCATTCCTTTGACGGGGTCAAACCACTTACACTTAAATAACACAACCCGCATCATTAATGGTCAAGAATACTTTATCTCTATTATTTCATCCAACAAGCCATAAAAATCATTTTTCTAACTGCCACCATTGGATGATCGAATAGACACACCACTATTTATTGTGACTTTTTCCATTCCATATTCTTAAGTGTGAAAATTATATCCATTTTATAAAATATGATGGCCAACTGCGTACCCTTAACTGTGAACCCCATGACAGATGATCTAGCAATCATTGCTCTCCATGTGCATCATGATTGCTGTGAATCTAAGGTTACACATAGCTGGTCAATAATATATATTTTAATAAACGATGTATAAAATTTTAATAACTTAGTTTGGTCTATAGGTAACTTACATATGTTTTGAACCACGCTGCAAATTGTTCATCACACAAACGGTCAAACTCATTTGGTAGTAGTCCATATATTAAAGTTTGGAAAATCTTAGTAATAACTACCATTTAAATATTAGCAAATATTTGACACATAATACATATATTTGCAAATTTACACTTACTCGAAGTATGGCTTGACTTCCGGACAGTTCAGTAAAATATATGTATGGGCTGCATGCCATTCTTCGCCTGTTAAGTAACAAAACGTACATTCGCCGCTTGGTCGACTCAGATAATTGAAAATAGAAAATGATTTGCAATTGGGATCAATGGGACCCTCATTATTTCTGCTTGCTCGTCGCCCCTTGCATTGCACGTGCGGCTCAAAATAGTGTGATGCAAATATTATCACTTCTTCCACAATATATGCATTACAAATTGAAGCTTTAACACATGCATTATTCTTCACTTTTTTTCTTTAAATGATATAAGAATCTAGTTACAATAGAAAGAAGCTTATTAGAACATAATATATAATAAAGTAATTTGAATTGAATTTTTTTAAAAAAATTTACCTCTCAAATGGATACATCTATCGAAATTAGATGGGACCTGCAACTTTGGCCTCATAAGGCAAGTGAACTAAGATATGCTTCATCGAATCAAAAAACAATGGAAGAAATATCCTTTTTAAGTTGTAAAGAATAATTGGAATATCTCTCTCTAGTTTCTCCATGTGTGCTTCTTTTAACACTGTTGAGCAAATATCATGCAGGAAATTACTTAACTCTGTAATGGCGCCCCATATAAAGTTTGGTAGAACTTCCCTGAAAGCTATTGGAATTAGTCTTTCCATAAATATGTGACAATCATGACTCTTCAAATTTATCAACTTGCATTCATTCAAATCAATACATCTCTCGAGATTTGAAGCATCTCCATCAGGAAACCGCACAAATTTCAACCATTGACAAACAACTCGTCTTTGCTCCTTATCCAATGTATAAACTGCTATTGGTTTTGGTCCCTTGCTACTTGCATCTACATTTAGTGTTGGTCAATCACAAATATCTCTCATATTTTTTTTTGCGTTAAAATTGTCTTTTATTTTTTCGGTGACATCTATCACACTATTTATGATATTGTCGAAAACATTCTTTTCTATGTGTATGATGTCAAGATTATGATAAATAAGATGGGTCTTCTAATATGGTAGATCCCAAAATATACTATGCTTAGTCCACTTATGTGTACTTCCGTACGCAATAATCGTGTCGTGAAGATTCTGAACAACAGTTGGAAAGTCCTGCATCTACTCCCAAATTTGATCGCCGGTTAACCTCAATGGTGGATGTATTCTTTCAGTCCTATTCTTGATGAACTCTTTTTTATTCCTTCTAAATGTATGATTTCTCGGTAAAAATTGCCTGTGACAGTCAAAATAGCTAGACTTCTTCCCATGTTTTAATCTAAATGACTTTAATCTCTCCAAATATATCGGACATCTTAAGATCTCAGCTGTACTCCATCCAGATAACATTCCGTAAGCTGAAAAGTCATTTATCATCCAAAGAAGAGCAGCCTTCATTATAAATATTTGATCGGTAAAAACATCATATGTAAGGACACCTTCATCCCATAGCCGTTATAACTCTTCAATCAATGATTGTATATAAACATTTATTAACTTTTTCGAATTTTGCGAGCCAGTCACGATCAATGTCAAAAACATATAAGGTGTCTTCATACACATACCAGGTGGAAGATTGTACAGCATTAAGATAACTGGCCAACATGAATAACTTTTTCCTGATTTCCCAAATGGGGCAAATTCATTAGCACAAAGACCTAACTTGATGTTTTGAGGCTCTATCGTAAACTCAAGGTATGTTCTATCAAAATGCTTTCATGCTTCTACATCTGAAAGATGACACATTAGACCCTCTTCTATTTCATGATTTGCATGCCAAGTCATGTGTTCAGCGGTGGCTTTAGACGCATAAAGCCTTTGCAATCTGGAGATTAAGAGCAGATAAAACATTTGTTTGCATGGTCTATACTTCTAATTACGATCCGGCCTCTTGTTAATCTTGTACCTAGGTTGGCTACATAATTTGCAAGATTCTACATTTTCATCATCTCTCCAATATAACATACAACCCCTACTACATACATTAATCCTTACAACCGGAATATCTAAATTATCCACTAGCTTTTTCGTATCGTAAAAATCACTTGACATGATGTTATCACGAGGCATTGTTTCCCGCATTACTTCAACAAAAGAGTTGAAGCAATCCGCACACACATTATGCTCTGCCTTGATATTTAACAGTCTTGTTGTCATTGATAACTTAATGTGGTTCTCACATTCTGCCCATAAAGGTTTATCTGCTGCTTTCAATATTTCTCAGAACTGATTAGATGGAAAAGTTTCATTATACACCTTATCATCAAAACTCGTTACTCCTGTCTCTTCCAATTGTAATGCATGACTAGTACCCACTTGTTCAAGTGTAGGAGTAAAACTAGCACTTGCATAATTCGATTTTGACACAAAATTCTGACCAGCTGCATTAATAACCATCCTCTTGTATGGGTTCAATTGATCATAATAGTTATATTCTTCCCTAACTAAAAATTGGTTACTTCTTCGATATCCTTTATCAGATATAAATGGTTTATCATGGGAAGTCCAATTATAATAATTCGGAGTAAACTCAAATCTACAAAGATGTTCTTTAACTTTATCACACATATGAAATTTACCATTACTGTACTTTTTACACGGACACCTTAACTTATTTCCATCCATGAACTCATATTTACTACTAGCAAAGTCTAAAAATAGTTCCGACTCAGTACGAAACTCATCGGTCAATTCTCAACATCTAGGTAAATTCTTATTATACATCCAAGCCTTTTCTCTTTGCATTGTATATGTATAAAAATAAAAAAAATCTCGCAAAAAATTGAAAATATCATATCTACTGTTCTTAATTAAAATCATAAAATTAGGAAAATTAAAATTTTGTTTTTGAAGAAATAATTACTTTGAAATTGAAAAAATTGAAAAAATTACCATGTAAAGAAGACTTATCTAAATATTTGACTGAAATCTTTGTAGTAGAAAGTGATCAATTTGATGAGAATTGCAACGTTCACTTGGATTGCGAGACCTTCAAATGAACACGTACCTAAAAAAAATATCACTTAAGTTTCATTTTTTAATAATTTTTAATTTTTTTCGATTTTTTTAATTTTTTTTTCTTTTTTCCCCAATATTTTTTGTCGGTTGTTGAGGCCGGCGAGTTGGACCTCACTGGCCATGGGTGAGGTCGAGCGGCCTCGCTTAAGTGTGGCGATCGATCTCGCCGTCGCCCAAATCTGGGCGACGTCGAGGTAGACGGCCATGGGGGGAGGCCAAGCGGCCTCGCCCAGATCTGCGGGAGGCCGAGCGGCCTCTCCCCATGGCCACCGGTCGACCTCGCTGTCGTCGAGATCTAGGCGACTGCGAGGTTGACCGGCGGCCTTGCCGTGGCCTGTCGGCCTCTCCTAGATCAGGTCGACGGCCATGGGGGGAGGCCGAGTGGCCTCGGCGGCCATGGGGCGAGGCCGCTTGGCCTCCCCCCATGGCCGGTGAAGAAGTTACGAAAAAAAATAAAAAAAAGTCAATAAAATTAAAAAAATTCTAATCTAGCGACAAATAGTTTTGCGACGAACCGTATTCGTTATCAATTAGTCACAAAGTTAATTATGATACTTATCGGTAGAAAAGCTTTACTGAGATTGATTTGTGCGCGCACGGTTAGGTTTATTGAGAGATACAAAAGAGGGAGAAAAGCGAGGGGGATATGAGAAATCAGTACAGAGAGCGACGAAATTGACGGGTGGGGTGGATATCGCGGAAGTTATTTTCCATTATAAACTACAAATTAGCGACGAATTCGTTTTCATATGGTCGTCGTAAATTTGCAACGGACTTATTTTCTGTTGCAAATTTGTGACGATCATTTTTCCATCTCAAATTAGCAACGTATTTTTATTTCGTGGCAGATTTCATAGCAAATTAGCGATGATTAATTTTCGTTGCTAATTTGCGACGAAAAATAAAATCCGTCGCAAAGTTCGTTGCAAATTTGCGACGACAAATTTCCTATCGCAAATTTTCGTGGAAAAATACATGTCTTTTTGTAGTGTTTCTTTTGGTAATTTTCCTTTAGCTTTGGTAACTTTTTATGACAAGAAATTCCATCTTATTTAGATGAACTCTGGATGCATAATTTAGGTAACTAATTTCATAGATTTCAAGTGGCCCAACTCTTTTATTTTATGGGTTAATACCACGGAAAATCTCAAACTAGTACACTTGTGACAATTTTATCCCAAACTAATTTTTTGATAACAAAAAACCCAAACTGGTACATCCTAGATAAATTTACCTCCAACTAAATTTTTTATCACCAAAAATTTCAAACTGGTACATTTATGATAATTTTATCCCAACCTAATTTTTTGACAACCAAAAACCAAAAATTGACATACTTGTGACAAATTTACTCTCTATTAAATTGGATTAATATCACGAATAATCACAAATTGGTAAACTTGTGATAAACAGAGGGGTAAAACCCCAAACTGATATACCCATCAACTACCATATGTCATCAAACTTAGTAATTTGACAGTAAAATTAAACGAAAACTAATGGATAGTAAATTTGTCATAGGTTTACCAGTTTGAGATTTTTTGTGATAAAAAAATTAGTTCATGATAAAATTATTACAGATGTACGCGTTTGGGGTTTTTAGTAGTCAAAAAATTAGTTCAAGATAAAATTATCACAGGTTTACCGGTTTGAGGTTTTTTATAGTAAAAAAATTAGTTTGGGGTAAATTTGTCACAGGTGTACCAATTTGAGGTTTTTCATGAAATTAACCATCATTTATATGTATTTCAACGAGAAAACCTCTATTACATGTGCATAATCCTTTTCCTTATTTTAAAAAGACAATGTAAAATTATCTGATATATAAATTTCTTCATCATGAATTTGTCGGGCTCACATTGATAAAATGGTCTAGTTAGAGCACTTATTCTAGTGCCGGAATCATTACAGACATGAATAGAAATTAACTAAGCATGTGTTATAACAGACTATATAGAACCTTTCTTCGGCTAAGATCAAAAGGGCATAACCTAATATGGTTACTAAAGCCCATTAAAAGATTTTAAAATGGTTGATTAATGCATCATTAATAATCCATCTCCCACGCAACATACCAATGAGTGATGACTCCTAAAGTCCGACATTTGCCTTTACAATGCAAGATGCATTTAATTAAGCCTTGAATATGCTGAATAGATGACAGAGAGAGCTAGGGTCATTGAGGGACTTGAAAACTCGAACACGTGACCTACTCTATATATATCATGCAAATATAACATATTGCCTTGCTCAGCGCAAATTATAAACTACATTAATTGCCCTTAACCAATTTCAAAACTTAGGTCGGTTGCTCATAATTTAACATTGAAATGGTAGGAATTGAAGATGCTTGATCATCTCTAAACACCTATCAGTAATATTTCGAGCGTCATACAACGAGATTTTTTTTTTGGCTCCTCCAACGAGGAAGCTCATATGATTAAAATCTCAACAAAGTTCCGTTCGTTTGCTGAACCCTAGCGAGTTTGCAGCTACTGCTGGCAGGCTGAGAATTGCTCAGTTCTGAGGATCTTCTAACTTCACAATGAAGTAACAAGTCGTTCGTAGAGAGAAAAAGCTATATATATATATATAATAAGAGCAAGGAGCGCCATCGGAAGTGGCAAAATGACATACATACAATGTATGTATATGTAAAGAGCTCATCGGGTCTTCAACAAACACGACCCCCCTGTAGTCGATGAGGCCCCTTGGAATCTTATATGTTTTTCTGCAATCAGATGGATATGCCTCATATAGAAGGTAAAGTATTGACTATACATTTCCGAGGAAATCTGTCTTGGTTTTTATGTCTTCGAGGTTCTAATCTCTACCGTGTATTATGGTAAAGTTAGATATAATTTTTATTATATGCAAATATAAATCCGTTATTTATAAAAACAAAGTGTTATGCAAATTACTTTACGAGCGTCCCGTAAGTTTGCTGAAAAGACAATGGTGGGTGTATTGGACAGAGCTAGGTTTGGCACTTGGCGGGGTTTTTCTCTTCTCTAGGAATTCTCCGGGAAGCAAACCAACAAAAACCATTCATCAGTCTGCCCTGCAGGGAGGAAAGAAGGGGCCTGCGAAAGTAAAACCAGTAAATTCAAAAGTAAAGGAAAAAGGAAGGATGCCTTCTTGCCTTGCGTAGATATGTCCATAGGCCTGTTCCTTGACAGCGCAGCAATCTCTCTGTGTCTGTCGTGCATGTGTTTGCTGGTCCAAAGTTAAATACAAATGGAGTCACCGCCCTAGTCCACCATTAGCAGAGGTGACATTCAAACCCAACCCCATCAGACTCCTTCCTCCACCACACCCCCAACACTCTCCCAGGTGGTCTCTCTCTCTCTCTCTCTCTCTCTCTCTCTCTCTCTCTCTCTCTCTCTTAAATATAGCAGTCTCAGTTTTTTTTATAATGGACAACACCACTCCCTCGCCAACCACCACCACCACCGCAACCCAAGAAAACCCCACCACTACCGTCTCCACCACCAGCGACAACTCCTCCTCGACCACCACCACCAGCAACAGCAGCACGAGGAAGTGCAAGGGCAAAGGAGGCCCCGACAACAATAAGTTCCGTTACAGGGGGGTGCGGCAGCGGAGCTGGGGCAAATGGGTCGCCGAGATCCGGGAGCCCCGGAAGCGGACCCGCAAGTGGCTCGGCACCTTCGGCACCGCCGACGACGCCGCCCGCGCCTACGACCGCGCCGCCATCATCCTCTACGGATCTAGGGCTCAGCTCAACCTCCAGCCTTCCCCCTCATCCACCACCTCCTCTCGCGGCTCTTCGTCCTCCTCCACCTCCTCGTCGTCGTCCACCCAAAATCTCCGGCCTCTGCTTCCACGGCCCTCGGGCTACGCGTTCACCTTTCCTTCTTCATCTTCGTCTTCTTCCCCTGCGCCGTTCTGTTCGGTCCCGTACGAAGTGTACATCCCTAACGGTGCAATTAGCAATAGCGTCGTTGTCCCGTCCGTACCGTGCCCGAGCAACATCGGGCTACAGAATCTTCAGATTTCGAATCATCAGAATCTTCATCCTCAGGCCGTACAACATCCTCGACAACAATATCTGTGTGCGCGGCCCGACGGGATCGAGAATATCCCCGCCATGGCAACGACCGCCACCGCGGATGGAAACCCTAACTATGGACACCAAGAGCAACAGCTACGAGAAGATCAAGATCATCATCAGCAGCAGCAACATCATCAGCTCGGTGACTTGAGCTATGACGACATCAATGCGCTTGCTGGGTCGGTGGGCGCGAGCCTTTCCTTGGCCTCGGAGGTGGATGCGGCCCCACCGGTGCCTCCGGAGACGACCGCTGCCGAGGTGGGGCAGGGTTCGCCAGCGATGTGGCCGCTGGGGAACGAGGATGATTACATTCATCATGGGATTTGGGATTACGGAGACCCTTTCTTCTTTGATTTTTGAGGAGACAGTTGTGATCTGATTACAGTAGATGCATGATATATACATTAATCAGAGCAGGAACACGCTGAAGTGCTCCTTCAGAGTTCATCAAGATGGTTGCATACCAGTGCTTTCGAGGTCGGCGATGGCTCGCTTTCGCAGGTTCGAGTGCATTTGCACCGAGCGGCAGAACTCTCCGGCCATATAGCAGAAGGACGAAGATGATCGGGATTCGTGATATAAATTTAAGAACAGAGAAAGGAGAAAAGCAGGAGGATGATCTGCAATGAGTTGCATCTGCATTTTTTATTATGATCTTCTATATATATTCTTGAGATTTATCCATTTTAAGTAGTAGAGAGGTTTTTGGGAGATTTCAAGATCTGTTAGTTTTGAGCACTTGGAGTCTCGATCAGGCAAGGAGATTCCACATTTTCTCTTAGATTATAATCTTTAGTGAAGAGGTAAGTGAATGCTAATTGCATTTAGATCAAGTTGAAGGTCCTGGGATTAAGCTTTTCTTCTTTTTTTGTGGGATCAAACCATTGTTGAGGAAGATGTTATTTAAGGTTCTCCCTCTGTTGTTGATTTTTAGGAAATAATTCTGTAGTCTTCATACTTTGATATTGTATTTTGGCTTTAACATCTCTGTAATAATGCGCTGCAGATCTCTCCTTGGAGTTTTTCTTCCTTCAGTTCGAATTAAATTCTGTCTTGTCCTGCTGGTTTCATTTCATGTTTTGGGTTTCATGTCATTTTTGCTATTTGAGCTTTGGTTGTTTAGTGTTTAAGTGTAAGTTTAGCTGCCACCAAGAACCAGCAAACTAGCTGCAATATTCTTCTTCGAGATTAACCGGTGAAATGATGGATAGACCATTTGTTTTTTAAAGTAATGCAGATGTGAGTTGCCTGTTAGAATTAATTGTAACATTTACAATGTAGCCAATAATATATTTTTTTAAACTTAGTTATATACATGCTTGGTTGGGATGAACTAGTTCATTAGCGTGCAAATGAATGCTGAAGGTTTCGCATTGATGGATGATCTCCGAATTCGGCCATTTTTCCCGATCTAAGAACCTCGAGCATTCTCTATGCCTCGTGGCATAATCTTTGCTTACTTTGGTGGAGAATAGGAAAACCTAGTTTGCTCAAGCTGAATTAAGGACATTATGAATAAATATGTATGGAAGTTCCTTAAGAATCATGGTCCATCAATCTTCGTTTCTTGCAGGTTTATTTCCCATTTGCGAGCCCTCCAATATTATCTTCCTGCATAATTTCCAGCAAGGGGAGGGAACAAGAAGCTACAGACTAGTGGTAAGTTTTTTGATTCATTTATGAATCGACAATTTTAAAATCGAATCTTGTTAAGCATACTTAACAAATGTTCTACGGCATTCGTCCACTCTCTACAAAATTATAGTATAGTTTCTAGTGAAATGATGAGACTTATTTAGTGAAAAAGTGTCACCAAAGCTTGGAAATCGGCATTGTCTTTGTCAAGCATGCTTTGAAAACCGTTTCCTTGTTCTGTTTAAGTCCGCTTAACAAATGCCATTGACCCGAAGAATGACCACAATTAGAATCTATATGTCCACGTTACAATTCATGGAAACTAAAATACATTTCAAATGCTCGTTATGCATAATGCATTTCTAGGATTTTATATGATCCATATGGACTTATTTGTTACGGTACCCACCTCCATTATAGTTTGAAAAATTAACTAACTATCCAATTGATGGTAATGAATTCATATTGCATCAAAAATTTTTACATGGGTTGGGTTTCAAAATTGATCTTTTGTGGCTTTTCCCTTCATCCCTGCCCGGAGAAAATTCCTCTAATTAGGTCTTTTGATGGTTTAGGAATATGAACATCACCAGCATTGTCTTTGCCTTTCCTTTCTTGACCTTGTTTGGACATTTTTTATGTCCTTTTCGAGTCAGGTTCTGGATCTGGTTTAGGTTGTATATGGTATTTTAGAAAAGTTATATAAATTCTTATTTTACCAAAAAAAAAAAACATCACCAGCGTGCAAATTTTACTTGTAATAAATGTAGGTGATGTTCATATTTGTAACCTATTAAATTATAAGACTAGTTGAAAGAAGTTTACTCCAAACTTGAAACGGAAGAAGACATGATTCTTTTAGCTGCCCTTCATTCTTGTAAGTTTTATTTGTGTCCCCACAGAAGCGTCATAGGTCCCTTATTTTTACACAGAATAATACTCGACTAGACTATTTCATATGAATACCATCGGCGAGAGAAATTTGATGTACATGTCCTGTGTTTTTTTTTTCCTTTTTAACACAACCCGCATTCATTACAATTGACTTTTTATTGTCAATCAAGTTTTTTTATTATTATTATAACTATCCAATCAATAGTGGTAAAAGTGTGTTATATAACAAAAAGTAAAAGGAAGAATTTCTATCCAATAAAATTGGCTATATAGGGCGTTCAATGATAACTTTGCATGCGTCTTCCCGAGGCAAAGGAGCGTTCCAACCACCGTCTTGGAGTGGGACGAGCAAAAAGAGATTGAATGAGAAATTAAAATTAATTACAAGGAGCAATTTTTGTGCATGCACAATCTTTGTTTATTTTTCCCCTTGTTTCATACCCCAATGCGACTTAAATCAATCGAGGACACTATCCCTTCACGATCATGTTGCGATACAACGATCCTACAATGAGGCCTTTCTTGTTAGATTTTAAGAAAATTCTTTTCAATTTGAAAATTGCTAAATTCGATTTTCATCACTTATCGCCGTTACATGAATAAGTAAATTGAAATGGCTGATTGGATTTTTTTAAAGCGTGATATAACTATATCATTGCCAACTGAAGAGACATCAATTCATTGAATTAATTAACATAAAACAGATAAGCAAATCCTTATTTCAAATCAGGCGCGATATACCCAATGCAAAACCCTACTCGAGGGGGGCGGGAGGAACCACGAGCCTTGTTGACCACGAAATCAATCTCGTAAAGTGCAAATCGAAACTCGAGTAATTAGCAAGAACGTAAATATAAAATAGAAAGAAATCTCGAGTGCATCGCATGTGTGGTCGTACGCGTCTTCGGGTGTTTGTCAAAGGCAGAACAAGTCAGGAGCCATCTTTTGGCGGGCGCCGCAATTGGACCGGATAGAATTTTCTATTTTTCATGTCATTGGGAATCGTTTCAGCTTACCAAAGATATAATTTGATGAAAACTAAAAAGAAAAAAAAATAAGGGAATGATGCATGGTTTCCTAACCTATAGATCATAGATCTACATTCCCACGTATTTGCTAGTTTTAGAATTAAAAGTTGGCGACAAAATATTTTTACAATTATTGTATGGCATACATGCTTATCTTCTTCCTCATGCAATCCAAATCCAAACATCATAGAGTTCGGATTCTCCGGTTCATGTAATTGTCATATTTGAATTTCTACCGTTTAAGTTCTTTTCATGGTAAATGACATCTGGAGACACGATCCACCATATCCAAAGAGAAAGTCATTGGTTAAGAGATTGTGAACTATGTTTAGATCAATTAAAATGTCTGTTGAGGCTCACATGTGAGAGCGTTGTGGGATATAGACCCATGTCAGATATGCGATGCAAGGTGAAACGATCAATATAATTCTAGTTGGTTTACAACTCGTTAGTCTAAACTCAAAGATAAAAGGAAATATACATTTTTTTGGATGTGAAAAGAGGGCTAAAAGCCAAATGCAAAAATTTTAACATCGTAAATTTACTATCACTATTTTATCACTTGATAAAGAATAAATAGACTCTGCAGGAGGTAATGAAAAGAAACTAATATCCAAGCGTTTATTCATTTCAATATTAGCAATGCGGTCAACAGAACAAATTCCTTCCCAAAAGTTATGTTTCGCTTTAAACTCAAAGTGAGAGCACATCAATCTTATGATATCTTTAAACAAAGTAGGGTTAGCATTATCAACCATATGATTTGGACTAATAAGATGAGTGATGGTTTTAGAGTCAATCTCAATGGTGATCTTATGAAAAATCAAGTTGTTTTGCAAAGTTCATTCCCAATCACAAAGCCCAAAGTTCTACTTGTGTCAACAAACATAATCCTGTGAATGCGGCAAAACCACCAAGTTAGTCTGAGATAATTATCCAAAAAGATAAAATCTCAAAACAACGAAAGAATGAATCAAATTGCAACCTTGAAGATTATATGGTGTCCCACGTTAGTCTCCCTTGATGATCTCCCCAGGCAAAGTCATCAGGCCTCCACTACAAAAAAAATAGGATTAGCGACGAAATTTGCGACAGAAAATGTGGAAAAATCCGTTGCAAATTGAATTTGCGACGGAAAAAATTCCGTTGCAAAAAGGGTGTCGCAAAATTTTGCAACAGAAAATTTATAATTTCGTCGCAAAAATCGTCGCACATTTGCGACTGATTTTTTTCCGTCGCAAATTTGTGACGGAAAAAAATCCGTCGCAAAATTCGTCGCAAAATTGCGAATGATGTTTTTCCATTGCAAAAATCGTCGCAAATTTGCGACGAATTTTTCTCCGTTGCAAAATTCGTTGCAAATAATTCATGGCAAATTTGCGTCAAACTATATCCATTACAAAATTCGTCGCAAATTGCGACGAACTCTATCCGTCGCAAATTCATCGCGAATTTCGTCGCAAAATTAATCGAAGAAGTCGTTGCAAATTTCGGCGCAAAATTAGTCTGACATTTCGTCGAAAAATTCGTTGCAAAATGTATTCGTCGCAAAGTAGGCACGAAATGTCATGATCGCAAAACTCGTCTTAAAATAATATATGCTATTTTTATACCATTTCGGTCATAAATTGTTGTCCATATCAAACATAAGAGACAATGACAAATAATTGAAACAAAAAAACGAACAAACCATAGTTTCTTACAAACCATTGAAATAAATAACTGAATGAAAGTTACAGAGTCTGACATAATGCTATTTCATGTCTAATCTTACAATACATTCAAAATATAAAATAAAAGGCGGGACAACCATAGAAGACGCGGCTTTGGTACGATGTCATGACACCAAAAGTAGTCACTTTTGTCGAGACCTAAGGAAATGTTGATACATAAATCAGTTCAGAATATAAAAAGAAGCGTTTATGCATGGATGCGGAACGAGGTATAAAATAATTAGAGGGTTAACAAAAAAAACGTTTTAGGACAAACATAAATGTTCTTACATATGAATATGAGTAAACATATGAATAACCAAGATTTTGAAGCAAGCTTACCAGCGATTTGCGATGAAAACAAACTAGAAAGTCCGGAGGAAATCATCAGCATCATCATCATCATCAGCATTGTCACCATCAATGTATTGGTCATCATTGTGCGTATCACCTATTAGATTAGCTGGAGGTACAGGAGGACCGTTATAGCGATTGAGGTTAAGGTGTCGCATAACGAGCTCCATTTGATGTTCCAAGTTATTTATTTGTTCGTCCTTCTGAACAAGTACATTTTTCATATGATGCACTTCTTGGGTCAATTGCTCGTCATGTCGTGATCTCCTTCAACCAGTGGATGATGAACTTCCAGAACGATTCGGCATATACATCTTTGACAACGATCCCATCCCAAATATTTTCCCTTTTTTCACCCCACCCGTTGCCTCCATCCATAATGCCATATTATCAACTGATGGCCCGGACGTAGGACAATCATCACTACCACTAGCACTGCTCATTAAAAGTTCATCATATTTGTCCTACATTAACAATATAGATGAAAATAATATCACTATATATATAGCTACTATAAATATTGAAAGCATTCACGGTTTTCATTATAGTTTCCATATAAGCCAAAGTATAAACTTACATACCTTAACAGCTTTTGTTCGATCGCCAGTCCATGTCTTATCTTTCCTTTGAAATGTGCATTCAAATGTAGCTGCAAATGTCGGTTCCGTCTCCAATTCTTGTGCCTACAAAATGTAAACATGAGTAATTGAAATAAATTAACTTATAACTCATTCAACATAATTACCAATCGTTTGCGATGCTCTACAATGTTGATAGAGCCCCCAACATATGTGGCTGACCCATTACTAGAACTAGAAGATCGATTCTTCTTATTCTGCTCACAGAGTTGCTGACTCTATTCAGATGCCTAAAATCTGTTAATTGCCGTCCAATTGTCAGCTGTAATGAAAGACGGCTTTGCTTCCTCACTCTTCGCTCTATTCATCACAATTCGCATAAAATCACCGATTTTCTTATCGAAAATTCTTCTCACTTCATTGTCTTCCGCTTCCTCCCACTTGAACTTCCGCTGCAATGAATAAAAACACAAATTGAAAGTTATTATGATAATCACATATCCATAACCACGCACCAGGCAAATATGGACAGATTTTGTAAAATTCATCTTAGGGAATTATCTAGTCCTTTAGGTATCGAAAACTACAAAGTTGTTCTAGCCCCTTTATATCATTCTTGACTATCAATATACTACACCAAGCTTAGTTGGTGAGAAAATAAAATACGTACAACTTACCTTGAACTCACTCCACCACATTTCTTTCACTTCTTATGGAGCACTTCTGTAAGTAATAAACTCTCCCATCCAAAAGTTTCTTACTATTTTGTTCAATTCTCTCACAACAGTCGGAGCATCCGTGAATCTGCAATCATACAGATATTGTGCAACATCGACAATTCAGTTGACATCAATATTTAAAGCCCTAAATATTACATATACTATAATAAAAATGAAGTACTTTTGAATCTCCAAATGGGCATATGAAAAATCGGTTATCTTCTTTACTTGTGTTTCCGTCAATATTCGATTGTTCCGCCGAATAATGCCATGGAACGGAAGGAGAGGGACCTAAAGGAAATTGAACTAGAGGAGATTCAGTTGGCATATGACCAAGTCCCGTAACATGTTGTTGAGTGTGAGAGGAAGGGCCAACGTGTCCATATTGTGACGGACCATATAGTGGTTGAGGGTTAGATGATGGGACAGGAGAAGAGAAAAGGGACGGGGTCGAGGACGAGGAAAAGGCTTGTCTTCTATGCATGTGACCTCTATGTTTATACTGACAAGTTGGAAGGTTAGGCAAATATGTAAAGAACTATTGACACGTATTACGGACATATAATGATGTACATGACGAAACTTACTATTTTGATGGAAAGGCTGACAAAAAGTTTCCTTGAAATGAGCCGACGTCGAGTGTTTATAACGTGTTATTTCCTACGAACAAACATACTATGAATCGCATTCATTTTGATATGAAACTTTAATATATGAGCACGATATCGGTAGCCACAAGTATCAAACATCAATACATGAATCGCATTCAAATAATTATATTTTTATTGACCACGTACACAAATTTAAACTTCACTGAAAGTGAGTGGCCACAGGTATTCTAAATTATTGTGTATAGTTTTGTAAGAAAAAAATTGTTATTATTGTTAAATTTGTTTTGCGACCTTAAAAAAAATAAAATTTCACTAAAAGTTGATGGCCACCAATATTCTAAGACATTCTGTAAAGTTTGGAAATTTAAAAATTTTTATAATTTTTATAATTATTTTTTAATATAAAATTTTTTCGGTAAAATAAAACAATCTTTCCACACTAAAATTGGGTGGCCACATGTAGTCTAAGCTATTAGGTAAATTATCAAAAAAAAATTTGTCCTTCTTGATTTTAATAATTATTAGGGCACGTTAAAAAAAGTAAATATAACTACAAGTTGGTGGCCATAGGTATTATAAGCCATTTCGTGAAGTTATGAAAATTTTTAAATTCTAATTTTGTATCGGCCACCTATAAAATATTTAAATGTCACTGTTCATCAAGATGGCCACATGTTTTCTATGCAATTCTGTGCAATTTTCAACTTCTACATACTTTATTTAATTTTAAAAAAAAAATTTCACCAAAAAAAAATTCCCTCACAATGGTTGGCCATATTTATTTTAATACATTTTATAAGGTTATGAAAATTTTTACTTGTTTAATAATTTTTTCCCAAAACGTTAACAACTATAAATTTCACTCAAAATAGGTGGTCACAGGTAATTTTTGTCATTTTGTAATATTATGAAATTTTTTATTTTAAATAATTTAAAAACTGTTAACACCAAATTTGAATTTTATTGCCAACATAAACCCTTTTTTAAATTTTCTGTAATTTTTAATGATTTTTAATAGAATTATTAAATTTTCAAGTGTTTTCAGTGACAACGTCTAATCAATCACCCAATCGTCATTTAACACTTCATCATCCACATAATACACTAATTAACCAGTCGACCATCGATCAAAGCGATATGCAATCTTCAAATCGACTTGTAACTTAGTCAATGAATTCGACACCAAATAATTCCTAAACAAGTCCGACTAATTACATAATTATATTAACTAGGGTTTAAGGAGTTGCTTACTTGGTTAAGGACAACTAAAACCAGCCGATCGAACAGTGGCGGACCCGGCGTGAGCGTGGGCCCAAATGGTGGCTAGTCAGCTAGGTGCTCGTCCACGGCCGGGCGAACAACGGCGGAGCTCGGCGGCGACGGTGTTGGTCGGCGGCGACGGCTTCGGGCGGCCGCTCGGCGGAGACGGCAATGGTGGTGGTGATGGCTTCGGCCGACGGATGTAAAGCGGCTGGCTGGCGGCAAGCGGCAGCTGTCGATGGCGGGCAGCGGCTGGCCGGCAGCGGCGACAATCGCTGTGGTCCGGCAAGGGCGGCAACGTTCAGGGGACTGCTCCGGCAGATGGCGGGGGGTGGCTCGTGGCGGGCGTGCGAGGGCGACCAGGCAGGGCATGGGCGCTAGTGGTGGCGGAGCCGCGATCGGCCCGGGCGGAGGGGGAAGGGGGGTGCGGGCGACCGGTGGGGGCAAGGGGCCGGGGGGCAGGCGAGGGGCGAGGGCGAGGCGGCGACAGCGGCCAGGGCGGGCGATAGGCGGGGCGCGAGCGACGGGCGGTGGCGGGGTGAGTGACCGACTGGGAGGGGGAGGAGGGGTGCGGGCGATTGGCAGGGGTGAGGGGATAACGGGCGGGGGGCGGCCGAGGGGTGAGGTTGAGGCGGCGACGGCAACCAGGACGGGCGAGGGCGCGACGGGCGAGGGCGCGGGTGCGGGCGATGGGCGGCGGCGATGGCTGCTTCGGCGAGGGGGCTGCAGGGCGGCTACCGGCAACAGGCGAGGGGGCCTGCGGGGGGCTGGTGATGGGTGGGGGAGCGGTGGGGCGGCTGCGACCAGCAACGAGGGCGATTTGGATCGGGGGAAGAAAATTTACAAATTTGCCATGAGCGTGGTAAGTCCGTTGCAAATTTGTGACGGCCGTGTTAGGTCCGTTGCAAATTTGCGACGGACTTTCTTTGTCCGTCACAAATTTGCGACGGACTTTCTTTGTCCGTCACAAATTTTCTACCCATAAAAATTTTCCGACGGAAAAAAAATCCGTCTCTAATTTCCAACCGATTAAATAGTCCGTTGCAAATTTTTGAAAGTCCCGCACAAAATTTGCAACATACATGTGCCGTCCGTCGCAAATTTGCGACGGACATAAAAAGTCCATCGCAAATTTTCTACCGACAAAAATTTTCGGACGGAAAAAAAAATCCATCGCAAATTTTCAAAAGTCCCGCGCAAAATTTGCGACAAACTTCCTAGGTCCGTCGCAAATTTGCGACGAACTATGCTGGTCCGTCGCAAATTTTCTACCGACAAAAATTTTTCGATAGTTAAAAATTTCGAACGTTGACAAATTCTGTCGCAAATTTGCGACGGACTTAGTAATGTCCGTCGCAAATTTGCGATGGAAGGACTTTGTGTCCGTCGCAAAGTTGCGACGGACATGTTCCGTCCGTCACAAATTTAGACATACTAATAACCGTTGTACATTTGGTACATCTTTTTTTCGGTTCAAAATTTTGCATCTCATTTGTTTGGGTCCTCAATTTGCAACGTCTTTTTTTCAGTCCAAAATGTTAGCATCTCAAATTGTATGACACGTTAATAATATTTGACTTGTCAGCATTTACCGAGAGAAATTTGGACAATCAATTAAAATAATAGCACAATAATAACAGTAATTAAAAAATACAATAACAATAATAAGAAGAACAATAATGATAACAATCAAAATATCACTTGTCGCATTAATAATTACATATCTGTAGTGTTTTGTGGCAAAAATTTTAATCTTCGTCTTTGTCCTCGTCTTCGTCATCTGTCTGCAAATCAGATTTGGAACATTCTTGTACCTGTAATTCGTAAATTTCAGTTGGTTCCACATCTATCATTGCTCCGAATGAATCTCGTAAAGTTGGTATGTTATATTCCTCAACTTCAACAGTGTTACACACTTCTTCTTGTTGGTAGGTTCTATCCTTCCAGTGTTCCTCGATTTTCATCCGTGCGTTGATTTTACATACAGCCCACCAATCAGTTTTGTCACGTTTCAAACTAGGATATTATGCATAACACACTTAAATTGCTTGTTGTGCCAAGACAAATAGTTCATACTTCATATACATTTTCTTGTGATTTATTTCGACCAAATTGAACTTTGTATGCACTTTCATCCTTTTGACGGGGTCAAACCACGTGCACTTAAATAACACAACCAACATCATTAATGGTCCAGGGTATTCTATCTTTATGATTTCATCCACCAAGCCATAAAAATCATCTTCTGAACTCCCACCATTGGATGACCGAACAGACACACCACTATTCATTGTGGCTTTTCCCATTCCATATTCTTGAGTGAGAAAATTATATCTATTTATGAAATATGCTGGCCAACTTCGAACTCTTAACTGTGGACCCCATGACAGATGATATATCAATCCTTGCCCTCCAAGCTCATCACAATGATTGTAAACCTAAGGTTAGACATGCAAAGTCAATAATATATATTTTACTAAATAATGTATATAAATTTAATAACTTTGTTTTGGTCGATAGACAACTTACATATGTCTTGAACCATGCTGCAAACTGTTCATCGCACAAACGGTCAAACTCATTTGGTTGTAGTCCAAACATTGAAGTTTGTAATATCCTAATATTGAAAACCATTTAAGTATTAGCAAATATTTGACACTGAAAATATATATTTGTAAATTTACACTTACTTGAAGTATGGTTCGACTTCTGGGCAGTTCAGTAAAATATAAGTATGGGCTGCATGAAATTCTTCGCCTGATAAGTAACGAAACTGACATGCGCCGCTTGATTGACCCAGATAATTGAAAATAGAGAATGTTGTGCAATTGGGATCGATGGAGCCCTCATCATTTCTACCTGCTTTCCGCCTCTTACACTGAACATGCAGCTCAAAATAATATGATGCAAATGTTGTCACTTCTTCCACGATATATGTATTACAAATTGAAGTTTCAACATGTGCCTTATTCTTCACTTTTTTCTTCAAATGATATAAGAATCTACTTGAAATAGAAATAAGTTTATCGGAACATATCATATGATAAAATTCTAATTTAACTTATATTTAAAAAAAATATTACCTCTCAAATGGATACATTCATCGAAATTGGACGGGACCTGCAACTTTTGCCTCATAAGGCAAGTGAACTAAGAGATGCTCCATCGAATCAAAAAAACACTGGAGGAAATATCCTTTCTAAGTTGCAAAAAATAATTGGAATATCTCTATCTAGTTTTTGCATGTGTGATGCTTTTAACACTATCGAGCAAATATCATGCAGGAAATTATTTAACTCTGTAATAGCGCCCCATACAAAGTTCACTAGAACTTCCTTCAAAGCTATTAGAAGTAGTCTTTCTATCAAAATGTGACAATCATGACTCTTCAAACCTGTCAACTTGCATTCATTCAAATCAACACATCTCCCGAGGTTCGAAGCATATCCATCAGGAAACCGCACATATTTCAACCATCGATAAACAACTCGTCTTTGCTCCTTATCCAATATATAAATTGCTTTCGGTTTTGGTCCCCTGCTGCTTGCATCCACAACTAGCATTGGCCGATCACAAATGTCTCTCATATCTTTTCTTGCGTTCAAGTTGTCTTTCGTTTTTCTGGAGACATCCATTACAGTATTTATGACATTATCGAAAACATTTTTTTCTATGTGCATGACGTCAAGATTATGATGAATAAGATGGGTCTTCCAATATGGTAGATCCCAAAATATACTGCGTTTTGTCCACTTATGTGTACTTTCGTATGCATAAGTCGTGCCGTGCGGGTTCTCAACAACAGTTAGAAAGCCCTGCACACGCTCCCAAATTTGATCGCCAGTCAACTTTAATGGTGGACGCGTTCTTTCGGCCATATTCTTGATGAACTCTTTTTTATTCCTTCGGAATGGATGATTTGGCAGTAAAAATTGTCTGTAATAGTCAAAATAGCTAGGCTTCTTTCCATATTTTAATCTAAATGACTTTGACCTCTCCAAACATATTGGACATCCTAAGATCCCAGCTGTACTCCATCCAGATAACATTCTGTAAGCTGGAAAGTCATTTATCGTCCAAAGAAGGGCAGTCTTCATTACAAAAGTTTGATCGGTAGAAACGTCATACGTAGGGATACCTTCAACCCATGGCCGTTGTAACTCCTCAATCAATGATTGCATATAAACATCTATAAACTTTTTCGGATTTTGCGGCCCTGTCACGATCAATGTCAAAAACATATAAGGTGTCTTCATGCACATACTGGGTGGAAGATTGTACGGTGTTAAGATAATTGGCCAACATGAATAACTTTTCCCTATTTTATCAAATGGAGCAAATTCATCGGCACAAAGACTTAACCTGATGTTCCGTGGCTTAATCGCAAACTCATGGTATGTTTTATCAAAATGTTGTCATGCCTCCGTATCTAAAGAATGACACATTATATCCTCTTTTGTTCATGATTTGCATACCAAGTCATGTGTTCAGCAGTAGCTTTAGACGCATAAAGCCTTTGCAATATGGGGATTAAGCGCAGATAAAATATTTGCTTGCATGGTCTACGCTTCTAATTACGACCTAGCCTCCTGTTAATCTTGTATCTAGGTTGGCTACAGAATTTGCACGATTCTGCATTTTCATCATCTCTCCAATATAACATACAACCTTTACGACATACATCAATCCTTACAACAGGAAAGCCTAAATTATCCACTAGCTTTTTCATATCATAAAAATCACTTGGCATGACGTTATCATGAGACAATGATTCCCGCATTACTTCAATAAAAGAGTTGAAGCAATCCGCAGACACATTATGCTTCGCCTTGATATTTAACAGTTTGGCTGTCACCAATAACTTAGTGTGATCCTCATAACATGCCCATAAAGGTTCATCTGCTGTTTTCAACACATCTCATAACTGATTACATTGAAAAGTTTCATTATGGACATTCTCATCAAAATCCGTTACTCATATATCTTCCATTTGTGGAGCATGACTAGTACCCACTTGTTCACATGTAGGAGTGAAAACTAGTACTTGCATGATTCGATTCTATGATAAAATTCTGACTGGTTGCATCAATCACCATCCTCTCGTATGGGTTCAATTGCTCATAATAGCCACATTCTTTCCTAACTGAAAATTGATCACTTCTTTCATATCCTTCATCAGATATAAATTGTTTACCATGAGAAGTCCAATTAAAATAGTTCAGAGTAAACTCATATCTAGTAAGTTGTTCTCTAACATTATCACACACAAGAAATTTACCATTACCGCACTTTTTACACGGACACCTTAACTTATTTCCATCCATGAACTCATACTTATTACTAGCAAAGTCTAAAAATAGTTCCAACCCAGTACGAAACTCATCTGTCAATCCTCGACGTCTAAGTAAGTTCTTGTTATACATCTAAACCCTTTCTCTTTGCATTTTGTCTGTATTGAAATAAAAAAATCTGGTAAAATATTCAAAATATCATATCTATTGTTGTTAATTAAAATCATAAAATTTTGAAAATTATAATTTTTTCATTCACGCAACAATTAATATGAAATTGCAAAAATAGAAAAAAAAAATGCCACGTAATGAAGACTTACCCAAAATATTTGATAGTAATATTGATAGGAGAAAGCCAAATTTCGCCCTTTTGCCCGCCCTTTTTCGGCTGTTTTTGCATCAGTTGGCCTTTCGAGGGATGCGTAGGATCTCTTCTAGTGGCACAGGTGTAGAGGTGGCCACGGGCCGGTTTTGGCCCGGAACCGGCCCGGTCAAACCCGGGCCCACGGTTTGGAACCGGAGCCGGCCCGTGGCATACAGGCCCGGTTCCGGTTCTAGAAAAATTTGAACCGGCTCGGAATCGCTGGTTCCGGGCCGGTTCTGCGAAATATAAAATAAATAATTTTTTTTTAAAAAATAATAATAATGAAATTTTTTAAAAATTTTCATTATTTAATTTTTTTTTATAAAATAAATTGAACTCTAATTGCCATGCATTGTAAGTGTATTGATCTTCAATTACAATGCTTGGCTTAGGTGTATTGAAGTCTAATTACAAGACTTGACTTGAGTTTTATAAACAACCCATTTGATGGTCTCTTCATTCCCATTCAATGTGGGACTCTCGGTTTACCTTGAACGCCTTCAATATGAAACTTTTGGCTTTGTCTTCATGCAAATGCCAAAAGTCCCACATCGAATGGGAATGAAGGGACCATCAAAGGGGTTGTTTATAAAATCCAACCCAAGACATGAGAATGTGAAGTTGTATGCCTTTTGTGGCTACGATCCTTTGCTAATTAAGAGCAAAGGGTTTCATTGGACCGCCTAGAATAGGACCAGACCAATGGTCCGGTTCTCAGTTCTATGGTTTACCGGTTCGGTTCTTAATTCTAAAATTAAAAGACCGGTCTTACCAGTTCGGTTTTTGGTTCCGATTGGGAACCGATCACCCCTACAATTTTCATTTTGATTATAATTTATATTGAATAATTTATTATTTCATATTTTTATAATTATTTTATAATTTATTTTATAAAATTTTAAATTACGAACCGAAACTGGCCGATTCCGAACCGGAACCGGCCAGTTCCGAACCTGAACCGGAACAGCTAGGGGCGGTTCTGGCTCCGGTTCACATGTGGCCACGAACCGGAACCGGCCGGTTCTGAACCGTGGCCACCACTATACAGGTGCACGAACAGCGAGAGACAGAGAAGGAGGTTTGCCCTACTCGCCGATTATCGTGTTGAATACACTGATCTCGTCCACCGTTTGTCTAATCTCTGTGTTGAGTCAGTAAGCAATGTTACTCTTCGACCCAAAAAAAAAAACATGTTACTCAAAAAATAGGGATAATTATCGAAAAACAATTGTAAATATATTATACGAATATCAATTCAGTTCTAACCCTTTTAAATTTTGTCAATTTATTTATTTTATTCAATCCTAAACATTTTGACAATTTACTAATGAAATCATTTCTGCCAATTTTCAATGAAAATCGTTGACGTGGATACTTGCTATCTTACATGGCATAGCCACTGGTATTAACATAAAAAACTTTTTCAAAATTTTAAAAAAATTTCTGAATTTTTGTATTTTTCTTTTTTTTTTTTACTTTTTTTTTTCCCATAGTGGCTAGCGAGAGCCACTAGTGGCTTGCCAACCCCTGGGGCAAAGCCGCGAACCCTCACTAGCGGCTAGCAAGCCTCGGCGACTTTTGCCAACCATTGTGAAAAAGAAAAGAAAAGAAAAGAAAAATATAAAAAAAAATTCATTAAATTTTAATAAAATTTGAAAAAGTGAAAAAAATTATTTACGTCGGTTCTGGTCATCTCATGTAAGATGGTCAACATCCACATCGTTGTTTTTCATCAAAAATTGGCTAGAATAATTATATTGAAAAATTATCAAAAAATTGAGAACTAAAATGATCAATTGTTAGGTTTAGGAATGAATTATTATCCGTACAATAGGTTTAAGATTTTTTAGTAATTTCGAAAACATTGTTATGTTCATTAATTTTTGTTTGTGAAAACGAGATTGTTATCAATGATTGTAAAAAAAAATTATAAAATTTTAATAAAATTTAAAAAGTGAAAAAATTATTTACATTAGCGCTGGTTGTATCACGTAGGATGTTCAATATCCACATCAATGTTTGTCAGCGAAAATTAGCTAGAATAACTATATTGACAAATCATCAAAAAGTTGAGGACTAAAATGATCAATTGTTAGGTTTAGGACTAAATTAGTATCCGTATAATAGATTTAAGATTTTTTCTAAAATTTTTCCCTTGAAAACATCGCTGTGTACGTAAATTTTCGTTTGTGAAAATAAGATTATTTTCAACGATTGAGATTTGTCAAGCAACTAAGGAGAGCACCGTGAGAGGTAGAGAATCAACATCGAGGCTCTCGAAGCGTCTAATAATTAATCTGTTTCTCAAACTTGAAGTGAATAATACGATGGATAAATTGCATTAAATAGACCGGCATAATTTGATCCACCACTGTAGAATCCCTGGGTTCTTGCACGTATGATGATGACCCTATACATGTGTGGGAGATGAAAAGCTGAGGACATGCAGCCTCTGCTCCTCGGAACTCATAAAACTCCTAATTGCATGCAGCAAAATTGGACCACTAGAGCAACTTTCTAGAGAGAGAGAGAGAGAGAGAGAGAGAGATCGATCGATGTACAGGTTGGCGAGAGAGATCCTGTTGTTTTTGCAAAGCTTTCTCTTCTTTCGTTTGGTTAGAGGAGAGCCACATTGCCCGTTTCATTAAACTATGTATCGACTTCCCCCTCGAACATCTTCTTTATATATAACTCTTAGGTTAAAATGTACGCGTGCGGAGTACTCGATTTAGTATTATATTTCACTTGATAATCTTGGAAAAGAAAGACAATCCCGTGATCACAAAACCAACCACGTTCAAAAAAATGTCAAGGTAGTAGGCGGGATATTATGGAACAATGACTTAATAAGTAGGGACAGATCCCATCATGGCCCAAAAATTAAAAGAAGAAAGAATGAGTATTGATTTTCTTCTCGATGATGTTTTTCCTTAATCGTGGACCGACGAGAGCTGCCATTGATGAGTCTAACCACGACCCCGTTTCTCGTTTGACCAAAGGGCTCAGAAATAAATTGCTAGGTAGAAATTTCACTCGAGATATCAAGTTTCTTGAATTGAGGAGGTAATGAATCTCAATCGGATAACCACTTGACCAATCCCAAAGAAGACGAGATTACTTTAATGCTATTGGATGAAGAGGACGTCCCTTTACCTTACGGTATGTGTAAGTATGCTTACGTCTCTTTTTACTCTATCTTTATAGTATGGTCGAACAGATTAAGCACAAAAGAACCATGAATGATTCTATATGTCATGGGCTTAAATCCACGCAAAATAAAGTTCTCAAGGCCCTAGCCCAGGTCCAACTCGTGGTCAAACTCTTCAGACAACTAATGGCCGTTGACTTTGGGTGGGTAAAGAAAACTACTCTCCCTTATGATCAGAATTCCCTCTCTCTCTCTCTATCTCCCTTTGTACCAAGGCAGGCGTTGACTAGCAAGTGCATGAATCTTCTGCCACGACCATCATCCACAAGCAAAGCAACCACTCCTGCCCAATCGACATGCTTTGACCTTGCGAATAAACAATCCTTACAAGATCATGCGCAGGATCGACACCCCCGAATGTTTAAGATGCCCCCTTTTCCCCTCGAATGGATCAGCATCACTCGTTCTGACGCCACCAGCACCAGCATACTGCAGAAAGCTAAGGTTGGATTGTCCTAAGCGACGTCGCGCATCCAATTTCTTAGGCTTTGACATCTCTTGAAGGGGGTTCGGTTCTTGGATATGCTGCACGGTCATACTGATCCATCCAAAGATTAATCCGGCCTCAGTGGATTCCAAGTCTCTCGATATAAAGGGGTTGGTAAAGGGACTCAAAAAGAGGGCGACACGATTGGAGGGTGACCACCGCGTTCCTCCAAAAGATTAAAGAGCAAAAGAGCTCGTCCCTTTTGGATCCAAATCGAAGGGAAGGAATTTCCCTTGTCATCTTCCACCACGCCACACCATGGAGCGATATCACTTGCTTGGATCCAGTAGTCCCACCACTTCTGATCACTATCATTTTCGCGATTTTATGTAATGCCCGTTTGATTATGTTTGACGAAGTTGCACGTTTGTTTTGTATGTTTTACATATAGTAACGAGACCCCTCCATGAGGCAGTTGATATGATTTTGTTGAATCGTGTACGGTGATAATCATTATTATAGATAGTACCGAACTCACGTTATATATATATATATATATATCATATAGAAATGGTCTTAATCACCATATGTGTGTCTATTGACAAATGGATTGAAAGTTTCTGAAATAGAGGATTGACATTCAACACATAAAACTGTTTATGTCTTGAGATATTTCTTGAGCCGACATCGTTATCGTAAGATCTAGATAAAGATGTAATTTTGTGTTGGCCTGATCTTTGAAAAGTCAACTGGCCGGGCCAGGATGGGACTGTGCGTTCACGTGCATGGGCTCTTGACCAAGCATTCATATCTCTCGACGGCGCTCGCGGGAAGCGCCACCATCACCTTCACGGCGTCGCTCCTGTCATGCAGCGGGAGGAGCAAGCAGTACCGGTCACAGCAGACGGGCCCCACGTTGACCGGTCTTCCCATCCCGAAGTCAACCCTATCCAGTCCGAGCCTCGACCACTGCGACACTATGAGGACCCCGACTGAGTCAGGACATGCCCTCGACTCGCTCACCGTCTCCACCACCGTCCTCACGTACTCGTCGTCGATTCTGTCTTTCGCTCTCTTCACTAGCATCGTCGCGAACCCTAGACCCTTCTCCGCGACGTCTTTGACGCTGGCCTGCGCGCATGCGAGGACGAACGCGTTGCCGTAGTATCCACTCGGAAGGCTCGGCTTGACTCGGTTTCGAACATTCACGCTGAAGAGAAGCTTTAGCGTCTGATTTGGAGGCAGGTTTAGCGATCTTGCCCAGCTTCTCCATATATGAGCCGTGACAACTTCGAACGACGTGAATGCCGACTCGCTGAGTCGACCTGTGGACGAGGCAAGCCTTTTGAGCTCGTCGAGAGAGGCCCTGTCGAAGGTGATTGAGGTCGGGATGAGCCTTTCGTTAGTGAAGCGAGATGTGAAGCTGCAGAGGTCCGGAACTCGGTTGAACTCGGGGTGAGTTTGCGCTGCCGAGCTGTGCACGCCGCCGCAAGGGACACGCCGCGGCATTGGCGGGTCCATGAGGTGGCGATCCCAAACGGTATTAGCCTTGGGCTTGGGCTTAGCCTTGAGCTTGAGGGCGAGTCCTCCGAGTTTGGCTAACTCGGCGAACGAGTTGAGGAACTCCGCACTCCCGATGCCATCGCACAGGCAGTGCTTGATCCCTACGGCGAGCGCAGCAGCGCCATCCCTGAGCCACGATAGCTGGACAACGAGTGGTGGGGGCTCCTTGAGCACGTCGGCCACGTGGAGCGACAGGAGCCCCTGCCACTCCGTCACGTGCTTTGGGGGCCGCTCGAAGTCGCCGATCACGATGTGGTCGGCCACGGCTTCAATGAAAAGCACGCCTTGCGCCCGACACAGCACTTCAAGCCTCGAGCCGTCCGGCTTGGTCTTGACCCGGCCCGCAAGCGGATAATACGGAACCAAGGCTTGAGCGAGTGCGCACTTCAAGCGGGCCGCCACGTGATTGCGATCCAACCCGGGGCGAGGCTTGTAGACGAGGAGGTACTCGATGGTGAAGCCGAGGAAGAGCTGCGAATCGAGGGCCGAGAGAGCAAGGATCTTCGAAGGAGTGGGCTCAGCCGGAGAGACCAAAACGGCATCCGTGACGGAAACGTGACTTCCCATACCGAACGGTAGTGGTTAGAACTGGAAGAGAGGATGTTGGGCTATATATGTTTGTGGAGGTGGTTTTTCTTTAAGGTCTGCTCTATGGTCTTTGCTTAGCGAAGTGTGTGTAATATGTAATTTGTAGTTGTGATTATTGCACACTATTCTTTACAAAACCTAAGGTTTGTCTTTGCTCTCCCTCTCTCACTGTGGAAGATTTATGCCAGGATTCTGCGGGCATCACTTTATGGGAAAAAACGAAATAAGAAAAATTATGTTAACAGTTCAGATTTGCTTTGTCTGTCTCTTCGGCTGAGTGATAGCTCTCTTTTCTCGACAAAGTATCAGGTCATGCAGGGAATATTTAAAGTGCTTGACTTGATTTATTTCTTACCGTAGAGTACATTATATTTACACACACACATATATGTATATATATATATATATATATTTCTCTTTCAAAATGAGGGTCTAAGATTACTTATGTGCAGTTGTGAACGCAACCCCTTTTTGGTATTTATAATATTATATGCGAATAATTCTTAAAATGTCTGTTTCAACATTGATATCTCCTCCAGCAAAATTATCGTACATAATCGTAAATTTGCAAGGGGGCTTGATGGACGTCGATGCTGGGACCTGTCTAGCTTGTGTCTGCAATATCTCCAAAAGAGATTAGTGCCGACCTTATTGATTTCCGGATCTGGGGCCTTCGCTTTTCAGTGCAGACATGCACGATCAATCGCTAAAAATAGTACAATAAAAAACCTCGATGTAATGAAAGGAGATGATGACGACCTTTCGGGGTCGGGACGACGTCAAAATTCAATAAATTAGTTCCTTGGGGTTTCCTCTGCCCCCTCCGTCGGACATTCCGTGGATCCCCAGACATTATTTTAAGAAGGAAAAAATAATTTGGCAAAAGCAAAAGGGGACAGACAAATATGGAAAGAAGTTAATGATGCACGACTAAGATTATCGCATGAAGCAGTAAAGGACAGGTGAAATTAGGGGAGGATGTCCACCAGTAGTGAAATCATCTTCCCCGGTTATCAGGGTCATTGGGCCACGTTGTACCTCTTTGTCCCGCTGAAGAAAATATAAACTATGATGATCTTATGTTTATTCTCTAATTTGGGTATCATGTTCAAGAAAACTTTCGAAATTTAAAATTAGTTATGCTCCAATGTGGCTTGTCTTATATGTAGGTAGCTAGAATTTTAATGTTGCTAATTAAGATATAGGATTTTTTTTTTGTTAATTTCGTTGGCCAAACATAAGATACAGAAGAACTCCATAATGGTCACTCGATAAATAGGTTTCATAAAAAATATCTGAGCAAGTTTTCACGACTTAAAAAAAAGGACAGCATCAAGCAACAACTTGTGGTGAGGCACACTCCTGTCTGTCGGGGGCAAATGGGGCCTATTAGCATGAGCTAGATACTTAATAGAATGATTAGAGTAGGCCAGATTAATTAAAGCATATGTATCTTAGCATAAGCCGTGCTTTCCCTAGTTTGCTTTTCTTGAAATTCCGCATTCTTAGTAACCATTGGGTTGCTAGAACTAAAATTTCATTCGTATCGTATCCTCCATAGTCTTTTCATAGAATGGGAGGATATAATCTTCCAAATAGCCTTACAACCCCAAATATTTAGGCCAGCACAAAACAATGTACTTTATCTAATATACGATGTTTATTCGATACACATCACCGTTACCGTTGAATGAATGATATATGCGTTTGAGAATTAGTCACATTAACAAGCTTCCGCATGTATCGAGCTTTCAAGAATGATAATGAGGTATTACTATTGCTAGATTATCACGGTGCATAATGAAATTCGGTATGGATATATTTGTCTCGTTATACATCTTCCTTTGACAGTTCAAGGGTTGTGGCCAGATATATCTAGGTGGAACGAATAGTTGAAAGAAGAACTACATCTTAAAAGGGTTAATGTTGAATATACATGTTCTTTTGATTTTCATATCATTTTAGATTAAACGAGAAGATGGTTACGTTAAAGCTTTATCATCTAGATTTCCATGATTTATACCTTTTAAGCCATACATAATAAATACGTACACTCTTTTCTCCTCCCAAAATGGGATCATGAGTTGCACTCGATATATGGAAAAAGCAATTGCCTTGAGATGCCAAAAAATTTGAGCAAACCAAGATATACCCAGAGCTATCAGATATGCCTTAGCTCACATTAATAAAGCATTGAAACCCCTTGGCTCCAAGAGCACGAGACCCTAAAGAGCATAGAAAGATTAACCTCTCTTTCAAAGGTTCGCTTTCCATTCCTATTCATATAAGCTTTTAGCTCCCCTATCCACGAGGAATGTCGCATATTTTAATGAAAGGAAAGATTTATACGATCTCATTCCGCCAACTATATGACTGACAGAACCAATTACAGTATAAAAAAATACGAGGGAACGGCACTTTAGAGCAGATAAGAAAGTAGCAGAGTTCGGGAGCTATGTCTCGTACGTCCCTTTTGCCTTTACATCAAACCGAGATATTTGCGAATTCGATTAATTTATTATGCTAATTTAGAGGGCGTATCGAGTTGGGAACCTGCAGCTTGGTGATTCTGTATCCATCACATTGTGGTATTGCTGAACGCATGAAAAAAGGTGTTTCAGCTAGGGTTTTTATGAAGTTTCACTTTATTCTTGTAGATATGGACTACATGCGCATGATGTATGAAATTGATTTCTGTGTTGAAATGATACCGTCCAATTTGATGCAAAAAGTTGTTGGTCGTCCCTTTCATTTTCCTTGACATTGATTGGCGATGGTTGCTAGCCATGTACGGCTTGAAAAAAAAGACCCCTTTCTATGCCTTTACGAATCATTTTCAAAGTTTCATACATATATATGTACACATACATATACATCAATCTTGACAAATGGAAGATTCATTTAGACTTGTCTTAATAATCGAGTCTCAATTCTAATTAATGAGAGCGAACCAAAGTTCAATAATCAAACAAAAGAATATGAATCTTACATTTAAGTGTATGGACTTTATCTACGACATCAACTGTCAAATGAATCTACCTCATTTTTTTCCTCAACAGGGTCGCCCTAAAATCGCCACGGCTTTATACAAGACAAGCGTTTAACTAATCAATGGAAACCATATTTTATTTTTCATGAACCATCAATAAAACATGCCTTAGATTCTATCAAACATTGTACAATTTAACTGTTTTTTTTTGTAACTCAGGGAACCCCTGCACGGCCGACGGCCGGAAGGTAAATCCTGGGGGCGACATGTGCTAGCCACCACATACGTGCCACCGAGTAAGTCACCCTGCGGCGCTCGGAATTCGAACACTCAACCTTTTACAAAAGGAAGAGTGCCCGCACCGACGACACCACCCAGATGGGTGGTGGTACAATTTAACTGTAATATCTTGATTCTAACATAAATCTCGACAAACGGAAGATTCATTTAGACTCGTCTTAATATATCGAGTCTCAACTCTAATTAATTAGTGCAAATCAAAACTCAATAATCAAACATAAGAAGATGGATTTTACATTTTAGCGTATTGACTCATCTACGACATCGAACGTCAAATGAATCTACCTCATTTTTTTCCTCTATAGGATCGCCCTAAAATCACCTCAGCTTTATACAAGACAAGTGATTAACTAATCAATAGAATCCGTCTTTGATTTTTCATGAACAATCAATAAAATCTGCCTTAGATTCTATCAAATTTAAATGTAATATCTAGGCTTTGGATGGTCTGCGTTAGATTCTATAGATGTCCTAGATGATATGTGATCTTGACTCACGGTTCCTACTGTGCGAGGATTTTTTGAAAATCTTTAGTGGATCCGGAATTAAAACAATATTAGTCTTAGTCTCGATCTCCCCTCATCGGAGGAAGTAATTAAAGCTGTCTTAATCTTTCTGACCAAACCGGCTCAATATTTCTCGCGGGAATAAATGCCAGAGAAGTAACATCACCTTGTCATTCCTTCCTTTCTTCCTCATCTTAAGCCGATTTTCAAATTTGCTCTTAAAAGGGGGAATTTGTGTTATTATAGATATCTCTTTGAAATCAATCGCTTTGGCATCAAAGCTTGGTATAGATTTGAATTGAACGGAATATATGAAGCATGATTCGAACCAAAATAGCTCTCCCTCACGCACCACCGAGTTATTTTAGGAATCTAAAGGTTTTTCATATATATATATATATATATATATATATATATGAACAAAAGAACAAAGCAAATCTTGGGGGTTTACAAATGCTTCCTCGATAAGCGGGGGAAAAAGCCATCCTAGCTATACTGTGCTCTCATGGACCCTATCTATATTGAAAAATATTTGGAGGTATATTGATATTTTGGCGACAAGGCCAAGGACAAAGCTGGCTATTTGAAAGGGAATGGATGTGCATTAATTGGGCATGCATGTGCCTCCAAAGGAGAGGCAGGCTCTCCTCCCTTCGTCGTCTCCACGGTCCTGCGACTTTTAAGTGGTATTGCGGGTGCCGACATAATTTGAGTTCCCACAGCAATCAATTCAATAACAATTTACGAAAATGGAGGAGACATATTCTCTAAGTTGAGTCGAATCAAGTCGAGCCGGTCCAAGATATAAAAAGAAAAAGTCGATAGGAGTAGAAGCCATTTATTTCAAACTGAAGAAGGTGGATTGACTTGATGCATTTGATGACTTCCGAGTAAGTGTTCGGCTCGTAAACGGGTAATTTCAAACTCGAAGTCTTATGGACTAAGATCGACTAATGGGGTTACAAGCCGAATCTATGCGAAATGGTTTGGAAAGCTTTCAAATTCAAGAGTGTCTCTAGCCCATAGATCGTGCATATAGGAGCAGATGATGCCGTTTAGGTCTCATTTCAATCTGATTCTCACTTAAGATTTAAGTGATTAGTTTAATGTTAAGAAAGCAAATCCGTGGAAGGGGACCAGCCGGATGCAATCCATAAAAGTGCTTCTCCACCAAGGAATATTGCTGTCGCAATTTAGGCAGGGAGCTAGGGGAACCGACGACTCTGGGAAGGCAATAGTTGTTACATCAAACATTAGAGTGACCAATATGTATTTAACCAAAAAGATGCCCTTGTCTATTCCTACCGGTCGCCGTACCACCGTCCTATTAGTTTTCTTTTAGGATGTTCTGCATTGTAGAGAGAAAGAGAGAGAGAGGGAAGGGTCATTGTCAATTGAGTTGAAACAATATTCGAACACACTTTCGTACCATCGTGGAAATATCGTGCTTCTTTTATAGCCATGAACATATGAGCGATCGTAACATTAAGTGATTAATAGCGTTTTCCCTAAAACAGTTGACCGGCATACCATAGCTACAACAATAATAATAGCAGGATCTGTTGAAGAAGATGACATGCTGAAAGATTTCCTTGAATTCTACCTATTACAGATTTATTTTTCCTTTTCCTGTACTTTTCCTTTCTTGATTTGAGTTGAAGAGTGATTTAACTTGTAAATGGAACTATAGTTGAATACTTTGTATTCCTATAGGGACTTGATCAAAAAGATGTAGTTCAAATGATAAGCATTTTATATGTCGTTCTAAAAAGTAAAAGGAAAAAAGCCATCAAAAATCATATAATTATGTCCACCGTGACAAATGTACCATAAATTTTTTTTCTTTTTTCTTTTTTTTTGATAACCCAGGAAACTCCCGCACGGCCGACAGCCGGGAGGTAAACCCTAGGGGCAACACGTGCTAGCTACCACACACGTGCACTGGTTAAGTCACCCTGCGGCACCCGGTATTCGAACATTCAACCTTTTGCGAGAGGAAAAGTGTCCTTTCCAGTAGCGCCACCCAGGCGGGTGGTATAAATTTTTTTCCCATGACTCTTAAAATCCCAAACTTGTACCTATGTGATATAATTACCCTCCATCAAAGTTTTGTCAATGAGAACTGTTAAAATATACCTCCATGAATGTCAGCAAGCAAAACAATATTGACATGGTACCAATATGGCTTAAGTGAAGTAAAAACGATGTTGTTTTAGCTAAAAAAATTATTTGATGGAACCTTGACGGAGGGTAAATATGTCACATAAGTACAATCTTGGAGTTTTTTATGTTACAAGAAAAATTTTAGGGTAAATATTTCACAGTGGACATAGTTTGAGGTTCTTGTAACTTTTTCCCAAAGCAAAAATCAAGTACTCAGAATATGATTTAGTACAATCAATGTCTCTTGATATCTAAACTAAGGATGATTCCATTATGCCATAAAATCAGAACTTTTTCTATGTTGGTAAATTTATGAAGGACATGGTAAGTCCCAAAAAATTTCGGTAAATAAAGGTTACCGGCCTTTGTGAATAATAAAAGAAGGTATCAAAAAAGGGAATTGTGACATCCATAGATTAAATCAGTGAAGTATCATATGTTTTGCCCGTCCCATACCGAGCCTCATGATTTTGTTCTTTGACATATAGATGGTCATCTTCTCAAGAGGTCGCCCATCTTAGGAGTGCTCCCACATGAATATACTTAACTTTGGAGTTCTAAAAGTATTGTCGTTATGTCAAAAGGCGTCTCCTTAAATTTATTCTATTTTCACATATATATCCTAACGTCACTCTCTCATGTTCATTGTATAATTCGGTTTATTTTTACCCCCTTTACCATTCTAGAAGCCTACCAGGAGCTGTTCTTTGTCCAAGCCTTGGCGACCACTCTCCGCCCTTGTTGGACTGGATTGTTACTAGACAACTCAAATGAGAATTAATAAGCAAATACTAGTTGGTAACTTGATTAGGAAAAAGTTGATAAATCACTCAAATTAAAGTTAGTAATACAAGAGTTGATAAATTTAAGTCGGATTGGATTGTTACATGAACAACTCAAATGAGAATTAATAATCAATAACTAGTTGGTAACTTGATCGCAAAAAAGTTGATAAATCATTCAAATTAAAGTCAGTAATAGAAGAGTTGAAAATTTTAAGCCATTGTTAAGACAAGTGAATAAAAGTTTGTAAAAAAAGGAAGGTTGGTAACTAAAGAAAAATAAACTTGCTAATTACTCGAATGATATTTAGAAACTCAATTAGAGAAAAGCTGGATACTGCTCTAATTAAGGTTAAGAATTTCTAAAAAGGTTGATAACTTCAAGGCTTTGCAAAGAAATGCAAATAAAGTTGTACACAATAAAAAAAAAGTTGACAAATTAAATAAGCTAAATATATGTCGTTAAGTAATTCAAATAGAAACTGGTAACCAATAATATGTACGAATTTAATTGGAGAAAAGTTAGAGAGTTATGCTAATCTAAGTTTGAATCTCTAAATGACTTTATAAATGTAGGTGGTTGCTAACAAGGCAAATAAAAGTTGGTAACTCAATAGAAAAGCTAATAAAATATTTTAGAAAAATAATTAAAAGCCGACAGCTAATCCAACTAAGAGTTAGTAACTCAAAACTGTTGATAATTTAATCTAACAAAAGTTAATAAGTTACTCTAATTAAGGTTGGTAATTTCATAAAAAATTCAATAAGTTATATTATTAAAAGTTGGCAATTTCATAAACGCGTTTGTAAGTTACCCATATTTTACCTAAAAAGAAGTCACCGGTCACATTTTCTATCAACGATTTTTTAACAGTGAGCTACAATTATTGAAATTCACTAGTATGAAAAAATCCTCATTTTTCTTTACCAAAAAAAAAATCCTCATTTTTTTTGTGCACAGAATAATAGAAATTCTGCCCCCATTTTTTCGAATGATTTGTGGAGTAAAAAATCAGGAAGGAGGAATTTAAAAGTACAATACCTGTTGGTTCACAAAAGAGAATAATAATTAAAAAAAGGATTTAAAGCAGGGAATTTTAGGTCAAAGTAGGTCCTCTAGATGCATAAAACAAAGTCGATAAATTTCTTGAAAGCATCTATAGTTATTGAGAAAAAGATCCAGGGGGGCGGCGATAAGATGGCAAAATCAACGAATTCATCCTTGCTTTTTCTTGACAGACATGCACGCACGGTCGTGCTCCTTTCTAGGGCTTCTTTCCTTCTTGGTTTTCCATGAAACACCCCGTCGCTCCTTTTCACAAAAAGCAAAGAAACTCAGGCCGTAGATTACACTTTGACTAATCTCTTTGCTTTATCATCAAAAGATAAAGACCATTTGAATAGACTTTTGGGAAACAATTTCTTTCGGTCGTATACATACATCTAGATATCCTCCTAAAGTTTCAACTACCCATTGTATTGTACTCCATGATTAGCATCATCGCTCAATGATTAGCGCATAGAATAATCGAGGATGGTGTGGTGGTGTTCTGTGTTTTGTCGCCGTGTTTCTCCATGCGCGAAGACGAAGATATTGTTGGGGTTTAAGGAAGATTGGGACTTCGATCTCACTGATTTTGTGCCATGTGATATGTGGACTCCATTTGCCTTGAGAGATGGGAACTTTTTCTAATTTAAGTGTGTTTGACGTCGCGCGTTAGTTAAGATTGGCTTAAAGCCACGCCCTTTATTTTTAATTCTAGTCGAGGCAGTGACCAAATATGGCCTTTCAAAAGGTAAGGTAAAAAAAAATCTAAAAAAAATAAAAGGTAAGGTCAAGCTTTGCATGTGAGAGTGTCAGTCCATTCCGTGGGCTGGTTTCATTCAAAACCATGGGTTCTTCATCATTGCTCGCATGTTCGTCGGCTCGGTATGTATTAAAATATTAAAATATCAAGTCAAGCATCCATCTAACAGTATAGACGTATACAATAGTATGAACAATTCACAATAATCCTGTAAGATTTTACATGGTATTAGAATAAGAGATTCCCCGAGTTCGAATCTTTTATGTGCGAGGAGGGAGGTTGGGAATGATAGAATACTTAAATATTAAAGGGAAAATACCACAAAAAATCTCAAACTATGTCACTTATGACAATTTACCTTGAACTTTTTTTATAATACGAAAAACCTCAAACTATGCTATTTGTGACAAATCGATCCTGAACTTTTTTTTGTGACATAAAAAATCTCAAACTATGTCACTTGTGACATATTTACCTCACAATACTTTGGCCCATGGGCATTTTCATCTTTTTCCTTTTTCTGTTTTTTTTCTTTTCTTCTCCGACAAGGCAGTCGACGTCAACGAGGGTCGCTCTCGCCTAGGCGGGCGAGGTTGCCCTCGCTCGACGCCGGCAAGGGCTACCCTCGCCGAAGAAGAAAAGAAAAAATAAGGAAAAAAAAGAAAAAGGAAAAAGACGAAAATACCCATGGGCTGAAGTATTGTGGGATAAATGTATCACAAGTGGCATAATTTGGAGTTTTTCGTGTCACAAAAAAAGTTCAGGGTAAATTTGTCACAAGTGACATAATTTGAAATTTTTCGTATCACAAAAAGAAGTTCAGGATAAATTTGTTACAAATTACATAGTTTGAAATTTTTGGTGACATTCTTTCAATATTAAATCACAATGTGTGAATTTTTAGATTACTTGACGGCGATCTCACAAGATTTCATATGAAGGCAGTTGGCAGTAAAATTTATGAGTGCATGTGGATCTATTTGCAAACCTACAGGTCAAATCCTTTTTAGGCAATCATGCACTTATTTGATACATGTTGTCTTAATGATTTCTTCCTTTTATTGTATTCCACTATTTTCTCCTTTGTCCATTTCGTTCAGAAAATTTTCAAATTCGGACCTTTCCTAGTGAGGACATAACCTCTTTCACCCAAAAGTGTAAAAACCATGCTTTCAAAAGCCAAATTTGGCAATTTCTATTCTACCAAAGAAAAAAAGCCAAATTTGGCAATTTCTTTTCACCGCGGAAGAACAGGAAGATGCAAATAATTGATAATGTCAAAAGGATTCGAAGGGGGCTAATGCAAAAAAGAAAAAGTATCAACCTTTAACTTGAGTGACAATTCTAACCTGGATTTTTTTTATTTCAATAAAAAGTATCAATTTTTACTCGAATCTCAAATCCAGCTCCCGCAATGTGAAATTTTCAAATTGTTTGGGCCATATTTAAGATTTAAGTGAAAGTGTATGATTTTTTATGAAACAGAAAAAAAGTTCGAGCCAGAATTATCACCCAAAGTAAAATCGATGTTTTTTTTTTTTGGAATTAGGCCATTATTACGTGATGGGCTCGATCATGCTCAAACACGACTCTCTCTAAACCCGATTGCCGAGCCTAATGTTCCTATGTGCGCCCGGCTCGCGCTCGTCCGAAACCATCTGACTCGTCATATATCTATACACCATCGTCTAATTTGTTGACACAAGCGAAGTAGAACTTTTCGTTTTCGAAAAATAGAAAAAAAAAAATCAATCTAACATACCAAGTGAAAATACAAAACATTGGAGAAATTGGGCTTCGTAAAGCGAAAGGCCCATCAAAGCCCAAGGTTCGGCCCACAGACAAGACCAGTCCTCTGAGTTTTTCTCTGCTCCGTTTCTTCTTCGCCCGCTAAACCCTGGCCTCAACCACCGCACCGCAATGACCTTCCTTCGCGGAGCCGCGCGGAATCCCCGGTCCGCCGCCGCCGCCGCCCGCCCACGCGCCTCCTCGAACCCCAACCCCACGCCCATCGTCATCCTCGACGAGCCCACCAGCGCTTACTACGACGACCTCGTGAACGCCGCCGGCCGCCACGGCGACTTCGCCACGGTCCGCAACCTCCTCAACAAGCGCGTCCGCGACGGCTGCTTCAACACCGGCGACACCTTCAGGTTCCTCACCCAGGCGGAGACCTCCCTCTCCGCCCTCGACGACCTCATCCGGGCCCTCTCCAGCCTCGACGGCGGGTTCCCCCGGAAGAGCGCCTTCGACGCGCTCATCGCCCGCCTCTGCCGCCTCGGCCGCCCCGAGGACGCCCTGCGCGCCGCCGAGACGATGGCGAGCGGCGGCTTCGGCCTCAACCCCGCCACCTTCCACCCGATCCTCAACCTCCTGACCCGCCGGGGCGACTTCGAGGGGGCGCGGCGGGTGGCGGGCCTGATGAGGGACCGCGGGGTGGCCCCGGACCTGACGGCGCACAACTACTTCCTCACGGCGCACTGCTACCGGGGCGACCTGGCCTCCGCCGCGCGGGCGATGGAGGAGATCGAGCGGGAGGGGCTCGGGGCGGACACCCGGACGTACGACGCGCTGGTGCTGGGGGCGTGCAGGGCGGGGAAGGTAGCGGCGGCGGTGGGGCTGCTGCGGCGGATGGAGGGGGAGGGCGTGTCGCCGCTGTACAGCACGCACGCGCACGTGATAAAGGCGATGGCGAGGCGGGGCTGGGCGGCGCAGGCGGCGGAGCTGGTGAGGGCGTACGCGGGGAGGGACAGGGCGCTGGACGGGGAGAGCTACGGGGTGCTGGGGAGCGAGCTGATGAGGCTGAGGAAGGTGGAGGAAGCGAGGAGGGTGGTGGAGGAGATGGCCGAGAAGGGGCTCCTCATGGGGGACAAGCTGAGAGAGTTTTACAGGTCGAATCCCAATGCTGGGTAATTTACTAAAACTTAAGTCATTTTGGACTTTGGAATCCTTTTGATCCGACGAGCAATGCGGTGTATAAGATTTGGCCCCTTTTATGATCACGCCGTAAGTTCTAATTCAATATTGAACATTTTCATACGGTTCATGAATTAATTCGAATATTTATTAAAAATTTAGAGACCACGTTTAATAAATTAAAAGTTTGGGTATGACATTACACGTTGGGCTAAAGTTTAAGTATTACATTGAACAAATTAAAAGTTCATGGATCATATTACACATTGAACTAAAGTTTATAGACTATTTGTATCATTATAAAATTATCCACATCAGCTGCAATTCGAGGCAACGCCGTCGTGTGATCAGATGGCCAAGCAGCCAAGAGTGGTGGCACGAAGAGCGAGTGTGATGTGACCCCTCGCATCAGATCGTTCCTCGATCCCGATCATGACCAATTTGTGCCACTTGAGGTGGGTTGAGATGTAGCCGAGGAAGCATTCTTATCTCAATCTCGACCAATTTCTACCACTCGAGGTGGGTAGAGATATGGCCAAGGAAGCATCCGCCAGGAATGTGATGGATCCTTCCTCGTCATGTTATCTCAGCACTTTCAACAATCTCATGGTCGAAGGTAACAAATGCGCATTGTGAGAAAAAAAAAAAAAGAAAACAAACTCGGGATTATTAACAGATAGCTAAAAAAGCCGATTATGTAATCTGTCTTGGTATTATAGCCAAATTCTACCTCGCTTCATTTCGTATGTGTTCACTCAGTTCGTCAAATTTTACACATCGTTCTTAATCGGCTTACACATGAGAAGGGTGTTAAAATATTTAACATCACTTGTCTAAGGGATTTAAACGTTCTTTATAAACATATCGTCTCTCTCCACTTAGCAATTTACAATTTAAGTTTTTGAACTAGACATTCTAGCAATTATCTTATTTTTCATTCCTCAACAATGAGAGGAGAGAGTAACGAATGATGGCCTGTCGAAGTTAATCCTAGAGTATTCAATAAAACAAATCGCACGAGAGAAACACAAGTTCGTTCTCTTATCCAACCATTTCGTTAGGTTGTCCTAACATAGTCTAAGCTTAAGCATTTGGCTTTACCTGCTACTTAAAAGAATTGCATCGTTGAGAACTAGCCATAAGAAAACAGAGAGAGGAAAAGCAAGTTTTGTACTGATTCAGAAATTTGTCGATCGGCCACCTACGAGATTCGGTTTCAATTTGTAGCAGCTAAGTCAAATGAACTTCCTTTTTTCCCAATTCATAGGATTAGATAACAAAAATCTTGTCCTCAAGCAACAATGGAGACTTGTAATAGAAAGGGTATGCATTTTGATTTGAGAATTGAATCAGACAAATCTACCCAGACAAACACTGGGGATCATGAGATGCGTTAAAAGGCTGCACAGTCTAACCAAACGCATTTGCTTTGAGCAAAAAACACTTGAGCCAAAGAGCTTTGGGGAAACGATTTTGCATTTTCTCAAACTTGAACCAAACGGGCCCTAAGATTCCTAACCATTCTCATCTTGTGTTTTGGTTCTTTTTCTTGTTCGTTTACTTCTTTCTATTTCTATAGATTTCCATAGAATCGGCAAGAACTTACAAGGTGGGTTCTGGGGGTGGTATAGCTGGTAGAATTATTCCTACTATATCCGCAATCTTCGTATCCATATAAAAAGATATGTACCATCTCTCGCCGTGATCGGCGACTTCTACTCTAGAATAATTGAATCCCCATCTAGAATTTTTGTGAATGTCGCATGCTCCTCAATATAATAAACGCTACTTGGCCAAACGTATATTTATATTTCTATTAAAAGACGCATGCTAATCCTGGAAGATTTCAAGCTTGCAGAGGTCAGGAACTAGAATAGCTTCTCCAGTCAGTACACCTTAGCCTCAACGTTGCGTTGCCTAATACGACACTCGGAGTAGTTTCATGAACATTTCACCAGAGAGCTCTCAAAGCCATCCACAGGTCCAAAGCCAGAGTTTGACAAGGCAAATTCATATTCTAGAAATGCTTAAAAAATTGGACTTTTTTGGTTAGAAAACTCACTGTGATCGTAACTAACCCACCGAGGCCGGACTTTCCACCAGGTGGCGGCAACCCAGAAGGCCTCCGCTCCTTCCTAACACCCATCCAATTGTCTTTAGTCATACACTGTACAAACAGAAGCAGTCAAGAGTCTCTGCAATTAAATTAATCCTGGGAAGAATGGAATTCTCTTCAAGCAATTAAATAAAGAACAATAAAAGAAGAACCCACCATGATATCAACGATGGCTGGGGACATAAAACCCTTTGGAAGGAGCAGCACCAATGGATGTTTCTCCTCCTCTTCCCTTGCGTCCACCAATGGCTTTCTCTGGCTTCTTGCCAACTGGGGCTTTGTTGGATTCACTCATTCACATATCGAATGAAGTCTCTTCCATGGAAAAGTTCCCTTTTGTCCAGGTCAGGAACACATCGACCATGATCAGGAGGATCAAGCTTCTCTCGTCCTTGTTCGAAGAGACTCAAGAGACAAACACAAAGCTCCCACCTTCTTCAATACTGTGCCTGACCGAGTTGTTCTCCGTGATACAGAGAGTGAAGCTTGTCATCCAAGGTTGCAAAGACGGCAGCTGCCTCTGGAACCTGATGCAAATAGAGTATATCTCGAAACGGTTCTATGTATTGGTGAAGGAAATGGGACGAGCACTTGATATCTTGCCTCTGAGCTTGCTTCACATAACAACTGACATCAGAGAGCAGGTTGAGCTCCTTCACAAGCAAGCGAAACGGGCCGAGCTCATCGTCGATAACAGAGAGCTTCAAAGGAGAGATGATCTCCTGAGACTGATGGCTTCCAACAACGAGAAGAACAGCAAGAACAAGGGCTTTGTTGATTTCGACAAGGTGAAGGACCTTTTGAGCGACATTGGTTTGAGGGATCCACTGGATTATGAGGAAGAGATATCGAAGCTAGAGGCCGAAGCACAGAGGCAAGCCGGGACGGGCGGACTGATCGTGGTTTCTAACATCAACAACCTCATCTCTCTTGTTTCGCATGCCAAGTCATTGATCTTCAGCAGCAATGAAGAGACTGAGAAAGTCAAAGGAAGTTCAGCGCATTACTCCTTGACCGCATTAAGGAATTTTGATCTTTCTTCATCCTCACAAATGATTGTTACCAACGTCCCCGACGAGTTCCGGTGCCCAATATCGCTGGATCTAATGAGGGATCCTGTGATAGTATCATCGGGTCACACGTATGACCGTACTTCGATCGCCCAGTGGATCAATTCAGGGCACCATACGTGCCCCAAGAGCGGGCAGAGGCTCATCCACATGGCCCTTATTCCCAATTATGCACTGAAGAGTCTAGTGCAACAATGGTGTCAAGAACACAACATCCCTCTCATAGAACACCCATCATCTTCTATGTCTGAATTGGAGAGAAGTAGCAGCAGCCGGAGAAACTCGTCTGAGAACGCCATAGATCACCTATCCGCTGTGAAAGCCGCCGTCGATGCGGTCAAAATGACAGCTGAGTTTCTGGTCGGGAAGCTAGCCACCGGATCGCCAGAGATACAGCGGCAAGCAGCATATGAGCTCCGGCTGCTAGCGAAGACTGGGATGGACAACCGCCGGATAATCGCCGAGGCCGGAGCTATTCCTTTCCTCGTCACACTATTGAGCTCTCAGGACCCGAAAATACAGGAAAATGCAGTAACCGCACTCCTCAACCTCTCGATCTTTGACAACAACAAGATCCTGCTAATGGCGGCAGGAGCAGTTGAGAAGATCGTAGACGTCCTCGAGTCTGGGAAGAACATGGAGGCAAGAGAAAATGCGGCGGCAGCAATCTTTAGCCTGTCGATGATCGACGACTGCAAGGTCAGCATCGGCGGGCACCCGAGAGCGATTGCAGGGTTGGTCAGTCTCTTAAGAGAAGGCACTTCGACCGGAAAGAGAGACGCTGCGACTGCCTTGATCAATCTTGCGGTTTATAATATCAACAGGGCGAGTGTCGTGGCTGCCGGAGCGGTTCCCCTGCTAATTGATCTTTTGATGGATGATAAGGCAGGGATTACAGATGATGCGCTTGCTCTGCTCGCTTTGCTCTTGGGGTGTCACGAAGGTTTGGAGGAAATAAGGAAGAGCAGAGTGCTTGTGCCTCTTCTCGTCGATCTGTTGAGGTTCGGTTCTCCGAAAGGAAAAGAAAATGCCATCACTCTCCTGTTGGGTCTGTGCAAAGATGGAGGAGAGGAAGTTGCGGGGAGATTGTTGATGAATCCAAGAAGCATACCTTCGCTTCGGAGCTTGGCAGCTGGTGGATCTTTGAGAGCACGAAGAAAAGCCGATGCGTTGCTCAGATTATTGAACAGATGCTGTTCCCACTCTCGCAATCCTGTTGGATGAGTCGGAGCAGTTTGAGTACGTGGGTGTAAATGTGTGAATAACACATAAAAGAGAAGTTAAATTTCCATTTGTTCAGTGTAATCAAATACTCAGAGAGTGGATAAATCTTTATGTCTCGGAGACATCCTCTGAAAGCAAGAGGAATTTCAATGTCAATCTGCAGAAGAATTTTGATACATCGCTGTCTCTTATCATACACAAAATGCATCTAAAAATATGGGGTGAATTCCCCAAAAAATCTCAAACTTTAGGTCAAGTCCCAAATATGCCGCAAACTTTTTTTTTGTATCGAAAAAAACCCCAAACTTTAGGTTTAGTCCCAAATCTGTCCCGAGCTTTGTTTCATATAAAAAGATCGGCAAATTTCAATTTATTTTTAGTAATATACCCGCGTGATCCAGTTCCAACTTGACGTGACGCTTCCACGTCGTAACAAATCCACATTAGCAAAGTAATGGGGTGATAAGTAGAGACCGGTGTTGCATTTTCACTTCGATAACAAATCAAACCAAATAACAATTATTGAAATTCTCCAAAATAAAGTCATTCTAGAATATGAAAGTTATGGACGATAACAAATCCACCCCAAAAACACTTAAAATTTAAGGTTTTTTCTAAGATAAAAAAAAGTTCATAGTATATTTGAAACTACACCTAAAGTTTGGAGTTTTTTCTAAGATAAAAAAAAACATTCGGGACATATTTGAAACTTGACTTAAAGTTGGAAGGGGGGATTTTAGTGAGACCAAAAATATGAAAGGACAACCATTGTGCTTGGAAAAGGCTGATTGACAATTGTCACTGCCGATACCAACAAAATGAGTTCCAACATTGATCATTTGATAGGCGAAACTGGTCATCGTTACAAACTCTTGTTACATGAGCAGCTCCAAAAAGGTAGGCCCTTAAGAATTTACACGGGCTCTCTGTCTCTCTCTCTCTCCCTGTATATATGGAGTTACAAGGGTTTAAATTAAATGAATGAGTGGGTGAGAAAAATCCAACTTTGAGAAGGTTCAACTTCTGTTCAACCAATTGGAAGTGAGCTGATGCAGTGGCAAGATAAGCTCGAATACCAGCAGTGAACCATGATTCACATCAGGGAAAGTCCGAGAACCAAATTCGCGCTTCACAATTCTACCAGTTCCAATCCAATGTGTTCCCCGTTTATCTTGTATCTCCAGTACCAACTTCCACTATCGACCATGTTCGGTGCGAGTGTTTCTAATTGAACTGAAAAACCTGAAATGTAGATGGAAGAAAAGGTGAATACCCATCGCCTTAAGATCACAAAATGGGTCAAGTGCAATTTTAGTCCTCTAAATTTCAGTGTATGTACAATTTGGTCCTTTAACTTTTATTTTATGCAATCAAGTCTTTTATAATTCTTGATTTATGCGATTTGATCATCTAATTTTATTTTGTTCATTCAAGTCCTCCAACGTTCTTGATTTGTGCAATCTAGTGCTTCATTTACTTCTTGTAACTAACATAATCAAATGAGGGATTTTTGTTTCTCGCTAATTTGGTGCCACACACAGTGACAATGCCACATCAACGGCTTAGAGTGAGCAATTGACCGAACAATTTGATTGCACAACCCAAGAAAATTAGTGGACCTAACAGTACAAAATAAAACTCAGAGGACTAAATTGCACAAATCAAGAAAGTTAGAGAACTTGATTGAATAAATTAAAAAAGGGCGACTAAATTGCACAAACGCTGAAAACTTAGCAGACTAAACTGTACTTAACCCTCGGAAAATTGCAAAAAGAATTATATGAGCTAGAAACAAACCAATAGTGAGGATTTTGGGTGTTGGGGTAATTGGCAAGGGCTTACAAGAGAAGGGAATGATAAGCTGCAAAAGATTTTGCATGCTTCTAGCAGGATCAATATGGTAAAAGTGATAATGCATGCTGATCCACACACGTCACTAAAGGATTGTTTTTTTTGGTAAGGAATTTTTTTTTTGGTAAAGGTCACTAAAGGATTGTTGTATTCCCCTCAATTCCGAAACCCAAAAATAGACAGCACATATCATGAAAGGGATGCTATTTACACTACAAACCTGAGATTCTAGGAGTAATCTTCATCTTATGGCCATCAGGAACTTCAAAAACATGATTTCCCTGCCGTGGGAACAAAACTATCAGTAATAGAGTCAATGCACAATTACAAGAAACAAAGTGCATGACAAGCAAAATTTTCCACAATTAATGGTCGACATGTACTTCTAAAGTTGGAGCCCTGCATCATAACACTTTCCTGCCACAACAAATAGAATTGACCCACTATTTTCACATCCTACAAGGAAATAATGTGTGGCGGCACAGCTCTTATGGAAGTTGAATAAATAAAAGGCTTGCACCTATGCCAAGATGTGTCAATATTAGCTTAATCCTGTAATTTATGTCCAAATGGTGCAAACCTGAAAAGAGACTTCTGTTGCCTCAAATTCTGCATTCCCATGCAGTATGACCTTCAGGGACTCTGACCGCTGAACATCATGTTTCCAGAATACATTTCCCGAGAATTTCCAGTCAATTCCTTCATTTAAAACCTTGACATTCTGTAACTTACATCTACCACACCTACAAAATTAAATAAGATTCAAAAAAACATGTCCACGACTCTAGAAAAAGCAAGGGAACCAAAAGAGGGAAAATATATCACCTGTGGCCATATTGTAGGATCAGATCACCATTTTTACCCATTCTAGTTGAGCCCATGACATTTTCAGCCTCAATAATCAGGCTTCCCTCAAGCTGGAATACAGGTACCCAATTAGCTCAGAAAATAAGGCACTACATAGGTCAAGTCCTGTAAGTATCAATATGCACCTGAACATCTCTCCATAAAAACTCTGCAACCTCGACTATTAACTCAGATCCTTTGCTTATGGAACCTCCACAAAACTGTGAGAAAGAAGCCAAAGGAAGTAAGATTATTTCAACATCACAGGTCATAAAATCCAGAGCACCTAATTCATTCATTTAGAAAGAAACAAAACCAAAGCAGTTTGAAACAAATTAAAGCAGTTCCCCAAGAAGTCCTAGGATCATCATACCATGCAATTAGAATGTGCAAGGTAACCTCTAACTTGACATTCCAAATAAACAATGCTCATGACAGACCATAAGATTGAATGTTTACCTTTTGCCGTGAGACCTCCCAAAGTGGGCCAAGTGCTGGGTGAAGAAGAATAAGAAATGGTGGTCCAGAATCAATGTACTTCTCATTCCCTTCTATCTGCAGCAAAGAAAAGAAAGTAGGATTAATCAAACATGCACCAAAAATAATGTATTTTGCATCACTTTTAAAACCAACTATTGATGTGTTTTGTTTTAGCAAAAGGAAGAAAGTACAAAGAAGCAACCGAGGAACAAGGAAAATACAAATGGACAAACAATGCACGAAATGATTTTTATGGAATCAACTGACATGACCAATCTGCAGCAAGACAATGTGCCATACCTCAGGAAGGTAAATGTTACATTGGGAAAGAATGTCATAGGCATTCCGCATTATATCCAACAGTGAACCTTCTGGGGTCTGCACAAGAGTACATAATGGGTCACCATGCATGAAGAGTGTCCACTGGGTCCATGAAAATAAAAGTAGAAAAAAAAACCCCAGAAAGCTCACTCTCTGTATTATGTGACCGCTGGCATTGGGTGTCTATCAATCTTTGGTCATAGGCAACACAAGGAGAGTTCAAAATAAGAAACGAAGCAAGTTTGTAAAACATTAATCACCTGATGTAAAGACATGTCCAAAGGTTTCCGCTTCTTCTTGGCAGAGGAGGTGACCCTTCTCCTTTCATTGTAGACTAGAAAAGTGTCCAGCTCATCTAGTGATCAATCCAAAACAGATGTCATAGATGGACTAGATGGATATATCGAGTCACTTCAATAGCCATTTTATGAACAATGTTAGAGGGGCCTACCTTCCGCACCCTTATAATGACGAGATGAATAGGTATTAAGAAAGCTATCTGCAATATTCTGCATGGTGCATTCCAGCCTTCCACCACTAACACTGTTGAATATAAAGAATTACCAGTTAGTGTGATATATTTCATCCAGAGAAAAGGGGGGGGGTGTTTACATCTGATCAGAATTCTAAAAGAGACACAACATCACACAACATCAAAAGCATCGGAAGACTAAATTAATTTCCCAAACAAGTAGTAAGAGCACCAAATAGTTTCGTTCACACCATAATACTGGCATCTAGAAGCAACACAACCCATCAGATTGTTTATCTAAGCCGTTATTAAGCAAATGTCCTACTACATTGCAAGAGCAAGCTGAGTGTAGCATGTACTCTACACAGAATTGACTGCTTAGTATAATTACTAGCTAGCTAAGTTTCTTTGAATATTCCAAGCCTATTCCCCGCAATACCACTCAAGCAACATTGTCTCATAAAAGGAACCAACAATCACAACTAGAAAAAAGGGGAGACAGAATGGGATGTAGACAGGAATACATGCCTATGCCTGTTTCCAAAGTCGTCCACGTATTCAATTGGCTTTTTTATATTAAGCACCATGCCTGGTAGACTCCTTTTGTCTTTAGACGATGCAACTAGCTCAGCAGATTGTAAATCTACATATAGGATGTTTGTATTGGCAGGGAATTCTGCCTGCAAACTAGAACAGAGAAGAAAAGTGAATTGATTATTAATAGTAGAGTAGTTCCCATTGGAAAATGGATAGATTGAAAACTTGGAGCCACATATCAATTTACCTATTAGAAGATCCAGTAGCTATCCCAAACTTGTCAAACTCAGTATACTCGATGCATGATAAACCATATGCCCACTTCCCATCATGATTCTTTCTCTCAATGAGAACATTGATTCCTTCTGTAGCACCCGCGCTGCGCTTACATGAAGCAAACCCAAATTTCTGCTTCACGAGAAATCAAAGAAGAGAATGAGCATTTTCTCCGATTAGTTGACTCACTCCACTTATCACCCAGGAAAAATATATATCAAATGGATGCTAAATATAGTTATCACGTAGATTTTTCGAGGCGTTAGCATTGATGTTATGGAATGCATTTATTTGCATATATGCCTTCGTAGCACACAAAAAGTCATTAAGCTGTGCGCAGATAGCTCATAAATGATAGCTGTTTCCAAGCGTCAGTATAACTCAAGTCAGGTTCCTTCCTTCATCCTCCATAATAGCATAGACCTCATCATATAGCCAAAGAAAAAAGAGTTCAACCTTTTCAAATTCTGGGGTCAACAGAAGAAGCTCATAAGATCGAAATGCAGAGAGAAGAATTATCATGCCGCACAATTATTACCCATCTTAAGTCTCTCGGCTCAGCGCAGTACATCGACAACAATAGAAAGGAAAGAAAAGCAACCAATTATGCAAATCTTCAACTCTTATATCTCTACCTACACATGCAAATGTTCATCAAGGTTTTGAGGTCATGACTACCACCGCCTTCACCCATGTTCTGCTCCTCTGATTTCATATCGAATAATTTTCGTCTTAACGTGACCATTAACCAATAGGTTCCAGATGGTACCACTCACGGTCTTATTCCAATCTCTAATCAGGAATCTGCTAAACCTGATTTAGCATTTTGGAGATGAGTGACTAGAGGAGACACTTATAAGATGATTAGGTTGTTCAGAATCCACTGTTGGACAATTGGCATAAAATTCACTACATGGATGTGCATAAACGAAACAAAACCACTTACTTGCGAGAGCTGAGATCATTATTTTAATGAAGAAATCCATCAATTCACATAGACAAACCCTATATACAAAATGCCCTATGTTTATATAGTTTGTAGGAACCAGGAACAAAGGAAGAGCATGAAATTCACTGTCTTTGCCGTGTTCAGCAATAAGACCAGCAAAATGCGTAGAGGGACTACTAACTTTCCTGGAGAATGCAGGTTTCTAGTTCCAAATAGGATGGCATCCTCCTTATTAACAATTCCATGGCAACCGCGTGACATCTTGAAGGAATATAAATGAGTTTGATGACTTGCACAAGTAAATTATTGCCATGAAATATGGAAGTCACTCGGAAGTTTCTTTGGAAGTCCTGAGAAAGAATGGTACACAATATGTATTCGTACCTTCTCATGACGTAACCCAATCCCTGACAATGCCAAGAGTGTCAAATCTGTGGCAGCAACGACATTACTGCAGAAAAATAACTACAGATGATGTTCCGGCTCTCAACCAATAAAAGAAACAAACATGAACCAGAACGGACTAATAAGACCTGACTTGTCTAATAGTGGCGCCTTTCCTTCCATGTTTGTAGAACCATTCAAAGATGCCTCTGTCATAAGCCAGTTTCCATATAACACCGTGACCACCAGGCTTGCATACAGGCACAAATGATTTTGTGATGATCCACTGTCCATCTTCTGCACTTACAGCTGGTACGAGAGGCTGCCAAATACATGGCACATTTTAGGTAAGCACCAAATGTTGACACTAACTTGAGCTTTTAATTAGATAGCAATAAAGATGAAAGAAAGAGCCAATTAAAACCTGTTCAAAAAATTGGAAACTGGATTGACCTCTTCCAAACCACTCGAGTTTCTCGCAGAGGGATGTAATGCGCTCATGGTTGTTCTTGGCACCGCTTGTCATAATCGCAATAGGAGTGATACATTGCTTTCCATACAACTTGAAGTACAGGTACTCCCTAGCCTAGCAATTATGAGAGAACCAACGGAGCATGTTATTGGTTCATAGGATAACGTTACATTTTCTTAAAGATTTTCTGCTATTTAACATTGCTGCTGAGCATGCCTAAGAAAAAGGGCAAACAAAAGGCAATAAAAGAAACTCTGCGTCATAAGCAGGCCATGCACCTGTAGATCTCTCACAAGGCCTTCCAATAGTGTGCGTCCACAGTAAGGAAGCATGGCAGCAGGAAGACATTCACCAGTGTCAGGATCTACCAAACCGAGTCTGTCGGCAGAGCCTCCGAGAGGATAGATTTCACCTAGGTTGGGCAAACCCTAAAGGGATAGGACCTTAAGTTCAAGATCATCCACCACATATACATGCTGCAAAGAGAACTCTATTATTCTCAGGGGACAAACCTCGATACCCCAGAGAGCCGCTTGAGATGCGTACTCTGTATTCTGAGAAAGGTCAAGTCTAGCGGGAGAGTGAATTTCCAAGATCTGAGATTCCATTGATACCTTTGAATTCTGCGACCAGTTGGTAGACTGCCTTTCTGATATTGATTCTGTAAGGAGCTCAAGCACCATTATCTGATAACTACAGAAGTTATGTCAATTAATAAGTAAGAGACAGAGGGACAAAAAAGCACGAGAACAGCCCCTAAGAAACATGAATCCCAAATCTTCGAAGCCTGCATGCCAAAATTCCAAAGCAGGAGGTATTCTCGATATACATGAATCCCATTAAAGATTTTAACTTGAGATACTCTCTAATGTCGTCAACTTGTGGCAGGTAAAAGTTTGTGCAAATTTTCAATTTCACTGTCCATACCACAGTAATCATTCGATCGTTTGAATCCTAAAACAGCACGTATCAGGAATAAAGGCAGTTCGAATTGAAAGGGAAAGTGTCCATCGCCAGCAATCAACTGACAACTTCAATATCACTTAATGCAGGAAGCATTGAAAGAACTCTTCTTTTATTTATCCACAGAATCCGCCAAACATTGACATATCGACTACAAAAACCCATCCCCAAATCGACCATCACAATTAGTGCCTCAAGTTCATTCCACAAGGCTTTCAACAAAAGGCCACCCCATGGAATTGATTTTCGGAAGACAATCAAGTCAAACCAAAGTCGGGCATATCTTCCGAGACTCCCATTTCCCAAGCGGAAGAAACAAGCACGATTGAACAGAATTTGGTCACAGAAGAAGAACTAACTCACCCAATAATTCCTCCAATGCAATCATAGAACCGTTCGATCTCTCCTAGGGTCCGCAGCAGCTTCTTCAAGTCACCAACGTCATCGTCCTCAGAGCCCACGCCCATCTTCCTCTCCCCGCCATTCACATCCAGCCTCTCTATCATCTCCACCAAAGCATAGAGCGCGCTCTTCAGCGAACCCTTGGCAGGCTCGCGAAAACGGCCCGCCGGAGCCCCAACCTCCGCGCCAAGAAGCACGTGCCCCTGCCCGGCGGCAACCAAGCACTTGATCAGGAACAGCTCCCCCTCGTCCAAATCAACGGCGCCCAAAGCCCCGGCTAAACCCCCGCCGCCGGACCGAGAGCCGAAGAACTCCTTGACCCTGGAATCGGCGCTCACCACGCCGAGCTTCTGCGCGACGGAGCCGGCGCCGGCAAGCCGGGTCCGGAGAGCGGCGAGGCGCTCGATCTCGGAGCGGAAGTCGGAGTCGGGAGCCGGGGGCACGTACTCGAGGGGCGCGGTGGAGACGCGGGTGAGGCGGCAGCATGGGGGCGGCGGGGGCGGCGGGGGAGCGAGGAAGGAGAGGGAGAGGGAGGAGGAGGAGGAGGAGGAGGGGGTGGGCGGCCGGCGGAGGAGGAGGGAGCGGGGGAGGGAGGAGGTCTTGCGGGCGAAGGAGAAGAAGAGGACGTTGCCGGTGGCGGCGCTGCCGGCGGTGGTGGTGGTGGTGCCGCGGCCGAGCGACGGAGGAGCTGAGCCGGACATGAGAGAGAGAGAGACGAAGTCAGTGTAGGCGGTGGAGGGGGTTTGCAGGTGGCGATGCAGCCGAGGAAGGAGGAAGGAGATGGAGAATAAAAAGGGGAGATGCGAGGAGGATATACCGAGGATGGGATGGGATGGGATGGGATGGGATCATGGGATTTTGCCGCGTTTAACTGTCATTTCTTCTCGTCCTCAAGTTCCTCTCCTCCTCCTCCTCCTTCTTTTTTTTTTTTTTTTTTATAGACGTATTTATAAAAATAGTATTATTAAATCCCATGTTTTATAATTGAGCGGGAAAGAAATGGACAAATTTTCGTGCTCGAGCGAGGAGAACGCAGTAAAACCGAAATATATATATGTATATATATATATATTAACCGTTGATTTATCTTATTAGCGATCCCCCCGCATCTACGAGAAAGGGAATATTCAGCTTATGTGCGACCGTGGCACATGCACGGGGGGAATTGATGAAAGTTTGAACGTAGGCGGGACTATTAAGCCACGTTTGGTAGTCGGAATGAAGTTCGGAATGAGGTAAATTTGGTCCTCCTCCCCGTGTTCAGTGCTTGCACAAAACAGGATAAAGTCGGATATATAACCCAGGATAAAATTATACCGTGAGAAAGATGGAATGAAGATGGACAGGATTTATAATATCCATCATATAAAAGTTATTTTTCTCGAATAACAACTTTTTGAATTAATATAATATGAATAATATTTGAATTTTAATAAAAAAATTCAAAATAATAAAATTCGTTTTATTTATTCTTTTTTATTTATATATTCAAATTTCTTTCTATCTTATGATAAAAAGTTCATATATATACACATTTAGTATTTATATTTATCATATATTTTAGGTATATTTGTATAGTTTACTATTTAATAAATTTTTATTAAAGGACGATGGGAGGAAGAAAAAGAAATAACAAAATAAGTAAAAAGTAGAGGGAAAATAATAAAAAATAGGTAAATAAAATGAATTTAGTAAGAGTGTTGCCAGAAATTTTTATCATCTCCATTTGTGCAATTTTTAGGTTTATTTACACTAATATGACGTTCATAACAAATAATAGATATGATAATATGTAAAAATATCCGGTTTTATTATTACAATTCACCAAATAGTAAATAGGATATAGCAAATCTCTTGAATTTCATATCTTATCCTATTCAATCCTATTCGGATTAAAAATCTAGACGATCAAATGCAGCCTTAGAGCTGCACAATCAATCTGATCAAAGACAGGTCATTCACGTCGGAATTTAGGAGATTCGTCGGGGATCGTATACCTCGCGTCATTGCAGAAACTCCGGCTCCGAAGACTATAAGAACACGCATTTCGTTTTTTGAAATGTGAATAATTACATAAGTCGGAGAATTAGAAGCCAAGCGTTTTCCTAAGGAAAAAAAAGAAAAGAAAAGAAATTCAAGCTGAATAATGTAGATTTTTTAAATGATTTATTTAAAGTTCAAAAACTTATCATAAAAGTGTAATTGAGTCTTGAAACTTTTAGAAAGTATAATCAAGTCTTTCCGTCGATTGCACTTTTTGAAAATTTCGAGACTCGATTGCACTTTCGTAACAAGTTTTACAATTTTCAGTGCGTTTTTTTCTTCTTTTTCTTTTTTTTTTGGGTACATAAGAAGATAATAGAGAATTACAAAAAAAAAAATTGGAATTAGAGAAAGAAAGGGTATCCGCGGGAAAGTCGAGAATCATTTTTTTTTCTTTTTTCTCATTTCATTTTGTTATCCAAAATGGATGCCGCGACCACAGCGTACGGCCCAACGGAAATCTGAAATCTGACCGATACTCATCAGTTCCCATTTTTTGGAGAATCGGGAACTGGCCAGAACTGGCCGGTTTGACCCGATTCGGGCGGTTCCTTTGGTTCACTCCTTTAGCGACACGTGAATTTTTTCACGTTTAGTCTTATGGGCAATGATAACGAATGGAAAGGTGTGACATTTCGAGCCCCATTCTCCTTTCCGGATCGAGTCGAAGCTCGCGCGAATGTGTACGGAGGAAGCGATGCCGATAGCCTCGATCGCGCAGAGCTGTGATGGAGAGCAAGGGAAGAGGGCGATAACGAGCGCCGGCGAAGATGTTCCCCGTGAATTTTAGACAAAGGTAGGAAGTGTGGGAGCAAGTGCATTGATATTACGCAACATGAAACCCGAACAATGGCAGCCTAAGTCCGGTACATGGGCGATCAATTGGGCCCATAATTTAAAGTTTTGAGCCTGTTTTGCAGGCCCTTGGGCCAGGCCCAATTCCGCCGTTTATGGGTCGTGTGCTGGTGATTCAAACCTCAAGGCCCAACATAACACGACGAAAGTTAGAGTGCTGCCGTCACGACGGGGATGAGGATCATCTTCTCCTATCGGTGTCTTTGACCGGTGCCCAATCCGATCCAAACAATCGCTCCATACAGATGAGGGTAATTTGTGGAATTTACCGTCGATGTATCGACGGCCCAGACGTCGAAACACTGATGAAGGTATCGAGCGGGGTGTAAGATACTTTTCTCATCGGTGCTGTTATTCTTTTTTCTTCCCTCTCCTTTTTTAGATGTAAAAATAAAATACATCAAAATGGTACGAAAACGGTATTTTGGTGAATTTGTTTTCAACGCAAACATTACAAGGTATCACTTCTAGTTTTGTATGAAATGAGGTGATATTGTTACATCTACGAAGATTAAGGACTCGGCCTCGTGCATCTACGATGAGTATTTCATTCATTTTCTTTTGATAATCTAGAAGCATAAGCGCGGAAACCCAACAACCAAGAGGCTCAAGAAATATCCAGCGAACCTCACGAGCTAGTTAAGTCCAAACCTTTTGGCTTATATAGGCAATGTTCATCCGGAACATATATTGTACGTAGTTGGTGAGATCTAGATTAAACATCGTTTGGTCCCTGAACTACAAATTCACTGACTCCCAAATCGACCATGGCAACATCGGGATCGCGAAGGAGATTGCCTATATGATTAACTCGGAGATTTGGGACAACATTTTCTCTTCGGATTACATTGCGAGGAAACAACAGAAAGGAGGCAAAACTTAATGAAGATGCATTTAGTTTGACATAGGATGATAGGATACTGCCTAACATGTTCTCTTGGAGATTTGCTTACATTCTCTCCTCGGACAATCAAAAGGAAAAGACAAGGAAATGCAGAAAATCGAAAACTGAGGAAAAACTTAATTCAAGAACCAATTCAATCACCACCAAATTCAATTATAGAAGTGCCATTTGATGCACAATCAAACATGCGTTGTGCAGAGAAAGGCAACTGTCTACTATTAAGATTGACCGGGAAAATGGATCGGTCAAGATGTGTAAAAACTAATCAGGACACTATCTAACTTGTTGTACAAAATCAAATGATAATAATAAAGTACTCTGTTATTTGCAAAGTATCTTGTGATTTATCTAGGGTGAAATCACACTCATAAAAAAAGACAGAAGCGACTATCATTATAGTATTTATAGTCCACGCAATAAATAAAATACAATATAAATAGAAAAGCTATAAAATTGGAGAAAATGTGATAGCTTTATTCTCATGGGCATTTATTAAATATTGAGTATGATCCATTTATTTCAAAACCTTGTTTCATCATGTAATGTTGTTTTGCATGCCAACTTAATCGATTCATTTAAATATACCTAGCGTCACTCCAAAAGGAATACTTGTAGGGTCCTAAGATATAGATTAAGCCAACGGTTCCAAAAAAATATACATAAGTATCATATCCCTATAAACGTAGTTTCTACTAGTGGTTAGTTTGTCTAAATTAACAGCAGTAGATTAAACAGATAAAAGAAAGCTTCTAGCAATCTCTAGCCATTGATGATCAAATAAAGTCTGCCTTTGTTCTTGTAATATTAGGTTATTTTTAGAAGTTCACCAAATTCAAAGCGAGAGTTATTGTAAATAAGTAACAAGTTTGATGATATTTCGAAACGTGTGGATGAAAAAGTTATCGAAGCTTACACATGCATCCTTGTCAAAAGATTCAGTCAACTTGTTTAAGCAATTCTTCGCGTAGCATTGCAGAATAAAAATTCTTCAAAATGCTTCTCAAATTTAATTTATAGTATCTCCACTTCACAGAAGTCCAACTATTTCAATCGAACTTTCTCCTAATTCACTTCTACTTTCTGTCATTGAAATTTGTCTTATCTACCTAAGTAGTTAACAAACTTTTCTTTGGGGGTTAAGAAGATGTCCATCGAAGTCGCCAACATCAGGGTGGGTATGTTGATCAAACACCATGAAATGATGACAGAAAACCTCATACTTCTTAAGTTGGCTGCTTCTTCTGCTTCCTCAATGGCAAAGAAAGACAGCAAAAACAAAACAAAAACAAATAAAACAAATTTAGGTTCCAGGAAAAGTGAGATGCTGTCGTTTTACACTGACAGGATTGCAGAAACAAACGCAATAGAAAACCCTTCTGTCTCTACGCAGTTCAAGAAGCAAATGCAGGCAAGATCAGATCTAAGTTTAACGTATTCAGTTCAGTCCCGCGTGATGAATTTTTATTCATTTTTTCTTGGTCAGTTCTCCTTTCAAAGACACCTCGCAATGCCCAAAGTTCTATATTATAATTTTGTTTCAGAAATGCTTTATTGTTTAATCTCTGCGGGACAATTCAGAGCAATATGAAACTCAGCCAAGGAAGAATCAGAGTCCAGACAGGATGTCATGAAAACGGCAATTACCTTGTGTGATGTTCGTACATGAAAACAATGTCCTATTATTGAATGTTCCAGTATTGATAAAGGATGCTAGAGACAAGTACCTCAAGATCTCACTCAGAAGTTGTCTCATTCATAAAGTCAGATCTAGAGTACTCGCGTTCTGCTTCTTCAAATTCCCATCACTATCACCATTATCCTCCTTCAATCTGCTGAGCTTCGAGAACAATGAACATGAAGAAGGAGACAGAGAAAGAGACAAATCGTTATCGACCTCATTATTGCCATTTTCCAAGTATTCCTTCTTCGGTCTCACCACTCTCAGAGATAAGTCCAAGTCTAAGACTCCATTTGGGTCCAAACCCTTCCTTTTCAGGATGCTTCTTGATCTCTTTTCTTGAACTGATGATAATCCAACTGCATCGTTGAACGAACACGTTCTGATCACTTGTTCACGTCCTCTGATGTCTTCGATTTTCTTTAGGAGATCAGGTTCCTTTGTCGTTGAGCTTGGTGTTGCAACTTGGGCTTGACTTATTTTTTGCCAAGATTTATGAATTGATGATGATTTGGAGTGATTTTCTCGATAATGATCACGAGTAGCAGTGATAGTGTTCCTAGCAGCTTCTCCATCAAAAGATGAATGACCCACATGGACATAATCATGATTAGGCGCTCCTAATCTTTTGTCGATCCCACAATTAATATTTTCTGCTGCAGAAGCTATAATATGTCCAATCTTGAATCTTTCAGACATTGGTGAACCTTGCAGGTGACTAGGGTTGTACATGCCTCTCCAAGGAGCATCCATGTACCTTCGCAGTTAAGAGGAGGAGGTTTTGATCGTAACAAAAATTCTCTCAAGAAATTCTTGTTCCTTAAAGAAAAAACTTATTGAAGGAATTAAATATTACTTGCAAAAGTAATTAGTACCTTAGAGAAGAAGGCCTCTGGTTGAATGCTTGTAGGAGGGGGAGTTGGCTGAGACTGTAAATATGATGATCACCACCGTCACCAAAAAGACCACGGTCCTTTATAGCTGTCAGAGAGAAAAAGGGCCAAAAAGAGGTTTTGTTAGATTAATCTCTTCAAACCATAAACAATTGCAAACCCTAATGTTTTGTTAGAGAGATCACGAAAATTGAAAAATCACCTTGATTGTGGTCGTCTATCTTCTTGCTCCTGTACATCTGAAGACAAAATCATTAAAATTTACGGCCTTAATTACAGAAAACTGATGATAGTTGATCCAGTACTTTGGCATGAAAACGAAGACAAACACTAATTAATTAAAAGATCCAGCTGAAATTAATTACCTGAAGATGGCTCTTCACATGGGCGATGCTAAGGTCCTTGACGTTCATCAATTGAAGAACCAACTTCGGAGTTGCTTCTGTACCAATCAAATAATAATTACAATTCTTCTTTCATCAAAAAGAACGTAGACGGGAACGAAAAACTGAAGTTACAAAAGTGCTCACTCTCATGTCCTCCAAGTTTTTCAACAGCATGGATAAAGCAAAGATGGAGATCAGGTGTCCATCGAAGCCGAGGCATCTTCGAACGTACGTATTTGCGCACAGATCCACAAGCTTTGACCTTGTTGTTGTCGTTCTTCTCACTCTCATCGACCGTGCTGTTGCTCGAGCTGCTGCGGCCATTTCTGAACATCTCCGCCTCTTCTTCTTCTTCTTCATCATAAGAATCTTCATCTTCTCCTTTCTTGTTCTTGTTACGCAGGCTTGAGATGGTGAGCTGAGTACTCTCACTGCTTCTCATCTTTGTAATTTCTTTTTTTGAAGGGGCTTTTTGGGTTTGTGTTACAGAGATGACTCTTGGGGTCGTATTCATTCTCTCTTACCTCAGGCAAGAAAGACCAGAAAGGGAGACATATTACTTTCTTGGAACACAGAGAGCGAGCGAGAGAGAGAGAGAGAGAGAGAGAGAGAGAGAGAGAGAGAGAGAGAGAGAATTTGTGGAAATGGGTAGAGAAAATATTATATATATGACAAATGAACCCTAGCCTTTGACATGTGGAAGAATAAACCCTATCTCTCTCTCTCTCTCTCTCTCTCTCTCTCTCTCTCTCTCTCTCTAGGTCTTTCTGATTTGCTTAAATTAACAGCATTGTTTTGTACGACTTGCATGCATGATGCAAAGTGTGGATGCTTTTATGTGTGAATGAGTCCATACATGATGACTGGTGGAGACACATGCACGAGAAAAGAAGAGAACTCAGTTTCTCTTACTATTAAAAAGTCCATGCGTACGACTCTTCTTCTCCTTCTTTTGTTCTTTTTTTCTGTTTATTAACGCTTAAAATGGAAGAATTTCACATGCCATTTCTACCCCGCCACACAGCAAGGCTTATAATAAGACAACATTTGGAAGTGCATGCCAATGCATCTACAGGTCTGTGTAACCATTTTTGCCGTATTAAAATCGACTCATGTTTCGGAGTTCACGCAATAAACTCTTACTTCTTTTTTATTTCTTTAGATTAATCATGAAAAACACTCGTAGAACTGTCTTTTTTGTACTTAGTTTTGTAACTTGCATCTATATCGTTTTTTTTTGTTCCCTCATGAAAAATGTTAATCAACTCTGTATTGCGAACTCCGAAACATGAGTCTGATTTTAATATGACAAAAATGGTTACACCTCTATATTGATACTTACACCTCTATATTGTAACTTACACCTCTGCATTGTTAATTGACTCTTCCTCTCAAATAAAGGTGTATTTTAAAAAATATATATATAGAGGTGAACCCTTCACACTCCATTAATTTCAGTGGTTCAAAGCTCAAATGATAGCAACATCTTAGCCAAAAACAAGGGTAGGAACGCATTAAATATTTAGATCGGTATCCTCCAAATAAAATTTCGGATAATGAGGGTATTTGGATAAAGGAAAAGAGAAGGTAACAGCACCCTGAGAAGTCCATAATGAAACATATCATTCCAATGAAAATTAAATATCGAAACATAGATAATCACAAGCGGAAAAATATTCTCACTAACAATTTTTTTTTATGTCATAACCCCACTTTTTTTTTAAACCGGATGTCCGTTAAACAATAACCCCATCGTTTCCCTTTTTAGTTTACCGGTTGCCCATCTAACATGATCTAAGAGTCGTGATCGGAAGAATAACATGACAGTGCCATTATGCTAGCTGCTCTCTTTCGATAAAATCGGGATAAATAGTGATGGGGGGGTTGATCCGTACCCTGTATCATTCATTTTGTCGACGCATCCACCATTTAAAATGGAAATTTTTATCCTATGAAGTGTTTAGAGGACTTAAATCCGGGATGATTATGCCTAAGCAAAACGATTGTTGTCTTTTGCATGGCCCTACTACGCTTTTGCCCGCATTCTCGTCGAGAATCACGGATTTGTCATATGTGGAGACCCTTCACCAACATGCGCGAGGAAGAGATTGTCATTTCTTGCAGAAGCCATATAGCTTACCCCCTCAGCAATTATCTTCATTTTTCATTGAAAAGTAATGGGATACTTAAGGCTCCATTCGTTGTTTCACGAAAAATAAATGATTTCGAAATATTTTCCTAAATGTGATCGCTTGCGTCAATCAAAATGATTAGTCAATAAAAAATACTTTCATTATCAATAATAATTTATGTCTAAACATTTCCATGAGCGATGAAAATATGTTTCGTTCATTCATTTTTTAAGGTGATATAAGCAATCATTTTTTAGAATATGTTTTACAAATCATTCATTTTCCGCCAAACGAATGAGCCCTTAATCATCATGTAAATTGTGTGACCTTTCGAAAATCTAGAGCTATTAAGGTGCTTAGTTAACCGAAACTCGGCGAAATCAAATCGAATATTCAAATAAGTGAGAGTCAAAGGCCAAGCAAATTATTATTCAAATCATTCAAATTGCTTAGTGGACAAATTCGCTTCCGCAATTAATTACGTTTTTCTTCTTTTGAAGGTACATAGTTAGGTTCAAGTCTCATCATCATTTCCCAATTAAGTTCTCCATCCCCAGTGGCGTCCAGCAATACTGCAAATATCTTTACAATTTGGTGGCAGTGGTAGTTACTTGGAATCTCTCCCATTCAACCTTCTCGTGCAGAAATTATCTCCACCACATCTATAATATATAACTATGCATAATCATAATGTGTAGATTAAGGAATTGAGCGTTACAGCATGGTGTACCACAAACAGAGTTGTTAGCAGAGTCGCTTGATGTGATGTTTAGAGGAAAATCAAAGTTCCAGTTAATGGCGATGAAGTCCAAAGGAGTAAACTAGCCACACTAAAATAAACGAGTAAGTGACTCCGGCGACAAATTTAGATATCTTGGACGGTAATCTTAGAATAGTTAGTTACATGTCTATTTCACTTTGAATCTTTGATGCCGAGCTACATAATTGTATCCTCAAGCCTAATTACGAGCAGTTCATGAACATGCCCATCGAGTGACTTTTTTATATGATAACGACTGTCGTGAATATTTTAATAGGAGAACCCAAGTAAGAAAAATTAAGACACAAAATAATTAGAAACTATTGACCGGTGTCTATATCGATGACTTCATAGTCCAAGGGGACATTTGCATCAGAAGAAGCTGGAGAGCGAATCTCGAGCCAGGCATTTTTCTCAGTTTTGACCCATGTGATTAACCCCGTTGGAGAAGCCAATTAGTACACGCGGAGAAGTAATTCCTCACGACTTATGTTTTGGACCCCTCTTTAAGGAGGTAGACTTCCCGTCCGTATGCAAAAGTTATTCGACAATGGCCGGCCCCAAGGACTATACTATCGATAACTAGCTCAACTTCGACCGGACGAGCGATCCGTCAGAACCACTCACTAGCAACCCCGAGTCTCGACGATTACGACCCTCCGGCCCGTGCCTAAGTATCGATTGATGGAGTCACTTACTGGTCCAAAACAAAGGGAAAAACTGAAGCACATGTCCCGGGGAAACTGCGAGGGTTTCTTGCATCATATGGAGGCGGCAAGTTTGCAAGGATTAGCTTTCGTCCTGGCTGGATCGCGCTCGCCTTGAGTCACGTCGCACGGAAGGCAAGGCCTGTTTTGTATGGACTGAGAGCTGGGATCCGCAATCAGCTGTTTCAGTGACGTTATAGACCAGACAGCCACGCCCTGTCAATGCATCATCGTCGGAGATGGAATTCAAGGAACATGCGAAACACTTTTCTCGTTGTTTTTATTGTCGTTTGAATCTGGTTGACCTTGAAAAAACGAGGCGTCAGATCAGAAACACGACCAATGGGATTGCTGTAAGATGGGGGAGTCTCCTGCGTGGGGCCGACAACCGCGCATCGCGGTGGCTGTCTACTGATGGAGGCGTCTTTGACTGACTGCAATCACCAACAGTCGGGAGTGATTCAATCTACGACTTAAACTCCATGTTTGAAACGAAATGATAATGAAAATGAAATGGAGAAATGGATAAAATGGAAAGAGCAATGGAATGAAACGGGTCATTTCCATTTCGGATCCTACATATACCCGAATATGGTGCCGACCCCCCCCCCCCTGCGCGGATTGGGCGTGGGAAAACAACGATTTGTCTAATGTCAATGAATGTTTTTTTTTGGTAAGGATAATGTCGATGAATGTTGTATTGAGAAAGGGTTAAAAAAGAACATGAGCGGAGGAAAATAGTTGAGATTGTACTTGAAAATTGTTAGAGATGCTTAGGTTGTTTCCAGTAATTTTTCGTATCTCTCGTAATGGTACATATATTTCTTTTAATTGTACCATATCTTTGATTGATATTCACCTTGGATAGTCATCTAATAAAGTCTATCATGTAGGCTTAATTAAAATACACAGAAATATATAGAACTTACTAGTCCGCATTATTCTTATATTGTTAAAAAATTCGACCCAAAATCCTAAACTGATTTATGAAAGGAGACCACATGAATAGAAAGAGTATACAAACCCCATATCAAGCGATGCGGGATATTTTAATATCCTCTCTCATGTACAAGCCAAATTAGGAATGTCATGTAAAATTTGACAAACGGGTGAATGCACTCTCAAAATAACCTGACAAGGAATCGGACTCCGATATCATGTTAAGAAATCAAACCCAAAAGCTTAAATCAAAATATTATGTCGAAAAAAAATGATATAGCTAGGAACATGCATTTCCTTTCTCGAGGAGATGAATGTTCATCTCTTCCACATATTACACCAGCATTTATGTTGGGATGCTCGTTCCGTTTTCAATGAGCATACCAAATACTAGAAATTAGATTGAAAAGTCAGGAGCGACAATTTCATTCCTTTCCATCCCGACATATCAAACAAGCCATTTAAAGATCTTCGATCGAGAAACTTTCAAAATACAATAAGTGCTCATCTATGCGATAACTAATAGTAACCAGTTACCGACATAATGGATTCTCTTAACTAGGAAATTAAGTGAAGAAACGTCGAATTTTCGACAGGGGTATTAGGACCCCACGACTTTCCCGCCCACTTTGGGTGATATTACAGTTGAGGAATGTTGAAATAGTTGACAAGGTCAGGTAAAGCCAAAACTCATTTGGAAATTTTCTTGCCAATACATGCCCCATTGCACAAAAACATGGCCTTTTTTTCTGGGACATTAGTCTTCGATTCAGCTTCTATGTTCTCATCTTTGTGGAACCCACCTGAGGACAACATACAACTGGGTTCTTAGTACAGAGGATGAATCTTAAGACATAATAAATGCAGAGCTATGTAAGTCTTTGTTTGTACATAAATGGCCAAAAATCAACTGATTTAATTGTTTGACTTGCTTGTCTTAAGAAGCTAACTTGGCTCTTAGCTAAACTGCCCTCCCTCGAGTCTATTTCTTAACTTTTTTTTGTTATCTTATTTTGCTTCTCTTTTTTCTTTTTTCTTTCTTTCTTTTCTTTTTTTGTTTTCTTCTAAGCATACCGTGGATTGCGGCCCTCACCTAGTGACTGTCTAGGCAAGGGCTGTGATCGTTACTTGCTACAACTAGGGGTGAGCATGGTCCGGGTGGGCAATTCCCATCCTAGAACCGGGAACCATTCACTAAGGACTAGTTCCGAAAAATGAAAATTGAAAATCACATGTTGGTTCCATAGACCCACCTAGTAAGGGTGCGAATGGTAACCATTCTGCTCCAGAAATCAAATTCTTGCCAGAAATTGATTTATGGAATTCTTGCCAAAAATTGATTTTTGGAGGAGAAATCTGCTTGGTAAAACATGACTAATTCTACTCTAAAAATTGGTTTCTGGAACAGAAATCTATTTTTATTTTTTTATTTTTTTGAGCACCTCAAAAAAATTAAATTTCACTCAAAGTGGGTGCTCAAAGGTATTTTAAGTCATTTTATGAAGTTTTGAAATTTTTTATTTTTTGATTTTTTTGGGCACCTCAAAAAAATTAAATTTCACTCAAAATAGGTGCCCAAAGGTATTCTAAACCATTTTGTGAAGTTTTGAAATTTTTGATTTTTTTTTATTTTTTTGGGCACCTCAAAAAAATTAAATTTCACTCAAAGTGGGTGGCTAAAGGTATTCTAAGCCATTTTGTGAAGTTTTGAAATTTTTGATTTTTTTTGGGCACCTCAAAAAAATTAAATTTCACTCAAAGTGAGTGGCCAAAGGTATTCTAAGCCATTTTGTGAAATTTTGAAATTTTTTATTTTATTATTTTTTTGGACACCGCAAAAAAATTAAATTTTACTCAAAGTAGGTGCCCAAAAGTATTCTAAACTATTTTGTGAAGTTTTGAAATTTTTATTTATTTATTTTAATTTTTTTGGGCATCTCAAAAAAATTAAATTTCACTCAAAGTAGGTACCCAAAGGTATTCTAAGCCATTCTGTGAAATTTTGAAATTTTTGATTTTTTTATTTTAAAAAAAATTCACCAAATTTCCTATTTTCTCGAAATCATGACTTTTTTTTTTAATTTTCTGGAAATTTTTATGAATTTTTCTAGATTTTTTCAATTTTTATCCATTTTCTGAAAAAAAAAATTAGTGAGAAAATAGAGAGAATGCATTCTGGAAGAGAGAAGCTATAAAAAGTAGCTTCTCTTTTTCTTGCCAAAAACTCATTTTGGAATCAAAAATGCATTCTGAAATCAAGTATTTTTAACAAACACATTTTTATTCCAGAATGTGAAAATTGCTTCAGAATACATTCTAGAAATTTTTTAACAAACGCATTTCTATTCCAGAATCCATTCTGGAACAGAATTTCTATTCCAAAATGGATTCCATGCGTGCCCTAATCAGATCGAATTGAGGTGAGCATCGACCGAAAAAAGTGAGAGAGTGAGAATGAGCTTGAGGCGAAAGCAAAAGAAGGTATTTCTAGGCTCGATGTGAGGTTGTGAGCGTTGAGCGAGTTAGGTTTAGTTTAGGGATTTAAGATTTTCTTTTTTTAATTAAAAATTAAATAAATATATTTTGTATTATATTATATTGCTAGTCCAGTCCAGTTTGGCTGGACAGGTGGGCAGTTCCATACCTGGAATCGGAAACCGGACTAGTATCCACCGATTCTCAAAATTTGGAATCGGGAATCGGACCGATTCCCTTAGGAACTACTGATTTCGGGCGATCTCGGGCGATTTCCGGTTCTTTTCCACACCCCTAGCTATGACGGGCGAGGGCTTCGCAGCCCTTGTTTAGTGGCTAATGAGGGTTTGCTGACAACCCATTTCAGACTTTGTAGAAAAAAAAAGGAAAAAAGAAAGAAAAAATGAAAATGAAAATGAAAATTATAAACAAAAATTCAAAAAAAATCATAAAATTATATAAAAAAAATATCCACATTAGCGTTTGCCGTCCTACGTGGTACTGTAGACATTCACGTCAGCGATTTTCGACCAAAATCGGCAAATTGTAAAAAAAAGTTTATAATTAATTTGTTCAAATTAAAAAATTCATGACTAAATTTGCACAAATGCAATAGGTTAGAACTTTTATGGTAATTTTCTCATCAAAGATTATATTGGCAAATCGTCGAAAGATTTAGGACTAAGTTGACCAAATTAAAAAATTTAGAAATGAATTGTCTGTCGTACAATATTTTTATGACTTTTTCGGTAATTCTCCTCATTTCATATCCACTTTTTCATGCCATCTGCGATGGCTCCTCAGAAGTTCGTGAACAAAGCGTTTTTTTACACGTCTCTCCGATCATAGAGTCCAATGTAACCAAGTGCCATGCCGCTCTTTTAGATATGGTCACATGAATAATTCACTCGATCCGTGCCAATAGAGGCCACCATGAAAGCACCCTCACGAGGCCTCGAGATGATTACGACCAATCAAATCGAATCGGTAACTTTATGCACATGACCAAAACTTGGCCTGGTGCAAATTAGCTTTCGAGGTGGCATTTCCATCCCCCACCCTCGAGAAAAAGAGAAATTGATGGTGGTCATGCATTGAAAATTCCTCCAACGTGTGTCCATGTCGATGCTGCGTTCACGAATTGATGTGCCAACTGTTGTTTATTAAAGGTGAAATGTGAAAAGAAGAGTGCAGCCTCCCCCACGGGCATCCCGAGAGACGGAACCGGGCGTTCAAAGTGACGTCTTCTTCTTCAAAGAAAATGTGATTTCATTCCTTTTCGCCCGAAGAGGGAACCAGAGCGATTTTCCAATGAAAGATAAGATATCGCCCATCTAACTACATTTCAAGACGTGAAATCGAGGGCTATCAAGCGAACCGGCTACATCACGACACAAGAATAACCCGAGTCTCAATTTTTCAGCCTACTAAATTGTAGGATCCAAATTGATGGAACTCTTTTGGAAACTAAACCGAAAAAACAAAATTTTCAGATATATAAAAGTGAGAGAGAGCAACAGCACATCGACGGCAGAAGCAATTTCTGAGCAAATGGACTGGTTTTTTTTTGGGGGGCAAATCTAGCCTGTGGATCCAATTAGAAAAAGAGATGTGGACTGAGAAACGGAGAGAGAGAGAGAGAGAGGGAGGGAGAGAGATTCACATCAATGAACCAGTCTGTAAAGACAACTCCTACCAGAGCCCGTTTGTTGTTTTGCTCTCTCTCTTGCTGTGTGTGTCTGTGTGAGTGTTTTTTCGTGTTTTTATAATATGGCAGTATGTGTCATGAAAAGTATTTGTTAATGCTGCATGAAATTACGTGAACCCTATTAATGCGGATCCGAATACCTTGAGAATGAGGATGTCTGTCCCTTTCTCCCTTCACCTAACCATCATTATCTTATTATGCATGATGCGTGTCACATGCCATCCGCAGCACATACATGATACATCCCAATCAATCTCCACATCATCATCATCATCATCATCACCATGGCCAAGCATGGGTCTTGATCTTTCCTCTCTTTTCGCAGCAGCCACCCGGACACTTTCAAAAGTTTAGACAAAGCTTCACATCACAGAATATATAACGGTTCCCTTGGATATACCTCATTTGCACGTTTCAATTTTTATATCAATACATTATTGGTGTTTCTTGCGCAGTACTGCTTCCTCGGATTTGTTCAATCTTAAGAAAAGACCAAGATGACTGTTCTTTGAAGTCTCGAGTCCGTCCGCCACTTGACCAAGCAACCACAAGCATTGGCAGGGCAAAAGCACCGATGAAGCACGGGATAACTGAAAAAACGCATCAAGTTACGATCTGATCAAGTTCCCACCGAGCACCCCGAGTTCGATCAACTCGAAATCATACCAAAAGGGCTTTGAAAATTGAGGTAGTCAATTAAAGGGACACCATCTAAAGAATCTCACTCGCAGCAAAACATCTGCAAGTATACCTGACAACAAAGATACTTGATTGAAGAGTCCATAACCATATTCTAATTCAATGATGACCCAAAGCATATTTTGCCTAAAACATGTTTCTCTGATCCGGGAGACTGACCAGTTACCAGTCAATATGCATATATAGGATTTCTCTGTAAGATGGCCACTGCTTTTCACCCACAAGGAATATGTATGTCTTTTGTAGTTTATAAGTACGAGTAAGAATAATATTTCAAGCGCTAATCTAACATAGCCCATCGTCTTCGTCTTCTTTCCATCTAGCGCTGATGATGAGGGGGTTAATATACATTCTCAACAAATTCATATGATTTTCTATTGAGTTGAACCATCTCCCAACCCCAAGTGAGGAAGAAAAAGCAAAAGACAATCCTCAATGGCTATTAGAAACATTGAGAAGAAAGTTCAGTAAATGGAAAACGTTTAAAAGATGATGATCAAATGTGAGAACACTTGAAATTGATCTTCCACTCAACAAGAGCAACATCTAGTAAAGCACAAGAAGTATCTGACTTATTTTTCCTCCATTCATAGGTCACGAATTCTGCCGGTCCAATTTCTCACTTTTGTTTTGAAACTACAAAAATGGCGAACAATGCCTAAAATTTCAGCGCCAGCAAAGCAGCACCATTTTCAGATGAACAAATTGCTCAAATACCTGAACGACGGATTTTGTTTCCCTTCTGGTATGTCGACAATCATACATCAGGTAAGAAGTCCAAATTTAATCATGTAGAAGAGAAGCTAACTCGTAGCCCAGTCTTCCCTCGATCAAAGTCATATTGCTTCAACACGTAACAGTAGTTAACCTGCAAAAGGAAGAAAGGAAAATAACAGTGAGCAATTAGCATGTGCAATTGAGAAGTTGGGATGTGATCCAACGCGGTATTGCTCAATCACCCTCATTTTGGCACTTTTATCAGGTGCTTCAGGAACATTGCTAGCAAAGCATCTCAGCTGTTGGATGCATGAGATTGATATGTATTAAATGCTTTCCTCCTAAGATTCATTAGGAATAGACGCTCTCAGAGTATGCTACTGTTACTCCTCATTTTTTTTTTGGTCAAAGTTACTCCTCATTTTTAACCAAGCATGGAATTGACCACTCCAGAAAATTAAATCTGCTATATAGATCAAATACACCAGCCATAGAATCGACAAAATCCTGAAGCATATTGTTCAAAACATTTGTCTATCATTTTCTTTTCAAGATTTGCTATTAAGCACTGTCCAGAGGACAATCATGCGTAATCAAGATCACCAATAAAGAGTAGTATATAAATAAATGTATAGGAATTCTCAATTTATTATTCTTGAGGTATTGGTAAAAGAACAGACTGACCTCCACTCGCACAATACTTGTGGGCACAACAATTCCAGCTCCAACAGAACTTCTGCAGGATTTTAGGAAATTCTGAAAGGAAAAGTTCCGAAACTCGTTCTGTGTCAACTTGGCCAGGTTTCCAGCACATGCGAACACATGTCCATAGATTCCACTCTTTTGGCACCAGCTGAATGGAAGATCAAAAGAAAGGTCAGCAAAAGTGGTAACTGCAAGATCACCACCAACATAATCCCTTTCAGGATCATCATTGCCAGTTTGCCTTCTTGGTTCAGTGGGGCCCATTCCCCTAGTCCGAAACCCTAACAGTGAAGTAGGACCTCCTAAAGAGTAAAACGGAGAGGTATTGCCACCCATGAAGAATCTTTCTGGCAACGGTGAAGGCTTTTGCAGAAATCCGCATCCCCAGGGAAAGACAACTCCACCAGAGATTCCAACGTTGATAGCAGCATGATAAAATCCAAGAGGCAAAGCATAACGAAGATCGAGCTCCTGTAAAAAAAAGAAACAAGGCTCCTTAAGTAACATGAGGAATAAAGACATAGTCATTCTTTATCCAATACCTTGATTATTCAATTAACAAGGTTAAATCCAGAGTGGATGAGTCACATATAGCTATGACATCATCAACAAATAAATTCTCTCTCTCTCTCTCTCTCTCTCTCTCTCTCTCTCTCTCTCTCTCAAATTGACCCTCTTACAAATATCTTTTTTTGTTTTTGGGATCAGACAATGCTGAATAAGTGTCCCCTGCCACAAAACTAGACATTAAGAAGCTCTGGCAAGACCTGATAGCCTAAAATCCAATAAACTGGAGAAACCCAAGATGAAATAGAACAGGCGCTACCATCACCAAATTCAAAATGTTAGATCAGAGAGCAAGTGCCGATTATTTGCATGAAAAAATTGACACAACAAATGAAGGACCTGAACAGTAAAACCCTAAGAGCAACTCCCAAGAAGCTGCTGATGTTGCGCAACCATGAGGGACCCAGTACTTATCCACAAATTAAGTTAACCATGAGGACTAGTTAGAACTTGGTATGGTCAGAATAACTCTCATTAGTTTCTCTTAAATTTTTCCTTTTCTTTGTGCCAATGGAAATTTGACTGTTATCTGATGTATACAAATAGACATGTGGAGTCATTTAGGACTCCTTACATAATTTTTAACATATTTTCTGTTTTCAAAATTTTGCGGGAAAGCAAAAAGTAGTTTGAAAGATTATTAGCAAATATCTCTCCATGGACATGAGTCCTCATCTACTGTTGTACATCTTACAACAGCATATGAGACTTGAGAGATCCACAGAACTTTGTCACCTCCACAGTAGCATTCTCGACAGGAAGCCAAGAAGTCTAATCAAGCATGGAGACTGAGATTAACAAAGAATGAGATTGATGAACTATGAGAGCCAAACTTCCTAAGTTTCATAGAATATTTAATTTGAAATGCACAAACTAAGGTTTTAGCATATACTGCATTTCATTTCTACTCTTATTATAGCTTGTCTAGAATGGAGATGTTCCAGAAAACAACATTCCAACTTCTCAGGAGGGAAAAATGGTCCAGGATTGAGCTGCAGTTCAATTGTATTGAGCGCCCAACAAACTCAGATAAGATGGTCCAGATAATTATTCCCAAATCCCCAACCAGACTTCCACTAAGAAATGCTATGGGCTCTTCAGCTCTACAGCACCAGCGGACAAATGACAACAATTCACAGTCAACCACAGCAACTGGACCTCAACTCGAATATTTGGCAGTATAACAAAATAGGTACTTGCAGGCACATTCCATGTATAGAGTGTTGTCAAGAAAGATTAAAGACCATCAAATGCTTTAGTTCATGCATCTCAAATCAAGAGACGTCACAAATGAGAAACGAAGGGAGAAAGCTGACCTGGCGGAGAAAACGTGCACTTCGGGGATCAGGTGTAAGGCCACCAATGTGAGTAGTAGAAAGAAAAGCATATCCTTGTGTTGGTCTGATGGGTGAGTTTCTCCTGTCAAACCTGAAAGAGTATTTTAGGGAAGAGATTAAATTATGTCCCAGCTGCCTCCTTATTGATCTAGCCGACATCTGGGAAGGATCTGTCAAAGTACGCCATGTCAAGTTGTAAGCCAAGTCATGATTCCTTGTTGAAACTAGGCCAAGGGAAAGGCCTAATGATTGTTCATTGTATGAAGAGTACTTCAACCAGTCTTGGGATACCAAGAATACTCGAGCACTCAAAGGGGCTAACAAGCTTTTCATTCTAGGCAAATAGACACCAGCACTTAGCTCTGATGTTTGATTCCATCCATATGCAAAAGAACCATCCCAAAGATCACCAAATCCAAGCAAGTTTTTGAGTTTCAAAACTCCTTCAAGCGTTGAAGATCTAGCCTACAAAAGCATCATTAGACAAGAATGAGCCACAGGCCAACAGTTCAACAGGTCACAATTATTCCACTGTGACGATGAATCTCGAGAAGAATGAAATCAAGGTAAAGAAGCAAGAGAAAATAAAGTTAAATAACCACTCGGCATATTTCTTCCTCATTCGAGTGTTCAACCAGCACTGGACTGATAAGCTGGAAAAAAGAAAGAATGAGCAGCAAGCACCACAGCATAGTTGAAAGCATGTGTCGTGTCACACAGCACATTAAAGGCATCAAAGTAGCGACAAGCATCAGTCTTTCCATTCAAACAGGTGCTTGCAGGAAATGAATTCCACATGGATGATGACAAGCAATCTTAATATATTAGAGAATTACACGGTTGAGATAATTATCCTTGAGCAAAATAGTTTGGGCACGACATAAATTTTTAGTCTGCACATACTTGAAGAATCTAAATCAGACGTTCAATTTAGCAGTCAAAGAGTTTAAAGCTAATGAAGAGAGGGGTGTTGGTTATTGTGGTTACTCAAGAGAAGGAGAATGCTTTATTGTTGCTTAGAGCTAACGAAAGAGAGAGCCCAGAACAGCTTGAGTTAACGATTGGAACTGTCCATCAATGACAATTTTGCTCAAATTTTATAATTTAGCCAGTTACTTTAGGATGGCCCAGAATAACAGTAATTTTAGGGGAATGTACCTAAACCCAAAGGATCAAAGAATTACTATTGTACGTACCTCTACAACAAAAACAGTCCAGAAAAAAGTAATTCTCTAATTAGGCCATCTAAGTCAGCTAAATCCTAAAGTCTATTCAGACAGTAGCTAACAAATTTGTTCGAGCTATATCAAACTCACAACTAAGAGGAATAGAATGGCATAAAGCAAACCGCAAAGTAGACTAGCATTAGTAAGAAAGCTGCATTGCTATATTTTGTCATAATACGCAACACGAAACCTGGAAGACAACCCAATAAAACCAGTTCGGAACCAGCGAAAATAGGCAAATTGCGACATTGCAATTTGCATTGACACCAAAATAGTCACAAATATGATGAAATTCCTGTCTGTCAATTGTTGAACACCCTCCTCCTCCTCCTTTCAGAGAAAACGAAACCTAAAAAATATCTGAGCCAATCCCCATCCCCGCACGACTTCAATACAACAGCACAGCAATGTGCGAAAATGCTAATGAGTAAGTGGCTAACTTCACCAGCTTTGTCCAGAATTTCATGACCTTCACTCTCCCAACAGCAAGAAAACGATAAATACCAGTCCAATAAACAGAACAACATTGCCCAGGGATGATGAGAAGTCCTAACACATTTCAAAGCTTTAATCAATTAAATCCCGAGCTCGAACCAGTAAGCACAACCCCAGTAATTACGGCAGAGAACGTGCAAGCTGATCGCTCCGGCAAATCATTCCACACATTAACAAACAAAATGTGAAACCGAAACCAAAACCGAAACCGAAAAAAAAGAAGATCACCTCGGGCTTAGTATAGTAACCAATTTCGCCGGAGAGCGGGTTCGTGGCCTCGACGACGTTGACGATCACGTTCGCGGTGCCCGGCAACTCCTTCGGCCCCGAATCGAGCACGATGTTGACAGACTGGAAGATCCCCAGCTGCTGCAGCCTGAAATTCGCGACGCTCGCGACCTGCAGCAGCTCCTGCAGCGACGCCACCTTCCTCAGATCCTCCAGCTCGGCCTCGATCACCCAATCCCTGGTCTTCGAGTTGCCCTTGATCAGGACGTCGTGCACCCGGATTGGGACACTCTCCGAGGAGAGCTTGCTCGAGAGGTTGTTGAGCCTGGCCCTGTGCGCCCTCAATCGGTCCCCCTGCGACCGAGGCTGCGGCGCGCGGCGCTCGGGCTCGTCGTCCTCGCCGCCGCCGCCGTCAGATTCGTCCACTTCGACTTCGCCTTCTTCGCCTTCTTCCTCTTCTTTTTCTTCTTCGATCCGACGTTGGGGGCGATACGCATCGTTAGGGGTTTCAGAGACGGAGCCTGGCGAGCCGGAGTCGGGATTCGCCATTTGAGGGCGAAGTACACGGCGAAATGCGGCGGAGGTCGGCGGCGCTTCTGGTTCGTCGGGCGACTGACCTCAAGCGAACCCAAGTCCCTAGTGATTGTGCGCGAGGAGGCGGGGGGTCAAAAAAGGATAAGAGGAAAATAAAAAATATTTTTTTTTTGGCCAGAGATAAATAAAAAAATATTGGAACGAAGAAAGTTATTATAAATTAGAGATTTTTCCTTCTTATTTTTCTCCAAAAGGTAGGGATAAATCCACCCATTTAGTAAGAAGAAAGAAAATTTACCCTTAATCATCCAATTAAAATTGAAAATGATGGACCCTAAATTTACACACTTTCTCTTTCTTTTTTTGTTTTCCAATTTTTATATAGGAGCCATGGGTCATGCTCAAGATTTAGTAAATTTTAAAAAAGAAACTCGCGATTCTTCCTTGATTGTAAATCAGATGATGAGAATAGATACGATGACCCATCTAATCCAAATTATGCTATCTATACAAGATTAAAGAAAAAAAATAAGCATCGTATGTCTAGTATATATGTGTCTATACGAGAATTAACTAAAATTCGAAATCAATATTGCAAAAGTTTATAAACAAAAGAAAAGGTTTGATGGTGATATGCGCAATAAAAGTGAATGTTGATAAGCCAATGATTGTGTTGAAATATCGTCCATGCTATTTGTTTTTTATTTTTATTTGACAATTGATCCACAAATTTGGTCGACAGCGTAAAAAAGAATTAGATTTCTTGAAAATTTTCCTTTTTGATATAACTAATTTCTATGGATGTAAATACTAACGTTAAAAAAGAAAACATACTTCCCACTATAAACAAAAACAAAACATGTGAAATTCTTAATTATGGTAGTTAGATCACACATGGAAATAGAAAAACTAAAAAATGAATGAAAGAAACAAATTTAAGGCCTTTGACCCAAAAAAAAAAAAAAACAAGTGTCGCCACTTTAAATTGCAATTGAATGATTGGGGGCGATTGTATTTTTTTTTTTTTTGGTGAAAATCGGATGCATTTTGTCATACAAGATTGGAAATAGCGCCGCCTCGATTCTAATGTGAAATGCTTAGGATCCATAAAAGTGCCAAGAGGTTGCAATTAGGAATTTTATTGTGTCTTAAGACTAGAATGATTAGAGTTCATGCACCATTATTTCATTACCTGAAAATCGCAAATACTTTCATAGACAGGTCGTAACTTCATATATACAAGTACTTTAAAATCATCGTACCATCTCTAGAAATTATCGTTTATCTGTAAATTGCCGTCAAGAGAGAAGATTCGCCGTTCGATCTCAATAGTCCAAGTGTTCCAAAAGACTCGAACACCTTCAGTCCTCTTCAACCACCGCATTGGGGTGGCGGCCCTGTCACTTTGCCCGCTTTGCTATGTAGTTCTCATTAAAAGCATAGCGAACATGACGATTCAATCAATTCAGATGACCCCTAATTGTTTGTCCTTGGTATAGACAAGATGTTAGTCAATGGCCCTGCTTGGTTCGATTTTGAAGGAATCCCTTTGGCAGAATGCAAAAGCCTTTAGACTAATGGGGCTTTTTAAAATGCAAGTAGTATTTGGTAAATATATTTTAAAATCACATTTGAAAGTAACTTTGGCCTAAATACCATTTGGTAAAAACTATATTTTGTAAAGGGCTTTTGTTGATATTTAAAAAAAAAAAACAAAGCTTGAGGTAGAGCTCAGCCACCGACCGCCGCCGCCGACCAGATCTAGTCGCCGGCTAGCCTTGCCTGACCTTAGGCGAGGTAGCTTGAGGTCGCATGACCTCGACTACCACCGCTTGGGGTCGCGTGACTCCCAAGCAGTAGTTGCCGGCCGTCGGACTTGCTGTTTGGGAAAGATCAACAGTTCTATGAATAGTGCGATGAACAATGCAATTAACAGTAAACTTGCATTCCGAAAATGCAACTTGCTAAAGTACTTCCAGACTTGTCTTGGGTTAAAGGCATTTAGAGTCCTTTGGAAATGCAATTGTAGTTCCCCAAAATGCTCCAAAAAAATTGTCAAACGCATTTGCATTTGCCCAAGGGACTTTAGAGCGCAAATGTTCATTTCAAATACTAAACCAAACGGGGCCAATGTCTTTTCTTACATAAGTCGTACATAGACATGATATTGCCAATTGTGGTTGATTTTGAGCCTATCCCTCGATACTTGATTAAGAAATGCTAGCAACTCCTCTACAAATTTCAAGATTTATAAGCAATTAAAAGATCATGCTATTCGTGAATCCAAACCCAAGATCAAGCCGAATAATCCAATACAAACCAGAAATTTAAGTTGATGTAGAGAATTCATCTGCATATACTGCCTCATGCGCGGAAAGTCTTCACCCATTCGACTCCACGATCTTCTGCTGGACTTGGAAGACCTGGCAGAGATCATGCTCCGAGAAGACTATTCGGACAAAACTGTCCGTTTTAGGACACGAAAATGTATGTCCGAAATTGACAATTTTCATGCTTGAAGAGTTGTGTCCGAATTGCAACTTTTCAGACATGAACGGTTGTGTTTGAGTAGCGGTTTTCAAACACAAAGGGTTATGTCCAAATTGCAATTTTTCAGACATAAATGGGTATGTCCATATTGACAGTTAGACACCAAAAGGTGTGTTCTATTTTGCTTATATATATTGGCCAATTCTGTTCAATTGTTATAGATTTATAATTTCCTTCATTTTCGTCTTTCTTGAGAGAAAAAGGAGACAACCATTTTATTAATTGTTTCTCATAGAGTTTTAGGAGATTTACTAGAATTACTATCTAGTATTCTCACCGTGACTTTATTGTATTCTAAAGGGAATTTGCCAGTAACCTATAGCAATTTCGTGGGACAAATTGATCTTAAAATAGAGCGATTACATGCCTCAAAGTTCTGACTACATTTCGATTCCATTTCCTACGAACACATTTTTCCCAACACTGGAGGTCTCCTCCTGCCACTTCGTGCAAAAGCGCCCCAAATGCAAAGATGTCGAAACTTTCCATGGCCTTCTTGGTAATGGCGAACACCGGAGCGATTTACCTGATCGTGCTCACCGCACAGGTAGTTCTTGGATTCTTCCGGAGTTTGCAAGCTCAAAATCACCTACCTTTGAGGTCATTCCAGAGTCGGAGTAACCCGTTGCTGGCCTGGATGTCCTGGTGCACCACCGCCTTGGCCCCCTCCTCGTGCAGATAGAGCAACCCAGCAGCGGCCCCTTTAGGATTTTGAACCTCTCTCCAAAACCGAGGCTCTCTGTCTCGTCTCTCGGCTCTCGTCTTTGAACAGGAACCGTCGAGACTCCCATTGGACATGTAGTCATAGACGAGGAGGTCACGGTCCCTCCTGCACCGCCAAGTTCCGATGCCTCAGCTTCCCCAAGCACGCGGCCTCGGCCACCACGAATTCCTTAATGCCCTGTTACGGAAGTCGAATTCCCAATCCTCAATCGATTCGGCTAATCTTTGCCCCCCTAATGAAGGTGGCCAAAATGGTGACCGCACGGACGAAAGCGCTGAAAGACGAGCTCAACCTGATTGCCAAACCTCTCTTCTTGAAGCTCTACACGAACCCTGTTCTCTTTGGTGTGGGTTAGCGACGTTTCTGAGATCAAGCGGTAGAGTCCGAGTCCGACCCATCTCGAAGCTCCAAACCAAGATGCAGTGAGTGCCGGCAAGTTTCCCGGTTGATGCAGGGAAGCCCACGAACATGGACTCTCTAATGACCTGCGACAAGTCGAGAGCTTTGGACAAGAGCGCCGCACTTGGCTTCGGGAGGCTGAGGTTCACCGGACCAATGGTCACGTTCACCACTTTCATGGCCTGTCGTACTCATCCATGCTCGGATTCGGTCGCCGCTCTTGAGTTGTAAGTCCCTGAACGACTGGGTGGCCTCGTCATAATAATAGGCAGCCCGTGACACACCAGACCTCGCGACATTGATGCCAATTCAGAAGTGGTTATCGTCCGAGTCCCCCATGAGCGCGAGCGACTGGACGGTGTCGAACACGATGGCAAACACGTGGCTCGAGAGATCACAAAATGTGAGGCCGTGGCCGCCGGTGAGGATGGCGAAGATGAAGGTGGCGGCGTAAGAGAGAGCTGCGGAGGTGTTCTCAAAGTCAAGCATGTGAAATGGGATCTTGTAAAAGGCGTGGCCGGAGAGATTGTTGGAGGTGTGGGTGAGTTGGCGAGCTCCGTTCGGTGCGATCAGATACGGCGTGTTGAAGCTTAAGTTTTGCGAGGCGGATTTGAAGCCGTTGAAGCCGAACACTTCAGTCGGAGAAAGCATTATAAGTGGAAAGAGAAGGAAGGAGCACAAGTACATTGATCGAGGCACACAAGAGGAGGACGGAGTCGAGTGCGTCTTCCCGGCGATCGAGCAGCAGACGGCAAACTGGGGATGGAGACTTTCTTGGAGGGCTTCGCATTCTCTTGGAGCAAGAGAGTGTATGGTTTAATGTGTTTCAAAATTGTTACCATGACCCTTTTTTCAACCTATTACAAAGGAGACCCGATTCGAAAAATCTCGGAAATTTTAATTTGATTCGGGTATTTTTCACACCCTACGATTCAAATTTTTTTTTTTCTATGATTACATTTGACAGGGAGGAATTTTGGGACAGTGCAATTTGGGCCGTTTCTGACCGCACTTTGCTTCTTGGTCACCCATTGACCGAGGCCAACTGAACTCAATTTTACCAATTCGGACACATGATTTGTGTAACAAAAAAGACATCAAATGTCGACTGATTTGATTGCACCTTCATTCATCCGAACATTCAAAAGAGAACCCTGTCCATAAACGTCATCTGAAAAAGCCTTCAATAATTACAAGTTTAAGCTCTTTTCCTTCTTAACCCAATTACAGAGAAGAAGGACACAAAAGGCACTTAGCTTTTTCCAAAACACGAGCCCTTAGAAAGCGATGCAGAGAAGAAAGAGACAACCAAAGAAGGAGAGAAAAATGCGACCTTTAAATGGCTATGTCTTGAAGCTTCGCAAGCATGGGGATGAGCAGCAGGAGGGGCACCTGATGAGGCCGTTCACGTTGCAAGCCGGGCAAGCCCTGAACCCCGCCTTCTCGCTGTAGATCTTGCGGCTCCCGCTGCACTCCCAGCACACCGCGAACCTCAGCCCCCCGCAGGCGTCGCACGCCGCCGCCGCCGCCGCCGGCATCCCCGCCATCATCCGCTTGAGCTCGCCGCTCTCGTGGAGCTGCCTCGCCTCCTCGAGCCCCCCCACCAGCCGCCCGCCCACGAAGAGGCAGGGGAGGCTCACCCTCCGGCGCCCGGTGATCCCCTGCAGCTCCCCGAGGTAGGACGCGTCCATGGACAGATCTCGCTCGTCGATCGCGACGCGGAACCCGCGGAGGATCGATCGCACAGCTCTGCAGTTAATCAACTCGTAGCGAGAACGACATTCAGCGCTTCAACCGGTTTTCAATACAGATTTAACTTTCTAGTTTCCACGACAACAGAGCATCTAAATTCGTAAGCCGAGTTCATGAACTTATTGTTTACCTCGTAAATGACAAGCCAAAACCGAAGTAAACAGCTTTCAATCTTTGCTAGAAAGATACGGAATTCGACACTAGCGACGCAATTCAACGTGTTTCGACTCGACTCGACCCGTTTCTTGATTTATCACGGCAGTTCGACGATGGCAGGAAATCACTGACGACCGCAACGTGAGAATTAGCAGCTCTACCTGCAGTCCTCGAAGGTCTTGCGGACGACGCGAAGGCTGGTGAAGTAGAGGACCACGGTCAGATCGGAGCCGCAGGAGGGCTGCTGCTTGGCGGCGGGGGGCGCCGGCGCCGGCGGCGGCTGCTGGCACGGGGAGCGGTGGGCGTGGGCCCAGGCGCGGAGGACGGAGGTGGAGACCCGGACCCGGTGGAAGACGGAGGGGCTGCGGGGCGCGGACCCGGATCCGGACTCGGGCTGCTCGTCGGCGAGGAGGGTCTGGACGTCCTTGAAGGAGGAGCAGGAGAAGCTCCGGGAGCTCGGGGATGTGGCCACGGCGGCGGCGATTCTCGGAGTTCGGCGCGAGCTCAGCCACGACGGCGGCCACATGAATGGTCGTCGCGGCGAGGAGAGAGAAAGGGCGGCGGCGGAGGGGGTGTTTCTCTTGAGAGAGAGAGAGAGAGGGGCGGAGGATGGCGATGGCGGTAGCGTAGGGAGGGGAGTGCTATTACACAGCGGGTGAGATTAGGAAGGGGTGATTAAGTGGGTAATTATATAAATGAAATTAAGTGGCAAATTAGTCTTAATGTAATCAGAGCAGGAACATGGATTTTCCCCACCGAAGGCAGACCGGAGGATCGAGATTCCTTTCCCCGGTTGCTTCCCAGGAATAAAACTAAACCGCCCATTCTCACCCCTAGTTTTTCAAAATTTGGGGGAGCGTTTGAACCTCCTTTTTTTGGCCCGTGCCTGCCCCGACCCGTTAGCGGGGTAAATGCTACCAAAAACCTTAAATTATGCCCGTTAGGAACACGTTTATCCTCTAGAAAATCACAACCTTGTACCCTCTGTTACTGTCAATAACAACCATTAAAAATCAGCTTACATGGACGTCAAAAAGCAAACAGTATTGATATGAGGCTCGCGTGGTATGAGTGAAATAAAAATTGATGTTGTTTTTGCTGAAAAGTCATCTTACGCAATCTCAACAAAGGGAGGAGGGTATATGTGTCACGTGGATACAAGTTTGGATTTTTTTTTTGTCACAAAGAAAGTGTATAATAAATGTGCTATAGTGGGTATAATTTGGAGTTTTTTTTTGTGGCTTGAGTGCAATTAACGAAAGGACTAAATTGGTCCGATCTGATAAGTTTGAGGACTCGATCGCATTTCGTGATAATTTTTGGACTTAATGGCATTTTTAAAAATTTTCATGACAAATTTTAGTATTTTTAATGCACTTATCTCGAAAATAAAGGAAAAAAAAATCAAAGTTTCAAAATAAAATTCTTATTAACAACACCAGCTGCTGATTCACCAATGAGGTGGTGGTCAATCGTCAATGAGATTTGGTATGGCTTGAAAGATCCGCTTGCCCTGATTTTCACTTATTAACATTTGACCTACGACTCTCGCTTTGCTTAGGAAATATTCTAATAAATAACCAAAGACTTAATGATATACAAGTAATAGTTCGAGTCATTCAAAATCAATAGCCGATTTTTTTTCATGATTTTTTAATTTAGAAAAAGAAAATTTGATTCTAGTGAACAGGTGTTTTTTGTCGATGGTGAAATTCGGGAAATCATTATCCAAATCTAGGTCATGTTATCACAACTATTGATTTCTTGAAATCCGTATATGGAGTCCACATTAAATTCATATTGCTAATTAAAAAAAAAGAAATCAACTTTACCTTAAGTGACAATTTTTATCCTAATTTTTTTTGTCTAAATAAAAAGTACCAACTTTTACTCTAGTAAAGAATTTGGCCTTGCGATATGAAATTTTCAAATTGTTCGGGTCAGATTTGAGATTTAAGTGAAAGTTAGTTATTTTTATGAGACAAAAAAATGTTCAAGCCAGAATTGTCACTCGAGATAAGGTTGGTTCTTTTTTTTTTGAATTAAGCCTAAATTCATATGATAACTTTGGAGATTAATTCAGTTTGATCTAGCTAACATGATTTTGTAGACACCATACTTGTTACAATGGGTCATAAAACATCTGTTGATCCATGTATGATGGATTGAGTTGGTGTAAACATAACATTAGTGTTAAATGGGTTTACAGCTTATTTAGACTTTGAAGTGGCTAGCAAGGATCACCTAGAGGGAGTGAATATGTGATCTTAAATAATCTTAACAAACTTAAGGGAAAATGATAGAACACGGTTTGAGTCTAAATAATATTCAGATTTTCGATGTGCATTGTGTAAAGTAAAAGTTGAAAGATAGAAAAACTACACACAGATTTATAGTGGTTCGGCTTATAGCAAGCCTACGTCCACTCTTCCACTCTGATAGCCTACCGGTTGGATTTCACTATGTAATCAAGAGGTATTACAAATTTAAAGTGATAACACTCTTGTATATGATATGACTATTTATCTCACATAAACACTCTTGCAAGGTGTCCCTCAAGATTTTGAAATTTGGCTCAAGAAAGAAAATCGGAGTAAGCTCAGGTTTTGGACTTGATGATTCTTGAATATGTTCTTTTTCTGCTGCTCGTTGATCTTCTTAAATACTCATCCACTTTCAAACTAGCCGTTGGACAGTCTTCAAAGGATCATCTTCCAATCTTCACTTTGGGCAAATTTGTATAAAATGAATTGAGTAGCCATTGAGTGACATATTCTAAATCCCGCTGATTCTAGTCATCTATACAATCAGAATCTTGGTTTCTATAAGTAAAGAATAATCCGTTGTGATAATATTTTGATTGCCAATCAAATTGATTGAGATCAAAACTTTCCTTTTGTGAAATTCATGCTAGATTACTAGCTATTGTGTCGAGTTCTGTTTCTGCGTTTGCAAAATTTAGAGTTTGAAAAATTTCAGCGTGTGAGTCTGCAAATTTTCTGCGTCTGAAAAATTTCAGCGTCTGAAAAACTTCAGCGTCTAAGTCTGCAAAACTTCAGCATTTGAAAAAAACTTCAGTGTCTACGTCTGCAAAACTTCTGCATCTGAACTTTTTCATTTGAGTCTGAACTTTTCGTTCTGAAAAATTTCTTGTTCTGAAAAACTTGCAAAGTCTGATATCTCCTTCTGAATTTCCAGATTATAATATCTTGGAAAGAACTTCATGTTAGAATTACAAGTTATATATGGAAAGTTTTGTCAACTTCAAAATCCATTAAGGTTTTCCTCAACAGACCTAACTCATTTTACGGCTCTCTCTCCATTCTCTCTCGCTTTCACTCCGTCTCTCACCCGCCCATTTTGCACTCTTATCTCAATTTGAATAATAGTTACAGAAATGTTTTATCAATATGAGCCGAGTTGGGTACGTGTCGGATTGGGTATGGGCAACTAGATTTGCATTGTAAGAAAATGAGTGAAAATGAGTCGAAACAAGTTAAATGAATTTATTTAGATTGAATCATTTTTTATTAGGTCCAAACCCAACTCAACTCATCTTTCCGTTTGACGGGTCTAATAGACACGGATCTAGACAACGATTTTCCCGGTTGCTAATGGATTACTTTTAATCCAAGTGGCGCGGGAAACCCTAGTGACATCACTAACTGCGCTCGATTTGCAAGAGGAAAAGGGGTTCTTGATACGACCGAGTCAAAGCACGTGAGGACATTTCAAGATTTGGATCAGTTTACAGTTTGATCACATGTGTAAGATATGAGCTGTTCATGAGTGCGAGGTCTGGTGTCTTCTCTTGACCTCTTTTCTTTTCTCAGACGTTGAATCCCACGTTTGTTCAGAGAATATACTTTCTGAAAGATTCTTTGCTTTTCATATTTCAGGACACATGGACCCGACCCGACCCGACTCGACCCGATCCGCACGCGGTCTTCGTAAACCGAGCAAGTGTACACCTCTAACCCGTACAACCATTGACAACATAGGGTAATTTATACTCAATTAGTGGAATTTAAATGGACAAACGAAACACTTTCAATTTTCAAATTGGAAATTCTCTAACACCCCAATTCATTTGGACATTTTAAAAAGTTTTACTTTATATAAGCCGAAGCGATTGGAAGTATCGGAAGCAATGAAAATGCTTTTTTCTCTATTAAATGTTTACAAAGTAACCAAGAACTAAATCCTTGTTAGAAGTACATTACGATGTGAGTGCGATCGAGAAGATGTCGCTTGGATTGAATCATTAGGATCGATATAGCGAGATAAGAACCAACGTGACTAACACTGAACTAGCTTACTAGAAAATGCAAATTCTGATGTAATTACTATATTGGGAGTTGATTGATTCTATCTATTTGTTTTGCTGGAAATGCTCCAACGACGAAATATAATTCACTGAAATTCGCTTTTCGGGGAGACCAGGTTCTGTGACTAATTTCGGATAGGAGATACCCATATGTGAACAAAGAGCTTGTTTGTTTTGATCAGCAACACATGTTTTGTACTGTGAAGAAATTTAGCTAATAAAACTTTGAACTTTATAAACAATTCGGACTAATCCATCCACCTATGGACTAGTGGCATCCAAACTCTATCGATGCAACATTACAAAGCTACTAGGCTTAAAACGTAGATAGCTACAGTTATGAAAACTAAAAGTGCAGTACCGAAAAGTAAATATATTGAAAGAAAGTAAATATAATTGAAAGACGGCATATTGATGTGTATTCGCGGGGGCTTTTTCTGTTTGTCAGTAATATTTATACTGTGTGTCTGATAACCGCCTTCTGGTACCACATTCAATAACCACCGCTGATCTCATCTTCGCCGTTCATCTGATGACACATGTCCATCAACTACCATCAATCTTATCTTTTTGTTCCGACACTTGTCCTTTTTTATGCGATATTATTGATCTCTTTTCGTCTTGACACCTATCCTTCCACTACGTGATAACCGTCATTGATCTCTTTCTGTCTTGACACCTGTTCTTTCACTATGCGATAACCGTCATCGATCTCTTTCTGTCTTGACATCTGTCCCTCCCAAGAATGAACTCTTTTTGTCTTAACACCTGTCCTTCCTCCTTTTCTCGTCGACAGCTTTGATGACTTGGGTTCCATATAGCAATTTTCATTGACAACTTTCGATACGAATTCTCAAGTGGCGCTTGCTTCCTCTACGATCTTAACCTTTTCGATTTCAAATTCTCAAATTTCCCACTAGGATATTTCGGTGCTTGCCAGCTGTCCGCTTACATAAACAACCTTCTATGGGCTACGTCATTCCTCGACGACATTCACACATTTGTCTTCGTTACTTTATTTATTTTTGTTGTCGACAACCTAATTAATTATTGGCGCTAACACTATCACATTATATCACAACTTGAATTCCCATATCATTCGAACCTCGACTGAATAAACAATTTAGCTTTACTTCAATCCTCCTATCAATAACTTAATTTCGCCTCAACTAATGTACATCAAAACCTTATGTACGGAAATACAAACTTACTTTAGCTTCGCACTCTACTCTGGTCCTTTGATATTTCTATGGAAACGCTAGTCTAAAGGGCCACGGACTCCGAACTTGATACATCTGTAAAAATATATTGAGATGACCTTACGCTTGGTAAATCAATTCTCTAAATCTAAAGTAGGATATCATATAACAACGCAGCCTAGAACGGCATGAATCTATAATAAGTCATGACGTGCCAATGACAACCACCGAACAAAAATAGGCAGACGACGCAATTTTATTGAGATTTACGACTACCACATGGTTGTTCTTTTTCTATGTAACACTACATTAAAATAGAACAAAAATTTAGGATGTGGGACGTTATCATCTTTTCGAAATCCATTTGGACCAATCGAAAAACGACATGGCACCTATCGAGAATAAATTAAAAATTTAAAGGAAAAAAATTACCATTTCAAAGAGTCAGCCCACTTGCAATCCACGTTGTCATATCCAACACCATCATCGTTCAGAGGCAACGCGTACAGTTTTCGCTTTCTTGTCATTCTTGTCTTTTGCCAATCGCTAGTTCCTTCCCTACTCTCCCGCGACATCGATGCCGGAAAAATTGATCGATGTGTCGGTCCACGAGGTCGTCATCGACTTCGCGCTCCGCCACAAGTGCCGTGCCAATGTCCTCCTCACCTCCCTCTCCGCCGCCTCCCCCGTCGCCTTCAAGGTCCAGACCTCGTCCCCCGACAAGTTCCTAGTGAACCCGCCGAGCGGGGTCATCCCTCCCTCGTCCTCGCTCACCCTCCAGATCGTCCTCAGGCCTCAAGCCCACCTCCCCTCCTCTTTCCCCCGATCGCCCGCCGACCGCTTCCTCATCAGGACCGTGGAGCTCGGCCCCGAGTCGGCCGAGCCCGGTCGCCCCGACTCGGTCGGCTCGTGGCCGTCGTCCTGGCCGACTCGGGACGTGAAGCTCAAGGTCGCTTTCGGGGGTCGGTTGCTTCTCCGCCACGCGGTGGAGTGCGGGGATGTCGACGCCATGAGGGGCTTGATCAAGCGGCAGAAGGGAATTGCCGCCGAGCTGCCGGCCGAGGATGCGGAGTCGCTGCTCCGGGCCGCGGAGGCGTCGGAGAACTCGGCAAGGATGGTCAGTTTGCTCGTGGAAGCGGGACTTAAAGTTGACCCGCCGGTGGAGTCTGACGATCGGACGGCGAATGGGAGATGTCCTCGGGGTGAGAAGGATCATGGGCCGTTGGAGCTGCTGAGTCAGAACGGGGAAACAGCCAAAGATGATCGTGGCCGTTCGGCCGTTCGATTGGTTCACGATAAGGGACAACATGTGAGTACACGAAGTTTCGTTGGAAGTATTACATGTGACATGCCCTTCTTCATATGATGGACCATAATAAAGCAATGTCTTAACGATTCCATCTCGTCCTGTGTCTGTAGAAACAGGAAGTTCAAAAGCAGGGAGAAGCGGTGTTAATGGCGGCGAGACGTGGCGACGTGGCGGGACTATCGTCGCTGTTGCGCGGCGGCGGCACGACCACGGATTACCGTGACCAGTACGGTCTCGCGCCGCTCCACGCGGCGGCCATCAAGGGCCATGAGGAAGCCATGGGCCTGCTCCTCAGTTACGGGTCGGACATCGAGTGCCGGGACAACGAAGGCCACACCCCCTTGCATCTGGCGGTGGAGCGCGGTAGCGTCGAGGCGGCGGGGGCGTTGATCGACAATGGTGCGGACGTGAATGCGGCGAGCAAGACCGGGGCGACACCGCTGTATGTAGCAAGAATCATGGGATACCAAGAGATTGAGGAGCTGCTTTTGAGGAGAGGGGCCGTTTCCTTAGAAATGGTTTGTACTACTTCTACATCAATGAACTAGCGAAGAATAGCTCTTGCGAAAAGAAGCATGATCATTTTGGTAAAGCTATGTCATAACGTGGACTAGATTGGCCGGTTTTGGGCGGTTCCCGAGGGCATTGGTCCGGTTCCCGATTCCATAAAATTAGAACCGATGAATTTTGGCCCATCCGGATCGGATCGATTTTTTTTTTCTTTTTATTAAAAATTTGTAAAGAAAACCATAATCTATCTTCCATTTCGTCAGAAAAGGTTCTTTCAAAATTAGAGCGATTATGTTTACTTATACATGTGAGTAAAATGACAAGATCAAACCAAAATATAACATCAGTTGCTCATTCCAATCAAATTTTGCCACAAATTAGAAAAATCTCCGTGAAACCTATAATATTATACGTAACTCATTGATTATAGATAAGAACATCTTTAATTTCAACTTGAAGATTAACGGCGAATCAAAAAAAAAAATTGAATATGTCGCTAGTCTAGCGGCATTGGTACTGATTTGCGGTTCTAGAAACTGGGAACTGTTTCCCGGCTCTTGGGTGAGAATTAGACCACTCGAAAACTAATCACCCTTATCATTCATCGCCATCGGAACCACGTTGGCGCTGTTTTTGCCGACTCTGGAGATTTGGCGGTCCATGGCTGCCGACACCAAACAGCGATCGTTGCTTGCAGCCATGGCTCCTGATTTGGAGCTTGCGGCCATGAATTCCAGATTCAGATCCATGGCCACGAGCACGATCTAAAAGTTCAGCTTAGGCTACTCTTGAAGTCTCATGTCGCTTGCTTTAGACAATGCAGCTTGAAATTTAAAAAAAAAGGCAAAAAGGAAAAAGTGAGAATGAATCATGAAGCTTTTCTTCGTTTTCGTTCTCGTCTTCGTCTTCTCCGAACATGAGAAAGGCCCGTCCATGACAATGATGGTTGTGGTTGAGATCCCGACGGTGAATTTCGAGATGCCTTCAGATCTGGACAACCTTGCCGCGGCCACCATTGCCATCGTTGAGCTTCCATATTTGAGCAGAATTCCTTCCAAATTTGACCATATCGGCTCATCCATGGCCGCGACGGGACTTCCAGATCTGCAACCATAGCTCCCACGACAGCGACTCATCCATGGCCGTGAGCGACGGTGGTCGGCTTCTAGATTTGCAACTTCATCCTAATCTACGGCAATGAAGTTAAGGGAAGGAATGCTAACCACAAAGACGATAGAGATGGTTGGACGCCCGATAATGGTCGCCTTGGACATGGCGCCAACAACTCCGTCGGTGGCGACTGTAGAGGGAGGCGGAGAGGATGGGCTCGAGGTGGCCGGAGATGGAGGAGCAAGAAAAGTAAGGTGGACTGAGATTTTTATGTTTTGTTCAACTAAATCCGCATCCATTTGTAGTAAATTCAGGGTGAAAAAAAGAAACACACACCACAACAGCTATTGAAGCGGCGCTCGCAAACCACATAATATTTTCCCGAGAAGAGAGAGAGAGAGGGGAGTTAACGGAGAAAGTGAACTTATATCGAATTACTCTATTGGCCTTCACAATTAACGAGAAAATAAATGTACCGAGTTTCTTAAGCTAAGGATTTAACGGCATCTGGTGTCGTAGCGGGATAATATACCGGTCTCAAATTATATCACTAGTCCTCATGTCGTCCCGCTTTCTCTATCGTCCGGTGGATTGATCGTACCACACAAAGTTCAATGGATTACATTTACGTTATTGATCCGGACCATATGTACTAATGCCTATGAACTCGGCGCGGGTACGTGCAAGACGTTAAATCGAAAATTTTTCCAAATCAACAAGCAACTTAAAAGTTGAAACTAAAAGCCACACGGCATATCATCACATAGCAGCATCCAAGACCGTCCGTACCAAAGTCCCACCTCGAACGATGATGCAGCCGCCCGCCGCCGCCGCCGTCCTCCTCCTCCTCCTCCTCGCCGCCGCCTCCTCCGCCGCCTTCCCCGACCGCTTCCGCAAGCGGCCCTCTATCTCCGGCCGCTCGCCGCAGCAGTACATCGAGCTCACCCGCCCCCTCCGCTCCTCCCTCCTCCCCGCCGCCTGCGCCCACCGCATCGTCGCCCACTCCTTCGCCCACACCATCGGCTCCCCTCCCTTCTCCGCCGCCTACTCCCCGCCCCCGCCGCCCTGCCCCTCCCCGCCCTGGTCCGCCGTCGCCCTCGAGCTCTCCGCCTCCTCCCGCGGCGACCAGTACGACCGCATCGCCGCCGTCTGGCTCGGCGGCGCCGAGCTCCTCCGCACCAGCACCGCCGAGCCCAACGACGACGGCGTCTTCTGGACGGTCCGCAAGGACGTCACCAGGTACTCCTCCCTCCTGTCCCGGTCCAACCTCGAGGTCACCATGATGCTGGAGAACATCATCAACGACGAGTTCACCGGAGTCTACCACGTCAACGTCACTCTCTTGTTCTACTCCTTTCCGGCGAACCGCCTCTCCAATCGAGGATCGAGCTCGAATCTAGGGCTTGGGTTGGCGGAATTGGCCGGAAATGGCGGAGCTGCGGCCGAAGATAGCGTCCATTCGGCTACTCCCATAGGCGCGGCGACGTGGAATTCCAATTCGCCGCCGGCCGATCTGATCTTCCCCGTGTCGGACGACGGGCACAGAGGTTCTTGGTTTCGAATCGAGGGGGCGTCGGACGTGCATTCGAAGCGGATTCGGATTCCGGCGAACACGGTGCGCGCGGTGCTCGAGCTGTGCGTGTCGTTCCACGGGGACGACGAGTTCTGGTACTCCAACCCTCCGGACTCGTACATCAGGGAGAACAATTTGACGACGGGGCGCGGCAACGGAGCTTACCGGGAGGTCCTGGTGATGATCGACGGGAACTTGGTCGGCTCGGAGGTCCCGTTCCCGGTCGTGTTCACCGGAGGCATCAATCCCTTGTTCTGGGAGCCCATCGTCGCCATCGGCGCGTTCGTCCTGCCTTCCTACGACATCGAGCTGACGCCTTTCCTCGGGACGCTTCTGGATTGCAAGGCGCACGAATTCGCGATCGGGGTGGCCAACGGGATTTCGTATTGGCTCGTCAATGCCAACCTGCACCTGTGGCTAGATCACGGCTCGAGAAGGGTTCAGGCGAAGTCCGTGGCGCACGCCCCTCCCGCGCATAGCGTGGAGCGCGAATCGCTGTTCAAAGAGCTCGATGGATCGTTCAAGGTGAAGGCGAAGAGGAGGGAGCAGTTCGCCGGGTGGGTCGAGTCGAGCGCCGGCAATTTGACGACGATAGTGTCGACGGAGTACAGAGTCAAGAACTCGATCACCTTCACTAGGAACGGAACCAATAAGCTTGTTAGGCAGAAGATGAAGGCAAGGAGAGAGGTCAGGATCAAGGACGAGGCCGGCATCTCGCTCGCCCGCGCGATCGTCAGGAGGAGCTACCCGATTCGCGTGATCGCCTCGACGCTACCGGGGTCTAAGAAAGACACTTACGTGCTCGTGACCAACGTTACGCACGCGCAGATGGAGAGGTATTCGGACGGGGATTCATCGAGCTCGGTTCGCAATGTGCAGGATTCTAGGGGCTGGATGGAGGTGAGGGATCACAATGTCCTCTCAGGTACGGCCGACACTAAGCAGGTCTATAGCTACAGAGATGAATTCGTCTGCTACTCCAGGAAGGCGGAAGCCGCCGACGGCAAGCTCGTCGGAGACAATTCGACGTTCGCTTGTGCGTCCTCTTTGTGACCATGCTTATTGTTCCACGCTTATATATGTCCTCTGTAGTTTCTGGTGACTAAGATTGATGTCTGTCCCCTGCCCATAGGTTAAGTATGTATGAAATTGGCCTGTACATAAATCAAAGCCTTCTGGGTTGAATTTCAAACACTTTCGAGTATAGTCGTGCGAGTTATGGGCCGTCGGACGCTCGCCAATCAATGTCGACCGTCGGATTACATGATAACGCGAGCCGTTGGATCGAATTCCTCTATTGCCGGCTGTTGGATTGGCCACGATACACAGCACCGTCAGACTGACCCGTGAAGTTAATTATCAGAGTGCTTTAATAGTCTCGTACGACTGCTGCTTGTGAATCTCGCAAGTGGTCTCATTAAAAGCATTGCAAGCATGGCTTCCGGTTTATTTGCTGCCCACAAATAAAGCGTTTTCAAGCTCATATTTTAAAGAGTAAAATCATGAAAACATCTCCCCCAAACTTGTGCCCAAATGCTACCTCAAAAGCAAGACCATATTTCCTATACAGGGGCCATCCAATATGGACATACAAATCCTCTTATAGCGAATCAGACTTAACATCAGATCAGGGGACACATTAGCCAAAGAAGTGCAGTTCGATCAGGTGAGCAGGGTGTCAGAGAATTCGAGGAGCAGACGTAAACATAAAATTAGAATTCGCGAGAGGGACCCCTAAACGTGCGGTGTGGAACATTGCAACAGTGACAGTACAATACAAACCCACATGAGTAGCCTGTCTCGTTTGAATTTGCACACAGATAAAATCTGCCGCCGCACAGGCCTGCCAGTCTGCCAATGAGCTAGCTATAACCATCTGCACCACTTAACTGTTCTTGAGATGCATTTCAACTGCAATTTTGGAGGGAGAAGGACTGAGCTTTCATTTCAACATGCTCGATCCATCTCCAGCATCCTGATTTGCTTAGTGACTGCCATTGGGTGGGGATGCTTGCAGCAAAGCTATCTATACCCTTGACAACACGAATTTAAAGAACTCAAATGAAGACCACACAACCAACCGGAAATTTCAAAGTACCTATCTTGCTATTGCCTTGCTGTTGCCGCACGAAAACGATGTGCGCAACTCCTCCTCAACCAACGTACAGCTAAGACAACTAAATAGCAACCCTTGAGAAACTGACCCAAATTGCTACCGCAATAACGTGACTTGCTAAGGGAACATTCAAGCGCAGCAATGTGCTGAACAGATTAGCGCTAGCCTATGCAAACTTCAATTCGAATCGCCTCCGAGTTCCACACTCAATGCCATTGCAACCACATTTTGCAGCAGATTACACACAAAACAGTTTAGAATCCCGAAAAAAAAACACTACCTCGAGGTTGATGCTGAGCGTTTCGGCGGCGTGGCGCATGATGGAGTGGGACGAGCTTGCTCTTGTTGTATCGCTCCTTGCAGATGAGGATGTCCCTTGTCGGCGATGCGGCGCTTGCTGAGGTCAATGTAGCCATCTTGCCACAGTCGACACAGAGGACCATGATGACTCCAATGCGGCCGACCTTGATGAGGCTGCTGACAGAGCGGATGCGGCGGGGGGAGAGTTCGGAGAAGAGGATCATGCCCTTGATGTCGCCATACTCAAGGACGGACACGTAGACCCCGATGTCCTCGATGCTCTTTACCTCTATCATCACCACCACACCGGGCTCCGGGTACTGTGCCTCGTACACGCGGCACCCCGGGTTTGGTGAGCGAGCCGCCATTGCTTTTGTTCGGACTAGAGAGAGAGATCCTTATTGAAGTTTGTCCAAGGATTGGCGGTGCTACGTGATCTTAGAAAGATTTCATGTGAATTTATATGATGATGTTTACCTCTCTCGGATGATCTCAAAGAAAACAAGAAACGTTTTGCTTCCTACTTTAGAAAAGAGATTTCCAAAAATGTCTCGAGACGCATTGTTTTGTCTGCGGAATCGCTGCTACCGTCTGAACAAGTCTGAGCTCGAACTCCTTTTGCTCTTAACTCCAACATGAAAAAGCAAAAGGAAACGGAAAAGGAAGTGCGCCCACCGTGGGGCTCGAACCCACGACCACAAGGTTAAGAGCCTTGCGCTCTACCGACTGAGCTAGACGGGCTAGATGATGACATGCCCTTAAAAAGTTCTATAAATATAAAGGTATATTTCTTGTTCTACCATGCTAGAGTCTCCGGGCTTCTTTGAGAACCCTTGGTTGGACCGATTGCTGGTTTGACTTCTTGGGTGCATCGTGACTCTTCCTTTGCACGGCTTGCGATTGGCTTGTTCGGCTTCACTGACAGGCCGATTGTTCCGCTCGATCGTACAATCTATGTAGTTTCTTTCAACTCGAGAAGAGGTTTTTGCTAAGTGTTTAAGAGAGCTATACATGCGGTTGACTTAGCGAAAGCGCGCAAGCGACTAGGAAGATATCTTTGCCAAGATGAGAGGCTTAATTGCTTTAGCCTTTGGGCCATTCATATTATCTGGTATTATCAAGGACCAGTTAAGCTGGCTAGCAAAATAGTTATTTGAGAAGTAGAAGCAAGGGATCAGCGATCATAGCACACTCTTTATCATGTTTCAGCAGCAGTTCATGCAAATGCACAAAAGCAGCAACGAGTGTGCTACGAGTCTTCGTTGGCTGTTACTTGACCGGAAGATCGTAGGCAGTGCAGATGAGACAATGGCTGCATCACCGTGCGTTTAGAATCGAAAGACCAGACTCGAGCTATTGCTTTTAGGAAATGGGTCGATTTTGCATCATGCCTGGATAGAGAGTACCGCGAAAACATTTCAAAAGAAGCACGACTCAGAAGGTAACTAACAGTGACATCCGAGGTTCTCGTCCACAGAATCGCAATCTTATGACATGCTCGACATCCACAGCCACAAGCGAATAGCAGCAACTCGACGTTGGCCCCATGAAGTATACCCAACAGGACATGTGTAATAGCCACGTTGAGGTTCTTGAACCGTGACATCCAGGCACAATGTTAGCCACCAGTATGTCATGGTCCCTCGGATTGAAAAAGCTACTAATGACACCAACTGTACCGAAAACACACTCTGCATTCTCCGTTTTAGAAGGAAAACGATATCTCACGTGTCGTTGCAATTCGTTATCACGTCCTTAAGACTTGTGCTGACTCTGAAAATCTCCAATGAAGAAGGGCCAGAGACGTTCAAAGAACCACAAAAAACTCTTTTATTCGTATCAGCTGTTTCATAAGAAAAGCTGCACCGTGTCTATCTTTAGCATGAGAACTATCACACGATTCATAAACCACCCAAGAATGTCTACTGAAGATCTAAGAGTACAAAAGGAGCCTTGCATCACCCTTCTCGGAGGCCACATCGAGAAAGCAACCTTATCATGCCACTGCTTCTTCCTCACGTAGGAGCATCTGGTCGAAGTGCCAAACTCCTGAAAATTCCCAATTTTGTAAAACATCAGTGAAACTAGGACTGGGGAAGATAGGAAACAAAACGACATGATGAGAAATAAAAAGCAGCATCTGAGATTGTACCATGTCCTTTGCCCACCCTTCTAAGTTGAGCAACATATTCTGAGATCTTTTTTATAGCTTCCACCTTCCAGTAATATAAGATGGGGCAAAATTAGTCATATATCGTCTGAAATAACAAACACATTCAGAACTTAAATGTAGAGGGAATTTGGAACTTTGTTCTCACTTGTTCAGCCAAGAATTCACTTTCAACAAAATCTGTCAATTGCACATCATGGTTACGCTCAGCCACCTGTTTGTAAAAGGAAAATACCCATGAAGGTGATTTTGATTAGCAGCAAGAGTCATCATGGATTTATGAGCTTATAAAATGCCAACTAAATCAAGGGTCGTACACCATGTAAATTCAGAAGCTTTTCATTATTTAGCTTCTCCAGAGACAATGAGAGCTCCATTGCTGGATCAAAAGAATAAATGTGGTCAGGTTCATATGGCAATCAATTTGCACCAGAAGCAAACTAAAGGTGATTAGCAAGGACACCAAACGCATCTGATAAAAAGACTTTGCCATGGGAAAAAGAAGCATTACATCAATATTTAGCCATTCCCGCTGCATTATATGTTTCTCAGAACAGAGGTGTACATATGAAAGCACGTCTAGACAGATCTCATAAGTTACCGCGTTCTAGCTAAACATTCGCTGTGAAAATTACATGAATATGGCAAAGAAGTCCAATGATTCTCATACATTGGTAGCCCTTCATTTCACAAGGTAAGCAAGTCAAATTGTATAAATGCTGTCAAGTAATGGGTATCTATGTAGGAGTGGAATCTTGAGCTGTGCAATGTCACTTCCAATTTTCAAATTCATTGCGACTAGCATGAAAATTACAAAAAGAACGTCCAATTCCCAAAAGTATCATGCAAGCTATACCGCACAAAATTTCATTGCAAGCAAACCCAAGAGAAAATGATATCAGACCCATACACATAAAAAGTCAAGAATTATCACAAGAAAAGCACAGTAACAAGATGATCGTCCTACATTGTGTAGTTCACACCATTAACAATGGCAGAGGGCCATCAAACTCACCATAAAGTGCATCGCCCTTCTCCTCATGATCATACTCGGAAAGGGGCATCAGGATGGATTGCAGCTTCACCTTCCCACCTCGTTTGTTCTGTGCAATTAGACCATGAAAAGCAACCCAAAAAGTCATCTTCCCAATGTCAATCAACACAACCATAAAGACCGCATCATCCAAACCACACAACCAAGTAAAGAAGCGCTTAAAGTTAGCAAAACTTTTCAATACCTGATATTCCATCAGCTTCTCAGCATGCTCTCTCTCCTCCTCACTTGACTCCTTGAAAAATCTAATCAACAACGATATCAAATCATGAATCAAAATGAATTCGCGCGTAGAAAAATTCCAATTATTAAGCGCTTAAATCATTCGAGGGGGAATAAGGATTTACTTCGCAAGTCCCTTGAGCGCAACATTATCCCGATCAAAGTAGGCATACAGGGCATGGTAAACGTACGAGACGTTGTACTCCACACTGGAACGACAACGCACGAAAGATAGGCATCGAGGCAAAACAGTCAGAAACAATAAGAAACAACAACCCGAAAAAAACTTCAAATACGAGCAAAACCGTACTTGATCTGCTCGTTAATGGCGGCCTCGCACTCGTCGGCGAACTTCTGGCGCGCGAGCGAGGCCTGGGGCACGGTGGGCACGAGGTCGAGCTCCTTCTTCACCTCCTCGAACGGCTGGAACACGACGCCGGTGAGCGGCCGGCTGTTCGACTCCTTGCTCGCGCGGGCCACCAGCGAGCCCCCGTTCCCGCCGCACGGCTGGAACCGGAGCGCCAGCCGGCCCGCCGGGGGAGCTGGGGAGGTCAGCGGCGAGGAGAGGCCGTCGCCGGGGGAGCCGAGGAGGGGGAAGGAGGAGGAGGCGGCGGCGGCGGCGGCGGCACGGAGCGACATGGCGGCGGCGGCGGAGGAGGAGGAGGAGGATCGGCGTCGGGGAGTGCAAAAGTTGGAAACTTTACGAGGAGAGAAACGAGCGGAGGAGTTTCCAGAGGAAGAACGACTGCGGATGGATTCGTGGTGAGGAGGAGGAGATAAAGATAGGGGGTGGCCTTCGGGCCGTCGGATGGAGGGGACGTGGACGGGTAGGATCGCGTGGTGGGGGGCGGGCGCGTGGCGAGCTCGTGGCGAGCTCGGGTGGTTCTGGTGGGATCCATGGCTTCGAAATATCCGCATTTTTGGGGCCATATCTAAATCGCAAGTGGGGCTAATCAAAGAGATTAGGCCGTTGTCGTTTCCATTTTTATTTTTATTTTAAAAAAAATGCCACCAAAAACTTCAAATTATGTCATTTATGATATATTTACCCTAGAATTTTTTTGTGACACGAAAAACCCCAGACTATGCCACTTGTGATAAATTTATCCTGAACTTTTTTTTATGACACGAAAAATCCAAAATATGCCACTTGTGACATATTTACCTCACAATACTTTGACCCATGAGCATTTTCGTCTTTTTTTATTTTTTTCCTTTCTTCTCCGGCGGAGGGAAGCCTAATGAATCATCAATTTTGGAAAATCTCAATCGGGCACGTGTTTTTCTCAAAATTAGGCAAAATTAAACCCGAATTGAACAAAAAATGTAATTAAATCTTTTCTAGTCATTTTTAAGTCATAGTGTCTTCACAACAAATGATTCTGGGACCTTGAATTACATAATGGTCGGTCCAATTGCACAATTTGTCATAAAAATCAAAAATCCCCAAAATTCAATTGAAATTCGAAATTTTGAGCCCAAATTGAGAATCGTGTCCAATTCAAAATTGTCGAACCATAAAACCATCATTTCTAGGGTTAATCATATGTGGGTAATTCAATTTTGACACCAATTTTGTGTAATTAGGTCATTAAGACATCGAATTGAACAAAACCCTAATAACCTGAATACAAAAGTTTGAAAATCTTGGGCATGATTATAACAAAAATTGGGGAAAATCACATATTTGGGTACAAAATGTGATGAGGAATTCAATTTTGGTATTTAATTTTGAAAATTGGGTCAAAATCGAGCTTAATTTGCGAATTTATTCAAAATTGGGCTTTGCGGGCCAACCCGATCCGGCTACCTGTCTTTCTTCGCTCGACTTGCACAGAACGCAATGAACCTAGAAAAAAGACAGTTCAACCCGCAACTTTGCCGACTTACTTTATGGAATTTAGCATGTGAAAATCAAGTCAGCCAGCTAGAGAATCTCCAGTTGGCGCCAGAGAATCATTCCAACCGATTCAAGGTTGGTAAATAACAAACTTTGGGGGGGAAATCGACCAATAAAAACAAGAAAAAACTAAACGTGGAGGAGGAGCTGTTTGATGAGAGAGAGAGAGAGAGAGAGAGAGAGAGAGAGAGAGAGAGAGAGAGAGAGAGAGAGAGAGAGAGAGCGGGTAGAGGTTCCTAAGATCGAGTGATCGGCGCTATTCCGACAAGAAAAGTGCCGGCAAATCGATCCTTGCAGTGAACCTCCTAAGATCGAGTGATCCAGGACCTATTCCGACAGGAATAAGTGTACAATAAGTTCTAAAACTTATTAAGAAAGTGTAATTGAGTTCTAAAAAATTCGAAAGTGCAATCAGCCTAAAACTTATAATGAAAATACAATCGAGTTATTAAACTTTTAAAAAGTGCAATCAAATTTTAAAACTTGTCAAGTTGGTGTAATCAAGCCTTTTTAGTAACTCCATCCAACATGAAAAATGGAAAATGCTAACAAATTTTAGGACTTTAATTGCACCAACTTGGCAAGTTTTAGGATTTCATTGCACTTTTTGAAGTTTTAAAACTTAATTGTACTTTCGTGATAAAATTTAGCCTAAATTGCACCAACATGTATGACGACCAATGTTCATGTTAGCAATTTATAGCCTAAATTGGCTGGATGAATTGAATTAGTACCAATGTAAAAATGTTTATGACTAATTGGTTAAATTGAAAGGTTTATAATCGAATTAGTACCAACGCAATAGATTTATGACATTTTTTTGTACTTTTCCCATGATTTCTTTGTATGTTTCGAAAAAATTCGGGCATGGTGAATTAAAGAAAAGACAAATTGTGTTAGCGAAAAAAAGCACTTAAGAGATGCGTTTGTTTTCACAGAAAATTGTGTTTCCGATATTGGGTTGAAATCTAAAAATGAATTGGAAAGTATTTTTCCATTTTTTGGAAACGAAATTTGATTTAATTTTTTGAAATATACATACATTATTCGGACTCTAGTAACTTGCATATGGGTAATTGGAGGACTAGGCATGAACACCAAGATCCTAAGTCAAGCCTTAATGGACCAAAACCTAAGCAAGGACACTTGGGTCTTGAGCGAGAGCATAGGCATGGATCATATGTCCACAGAAGCTGAAAATGAGAACTCGTTGCCTGTGAACGGCTTCTTAGGGCCCTGACTCGAGTCTACAAAGGTCAGACTCAAGGCGGTCCACAAATGCTAAGCATGGGACCCCAGTGACTCGGGTCCCAGTGCTTAGGCTCGAGTGCCAAACACTCTAGCCTTGGTTTATTGGGGTTGACCTGAGGACGTTGGTGCCCGTGCCCCGGTCCATCAAGGCCAAGCACATGACCCTTGGTTGTCGGAACTCAGGCTTGACATCAATGGGCACAGGCATCAAGGTTTTAGGCCGCAGCCTTGTTGAACTTGAGCTTGGGCGTGAGGGATCCGGGCACATGCACGAGTAGTGGTATCTCGGGCCTGGCCTCGATGGACCTGAGCCAGGCCTTTGTGGACTTAAGTATAGGGGATGCAGGCTCGGGCGCCCCCACTGGGGTCCTAGGTCTGGGCGTTAGGGACTATGTGGGTAATTCAATTTTGACACCAATTTTGCGTAATTAGGTCATTAAGACATCGAATTGAACAAAACTCTAATAACCCGAATACAAAAGTTTGAAAATCTTGGACATGATTATAACAAAAATTGGGGAAAATCACATATTTGGGTACAAAATGTGATGAGGAATTCAATTTTGGGATTTAATTTTGAAAACTGGGTCAAAATCGAGCTTAATTTGCGAATTTATTCAAAACCGGGCTTTCCGGGTCAACCCAATCCGGCTACCCGTCTTTCTTCGCTCGACTTGCACAGAATGCAATGAACCCAGAAAAAAGACAGTTCAACCCGCAACTTTGCCGACTTACTTTGGGCAATTTGGCACGTGAAAATCAAGTCAGACAGCTGGAGAATCTCCGGTTGGCGCCAGAGAATCATTCCAACTGATTCAAGGTTGGTAAATAAACAAACTTTGGGGGGGCGGGAAATTGACCAATAAAAACAAGAAAAAACTGAACGTGGAGGAGGAGTTGTTCGATGAAAATCCTGAGAGAAAGAGAGAGAGAGTTAGAGAGAGAAAGAGAGGGATTTAGAGAGAGAGAGTTAGAGAGAGAGAGAGAGAGAGAGAGAGAGAGAGAGAGAGAGAGAGAGAGAGAGAGAGAGAGAGAGAGAGAGAGAGAGAGAGAGAGAGAGAGAGAGAGAGAGTAGAGGTTCCTAAGATTGAGTGATCGGCGCTATTCCGACAGGAAAAGCGCCGGCAAATCGATCCTTGCAGTGAACCTCCTCACTGGAGGTGCCAAGGCGAGCTGACTGTGAAGCTCTGAAACCGAGCTCCGGCCGATCGATCCAGGACCTTTCCGGCGAAATCGAGGCCATCAACTTGGAGAGGAAGTGTCCAAGAATCACCCTATGGTTGCTACTTGCATCGAAACTTTAGACTTGATCTCCATTAAAGTAGGTAAAGTTTAATCATGCTCAGAGTTCGGTAAAATTCTAGAATAGGTGTTTGAGTTTAATCGAGCTCAATCATGCTTGTTTCATTGTGATTTTGCAATTATAGATGCTTAAAACATGTTCCAATCATGTTTTACATTGTTTGATTGCATTTTTGATTGAAAAACCTCCATAAACCGAGTCGGCCACCATTAAACCTTCTCACTGGAGCTTGGGAAACCTCATCGGAGAGCCATCGTGGCCACAAAGCCGTCCAAGTTAGCTTCTCCTAACTTTGTTTGATAGATTGATATTCATTTTGAGCGATTTAGATGGCTAGAGCGAATAGAATAGGGATTTAGAGCTTCTGATGAGTATGGTTTAGGTTAGCGACAAATTGGCATTTTCCGACAAGATTTTCGCCGATTGACGATGGTCCGACGGCCAATCAGTTGGTTTAGTTTGATAAATGATGATATGAACTTGACACAGAACCAAAAATCAATCAAAAAGGTCTTCGGAGGCTCATCGATAGTGAGTTCAAATTGACAGCCTCGAGAACGTCCAGCCTAGAATCATGCTCACTAGGTGTTCGACAAAATGCCGAAGAGAAACAGGCCAGAAACGACGCCGTTTTGGCACTGTTTCTCGCTAGAGAAGACGACTGGTGCTAGTGCTGATGAGGCCCAGTTCAATCAAGCCGAATTGGGTTGAACCGGGCTGGTCCAGTTCGTTTCTCAGCGGGAAAACTAAAAAAAAAAAATCTAAAAAAATCTAAAAAATAAAAAATAACAAAAAAATTTCAGAAATTCGGAAAATTTCTGAAAAAATAGAAAATTCAGAAAATAGAAAATTTGGAAAATTCATAAAAATTCAAAAAATTTTAGAAAATTCATAAAAATTCGAAAAATTCAGAAAACACAAATAAAAAATGTAAAAAATTCATAATTTCTAAAACAATTGGAAAATTCGAAAATTCATAAAAAAAATTTCTGAAAATCATCAAAATCAATTCTCAGTTAATGAAATTCTCAAAACTTCAATTTCCAAAAAAAAAATCAAAAATTTGAAAAATTCACATAATAGTTTAAAAACATTGTGGCCAACCTTGGAAAATGAAATTTGAATTTTTTGAAGTGCCCAAGTGGCATTTTTAGAAAATCTCAAATTCAAGCATTATAACCCCTAAAAAACCCTAAAACCCTAAAAAAAAGACAAATCATGAAATGAACAATTCTTTACGGCTTCATTAGGATTTGGATGTTTTTGGGTGCATTTTTATTTTGAGAGACAATTTAGGATTGTTTGGTTTAATTGACATTGATTGCGTATTTAATTCTTGATTGATTTTCCCCGCAATTAGAATGGATAAAATTAGCGGGTAAGCCTCGGAAACTTGTATAACACGTTAGACATCATATCGTTCTTAGATATCGAAAGGGCGTTAGGGATCTAGATTCGGGATCATTAGTGTAACCAAGTCCCCGTATTCAGAATCTCTGATTCGTAGAATTGTGGTATTTCTCCCATACCCCGATTAGGTTTCTAGTCACCCTACCAATAATGACTAGTGGCGATTCCAAAATCGAAAACTTAGATCTAATAGGAAATTACCATCCATGTCACGTGAAGTATGGTCTGGGAGAGACCCTTGTACGGAAAAACCTCCTTAGCGCACAAATCCTGAAATAAAAGTGTGGGGCGACATTGACATAAACATTTTTAATAATATTTCAATTTTGTAATAAATTTTATGTTCTTTTCTTATTTTTATGTGCCAACCAAAATGAAGGAAAAAAAAGAAAGAAAAAATAATAATAAAAAGAGAAAACAAAAAAATTAGGGATAAGTGCACAATAAGTTCTAAAACTTATTAAGAAAGTGTAATTGAGTTCTAAAAAATTCGAAAGTGCAATCAGCCTAAAACTTGTAATGAAAATACAATCGAGTCATTAAACTTTTAAAAAGTGCAATCAAATTCTAAAACTTGTCAAGTTAGTGTAATCAAGTCTTTTTAGTAACTCCATTCAACATGACAAACGGAAAATGCTAACAAGTTTTAGAACTTTAATTGCACAAACTTGGTAAGTTTTAGGACTTTATTGCACTTTTTGAAGTTTTAGGACTTAATTATACTTTCGTGACAAAATTTAGCCTAAATTGCACCAACATGTATGACGGCCAATGTTCATGTCAGCAATTTATAGCCTAAATTGGCTGGATGAATTGAATTAGTACCAATGTAAAAATGTTTATGACTAATTGGTTAAATTGAAAGGTTTATAATCGAATTAGTACCAACGCAATAGATTTATGACATTTTTTTGTACTTTTCCCATGATTTCTTTGTATGTTTCAAAAAAATTCGGGCATGGTGAATTAAAGAAAAGACAAATTGTGTTAGCGAAAAAAAGCACTTAAGAGATGCGTTTGTTTTCACAGAAAATTGTGTTTCCGATATTGGGTTGAAATCTAAAAATGAATTGGAAAGTATTTTTCCATTTTTTGGAAACGAAATTTGATTTAATTTTTTGAAATATACATACATTATTCGGACTCTAGTAACTTGCATATGGGTAATTGGGGGACTAGGCATGAACACCACGATCCTAAGTCAAGCCTTAATGGACCAAAACCTGAGCAAGGACACTTGGGTCTTGAGCGAGAGCATAGGCATGGATCATATGTCCACAGAAGCTGAAAGTGAGAACTCGTTGCCTGTGAATGGCTTCTTAGGGCCCTGACTCGAGTCTACAAAGGCCGGACTCAAGGCGGTCCACAAATGCTAAGGATGGGACTCTAGTGACTCGGGTCCCAGTGCTTAGGCTCGAGTGCCAAACACTCTAGCCTTGGTTTATTGGGGCTAACCTGAGGACGTTGGTGCCCGTGCCTGGGTCCATCAAGGCCAAGCACATGACCCTTGGTTGTCGGAACTCAGGCTTGACATCAATGGGCACAGGCATCAAGGTCATAGGCCGCAGCCTTGTTGAACTTGAGCTTGGGCGTGAGAGATCCGGGCACATGCACGAGTAGTGGTATCTCGGGCTTGGCCTCGATGGACCTGAGCCAAGCCTTTGTGGACTTAAGTATAGGGGATGCAGGCTCGGGAGCGCCCACTGGGGTCCTAGGTCTGGGCGTTAGGGACTAGGGCATGGGCACTAGGGTCCCGAGCCTAGGTCTCGATAGACCCGGGCTTTGGCGTTGGAGATCCGGGCACGAGCACGGGCATTGGGACCCAACCATTGCCTTTGTGGACTAGACCATGGGGTAGGGGATCCATTCATGGGTATCGAGGTCTTGTGCTTGGCCTATGTGGACTCGAGCCCTAGTGCGGGGGCATACCGAGGCCTTGGGCAAGGCCTCGGTGCCTTGATGGACCCAGGCACTTAGGACCGCGTCCTAGATGCTGAGGATTTGGGAATAAGCGTTAGAGTTTTTGTGCCCGACTGTAGAGTTTCTGATTAAAGATGCAATATCTAGTCATATATTTAGAAAATGATTTCTGATTTTTTAACGTGAAAATCACTTTTCCAAATTTAAGCATAGGTTTCCGTTGATCATGACAATATTTTTTTGTTGACATATCTTCCTAAGCAATCCAAACATTAGAAAATGAGGAAAATGTTTTCCCAAAAAATATTTTTCCGTGTAACAAATGGAGCCTAAAAGACACAAAAGCCCGGAAACGAAATCATGGCATGCACTCGTTCGGATGGTGAAGAAATTGAAACGTAGATTATAACTGAGATGCTCGGTCACATTGAGCACGTTCATATCATAACATTATCGTAACGCACGAAAAAATACAAAAGTAGCCTAATAAAAGTTCATTTCATGTCGACGAGACTCCAAGACCCGTTCCCACCTAATCCAAGCGCGAGTTTATATAACAACAATTGCCAGAAATTGTATCATGCGAGTTTACATGAAGCGCATCGAAAGAGGATGTATAAGGGTCGAGCTAAAGAGCAACACAATGAGAGTGGAAAATGGCCCAATGACACCAAGGGGCCCGAGGAGCGGGTTCGAGTCTCCGCGCCGTAGCTCTCGCAGGTTGCCATGACATACCTACATCAAAAAGGAAAAGCGCCGATTCGCGGCAACACCCCGTGCATGGTCCTGGACGTAAATGGTCGTGACGAGCTTCCGAAGGTGCATGGCAGGGGCGACCTAGTGGTAAAAGGCAAACGGCTCTTTCCATGAGAGCTATGGGAACGGGCTGTCCGCCTTTCATTCGTTAAACTAACATGGGCCTGCATCGGCATCAGCAGGAGCCCATTTCAACAAGGCCTTGGGCCATCAGATTGGTACCAAAGTGGTAACTTAAAGCAATGGACCCGAACACAAACACGTGATGCTCATGGTTCGTAATAGAATTTCGAAAGAGAAACGCTTGTCTCCCGGACCGAATTCTCCCGTATTCTCGTATCATTGTGAGTGGAGCTTTATGGCATCGGGATGAAGAGTGAGTGATGCAAAAGGAATGATACAATTTGTTCGTAGGGGTGACATCTTTCGTGCTAGGAATTTTAGGATACAACGGTTCTAATTCTGAAGAGTTCTAATGGCGGGGTTGGCCTCCTGTACACAAATTGATTGGAAGTTGATGCTGCTATTCTGATGAGATCTTGGAAGGTCGAAATCAGTTGTGCCAAATAAAGTGTTATGTATATCTCACTAAAAGAACTAGATGCCCAAACTAAACTGAGTATTGTCCGATCCGCTACGAAGATGTTATTCGCCATATTGTTCTTAGGAACAACTATAAAAAGAAGGTTGGCTCGGTGTTCTCGGCTCAC